>CAWUFW010006810.1:600000-1096268 GCA_963921515.1 Calotriton arnoldi | reverse complement strand
GACCACCCTAGGGCTGACAGGTCTAACACATAGTGAGCAAAAAAATTATGGATTTAGGCCCAGACCTCTGTACTGGGGTGAATGTATGACATTGTTCTGCATTCTGTCCATCAATTGTTTTTTTTTTAAGCTTACAAATTAATACAGTGGGTGGAAAGTCACACATGAGTAGTGCGTGGGATGCACTAAAGCACACAAACTTTGTTATATGGGAGGTTCACAAAAACTATAAAATGCTCAAAACTAGCACATATGCCTTGTGCTAGGATTATTCGAGCCAAAATATTGAGCATTTAATTTTAAAAATGATTGAAGGCGTGAAGGCCTTGCTCAAAACTATGATGATTTATTTACAAGTGACATTTGGAGAGTTGCGTATTAACAGTGAAGTAATCTTTGAGCAATAGTTACTGCTACCAAGAAAAAATGTCAGATGGGCAGGATAACTTGTATATGGGTGGTGATGCTCCAGAAGAGGAGCCAGGAGTGTCCAAACCCCATGTCTCTGCTTCTGAGCATGTCCAGGAGGAGTCTGAAGACCCTTTACTTGAGAACTCTAGTCCCCCAGGGTATAGCTCTAGTGACACAGAGGGATGCCCTAGATTTAGGACCCCCTTTATTCCTCTTGGGAGGTTACAAATGGTTCAGGGGAGGTCCAGGTCCTTCTCAGTTAATTCTACCTCCTCTGCCACTCCAATAGGGACCTCCATCTCTAGCAAGAGGGGATTCTTTAGAAAAGGAATACCACATGCTCAAACATGAGAGAGCCAAGCTCAGAATCAAGAAGGAACAGTTGGTCTTAGATAAGGAAACCCTTGAAGTCCAGATGACTATGAAGAATTTGGGATTAGAATCCAATGGTTTCAGCACTAGTAAACCCAGAGTTAGGGAACACTCATTTGACACGGGGAACTTGAGCAGGATAGTCACTCCTTACCAGGAGGGTGTTGACATCCGTAATTGGATTACTGCTTTAGAGATGGCCTGTAAAGTGCAGAAGGTTCCTCAGTGGCAGTGGGCAGCTATCTTGTGGTTGTCCTTTGCTAACAAAGGTACAGACAAACTCTTGACTGTAAAGGATGAAGATGGAGTCAATCCCATCTATGAGTGCCTCCATAGATGGGATTGGGTTAACCACTGAGCAATACAGGGTTAAGTTTAGGGACAGACAGAAGGCACACACTTAAGACTGGGTATATTTTGTAGCTAGTGCTATTAAGGCTCTGGAAGGCTCGCTTCATGGATAAATGTGCATGAATATGAGGGACTGTACAATTTACTTGTGAGGGAGCACATCCTTAATAACTGTCAAAATCAGCAACTGCACCGGTACTTGGTGGACTCATATCTGACCTCTCCCCAAGAATTGAGAAAGAAGGTAGAAGAGTGGGTCTGTACCAGGGTAAAATAAACTCTCATAGTGGTGGTGACCAGAAGAAGTAAGGCTCTTCTAAGGCCCGAGAGAAAGGTGGGGAGAAATCTAAAGAAAAGAAAGAGTCTTCTGAAGGTCCTCAAAAATCTTTTGCTGGGGGTGGGTCCCAATTCTCTGCCGCCTCTAACAAGAAACCTTGGTGCTATTTGTGTAAGGAAAAAGGTCATAGGGCAAAGGATGCCATTTGCCCAAAGTCTAGTACCAATACTTCTACTATTCTTAAACCTCATAGTGCCCCTAGCAATAGCACTGGTAGTAGTAGAGCGCCAAAGAGTTTAGCTGGGTTACCCTTGCCTACTGAAGTGGTTTCTGGCCTAGTCAGGACACCCACTCAGGCTGTTTTAGTCTGAGATAGTGGCACTGAGCTTGCCACCCTTATTGTAAGTCCCAGTAACTTGGGAAAATACAGAAAACAGCTTCTCATCAATGGTCAGGAAGCTGTAGCTTACAGGGGCCAGTGTCACAATGATGACAGAGAAACTTGTGTCTCCTTAGCAGATTCGACTTCGTCAGATTCACCAAGTGACTAATGCTAGCAATGTCAGGACAGATCATTCTATGTCAGTTATCAGTCACAACTGGGGAGGGGTAACTGGCCCAAAGAGAATTGTGGTATCCTCAGACCTACCTATGGACTGTCTACTGGATAATGATATGGAAACGTCAGCCTGGTCTGAACTGGAGTTCAGGACCCATGCAGAAATTATGGGAATTCAGGCCATTGCCATTGCTGTCACTATGGCTCAGGCCAAGACGTTAGGCACAGGATCCCTGGATCCTGAAAAAATTAACCAGCCAGCTCTCAAGAGAAGGAGCAGGAAGGGTAAAGATGTATCCTCCTCTCAAACTGTCAGTGAGAATCAGTCTCCTGAGGTAGATGATCTCAGCAACTGGGAAGGAATGCCCCCTAGGAGCTTGGGCCTGACAAGGCAGAGCTGCTGGGAGCAGGGGGACATTCCAGGGAAGACTTGAGTCTGGAGCAGAAGGCCTGCCCCTCTTTAGAACAACATAGATAGCAAGCTGCTGCTGAGGAAGCAGGGAATGTCAGTGGGTCCCACAGGACGTATTGGGAAGATGGACTCCTGTTTTCTGAAAGTAGAGACCCCAAGCCTGGTGCCACCAGGAGGCTGTCATAGCTCAGAAGTTCAGGGGTTTCCTATTGACCCTGGCACATTGCATTCCCCTTGCAGTACATCTTGGGCAAAGCAAGACTTGAGACATGCTTGTCCCTCACTTTCCCTGGCCCCCCATGTCTGAAGACACCAAGGAGTTTTGTCACTCCTGTGTCACCTGCCAAGCCAGTGGTAAGTCAGATGGCACTACAAAGGCTCCCTTAATCTCAATACCAGTGGTTGGGGTTCCCTTTGAGAGGGTAGGGATAGACATTGTAGGTCTCTTAAACCCTCCAGCACAGCATCTGGACATAGTTTTATCTTAGTGGTGGTGGACCATGCCACTAGATATCCAGAGGCTATTCCCCTTAGGACCACTACAGCTACTGTAGTGGCCTGGGCCCTCCTGGAATCATTTCCATAGTTGGGTTCTCTAAAGTCTTGTCAGACAGAGGTACTAACTTCACGTCTAACTACATCACTGCTATGTGGAAAGGGTGTGGTGTTAACTATAAGTTTACCACACCCTACCATCCACAGGGTAATGGGCTTGTTGAAAGGTTCAACAAGACCCTCAAAGGTATGATAATGGGACTCTTAGAAAAGCTGAGGCAAAAATGGGATGTCTTACTATCTTGCCGTTTCTTTGCCTACGGAGAGGTTCCTCAGAAGGGGGTGGGTTCCAGACCATTTGAACTTCTGTTTGGACATCCAGTTAGGGGTCTGTTAGACTTGGCCCTTTTTGCAGGGTCATCCCTGAACTTTTTGCCTTCCTCCTACTATTTTTTCTGACCTGGTGTTGGTGGTTTTAGGACTCTGGGCACATTATCACTGCTGTCCAGTGTAAAGTGCATGTGCTCTCTATGGTAAAATGTGGTAAGATTGGGCTACACCTGTTTGGCGTATTTAATTTACCTATCAGCCCCAGTAATGTGGTATCTCATATACCCGGGGCCAGTAAATTAAATTCTACTGGTGGGCTTGCAGCGCTGGTTGCGCCACCCACCAAAGTAGCCTTTCAAACCTGTCTCAGGCCTCTGCCATTGCAGGGCCTGCGTGCACAGTTTACTGCCGCTGTGACATGGCACATAAAGTGGTTGCCACGTCTGTGACTCCCCTTTTACTACATATCAGTTATTGCTGACGCCACCCAGCTTTACCTAGAAATATCCTCCCTTTCCGACATTCAACGACTTAACTCCACACTCTCAAAACTTCAAAGCTGGCTACCGCACAACCATCTCAAACTAAACCAAGAAACAACTGAAATTATGGCCTTCTCCAATCTCAACCACTGCACACAGATCCAAGAGTGGTTAAACAACCTGGACTCCCTAAACTGCAAGCTTACTCTACTCGACTCAGCTAAATCTTTGGGGATATCTTTGGACTCTAAGCTAAGCATGAGATCCCACATTATCTCGACTGCTAAGAGCGCCTTCTACAGCCTAAAACTTCTCAATAAAATCAAACCCTTCTTTCTGCCCAATGACCTAAAAACAGCAACACAAGCTCTGGTTTTATCCAGACTAGACTATGGTAATGCCACACTCACTGGAGCGCCCAAAGCACACATAGCCCCCATGAGAACCACCCTCAATGCTGCAGCACGAATGGTCACAGGAGCTAAAAAACATGACCATATCCCCCCCACGCTACAAAACTTGAAATGGCTCCCAATCGAAGCACGATGCTGTTTCAAAACGGCCTGTCTTACCCACAAAGCTCTACACACTGGCAAACCAGACTACCTCGCAGCCAAACTCACCAAAGCAGGACAATCAAGAAACCTAAGAAGCTCCAATACGCTCCTTCTTATCCCCCCCAAAAGACACAAACAAAAAGCCCTCTCACGCTCCTTCTCAGGCAATGCCCGCAGAATCTGGAACTCTCTCCCTATACATATCAGAACCAACCCCTCCTTCTCTAGCTTCAAAATACTACTAAAAGAATTTCTCCTCAACCGTCATCTCAACCCTCCGGAAAAATAGACGCTCTATGTTACCTCTTCTCCTCAACCGAACTCCTGCACTCTGACCTAAAAGAAAGCCCTCATCTCATGATACTAAATTGGACTCTTTCAAGTATCTTGTATTACTATTGTACTTGTAATCTGCTTGAGGCTCTATTGCATATGTTTTTGCTGTAAAGCGCTCTGATACCCCCTGAGTCGTGCCAGCGCTATATAAAACTCCTAAAATAAATAAAAAAAATCAATTAAAAAAAAAATCCCTAAGGTAGGCCCTAGCTAGCCCTATGGGCAAGGTGCAATGTAGGTAAAAGGTAGGACATGCGCCTTAACTGGGTGGCATGTCCTGGTAGTGACAAACAGCCATTTTGGTTTCTCACTACTGTGAGGCTGCCCTCTCACAGGAATGCATTGGGGATTCCCTGATATGTGCTTCAGTGGTAATTCCTGACCTGAGAGGAGTAGAGTGGTCAAGTTTGGTATGTTTGGAATGGTGGTAATAAATGCTGCATAATGGTGTTCGCAGATTTATTATCACTGTTTTAGAAATGCCACTTTTAGAAGTGGGCATTTCTGTGTGCTATGTGTCTTTGTGCCTGCCTGTTGTGTATTGCATGTCTGGCTCTTGAGTGGCAGGGGCTGAGGAGGTGCAGGGGCTCCAGAGGGGCTGGGTGAGTCAGCGGTAGGCTGAATAGGCCCATCTGCATTTGGAGTGGTGGGAGGAGTAGCACATGGGACTGTGTCTGCCTTCCACAATGCTGGCTCCACCCCCCTGTGGTGTGTCTGCGGCCAGAGCCTACACTGACAAAGGAGGTGGTCATGCACCTTTAGAGGAAGGTGTGAGTGCCCCCAGAACTGGTTTGGACCGGGCGCAGAGCCCTGGGCCATGGGGTGAACAAAGACCCTAACTAGTATAAGTATTGGAGCTGTGACCCCACGTGATGTGCTGTGTGCTGACTTGGAACTGGTGGCTGGCAGGCTGCTGGACTGCCAGGAGGAACCGCCATCTGGGGCTCCCTACTTGTGGGGGTGAAGCTGCTGCCCTGCTGATCCCCGATGTGCTGGCCTGCCTGGGCTAACTGAGCTGAGAAGAGACTCTAACCCCAACCTGTGGGGCAGCGCTCTGGACGCTGGCGGGATGTTCCCCTCGTGAAGAGCCCTGAGGCTGAGTGCAGGCAGAGCGCTTTGGCTCCATCATTCTAATCAGCGTGCTTTGGGAGCGCTGACAATTCTCCCGTTCAAAGGAACTGGCCCCCGCTGCAGTGGAGCGCGGGGAGCGCTTCAGGATTCCTCTGGTGTCCCATATACGTGAGTCTCTGGCGTGGGCTCGTGTTGCCGCACCTCCGCAACTGGAAGTCAGGCGGCTGTTGCCTGGTTGGGGGCGGGGCTCTCGCAGTGGTGAGGAGAGCCCCGCGTGTTCCCAGGAGCATAAGGAAGAGGGCTTCCACTTTGCCCATGTGAGTGCGTGGCAGGCACTCGGTTCCACATTTTTTTTCTTTTTCCTGAGCCCGAGGAAGGGGCTCCAACGCCGCTAGTAGCTGTGGCTGTGCAGGAAGTCAGGCCAGGCTGAAGCCTGGTTGTGGGTGGGGCCCGGCATAAGGTGGAGACAGCACCTCGCGGACTGCTCCTCAGCAATCACTGGATGTGGCAAGGAGACCCGGGAAAGCAGAGAAGTCCCAGTGAATAGGAGCGACGCCCTCTGAGAGAGAGAGCCTGGCGGGTAGGTCAGTTCCCCAGAGAAGAAGTCTCGTTGATGGAGACTCTGCTCCGTGTTCGCTGCAGCCGCCCCGAGGAGGCTGAGGCAGAATCCTGGCCCCTGACGGCGTCCTTCGAGTAGTGTGGGCCACCCATGGGGAGACAGAGGTAATCCTCTCCCTCGTTTTTGGAGAGGGGGGCACCGTTCCCTGCGCGGGTGATCGGACGCAGGGAAAGCCTCAACGGAGGTCCCGGCCTGGCTGTGCCCACTTACGACACCCGGGGCAGTCTCCAGTGAAGGAGATAGGGGGAGCTGTATCTCCCGCCCCTTACTCGTGGTGCTGGGTGCCGGGGACATTCTTTGGCAGCCGCAAGGAAGGTGCTTGTTGTTCCCCCCGCACCGGCTGGCTGCCTGGGTATCCTAGCATTTGGGTACGGGTCGCGTGCCCCCGCAAGGGACAGAGGGGAGACCGGATTGCGGTCCAGGTGCCTATTTAGTTGAGGCAGTGGCCTGGTGGGGGGCACAAAAATTTCCTACTGCGTACAGGTGACCTGGGTTTTCCCTGACACCCTGCTGAAGGGATGTAATAGGTTGTACTGCACAACTGATGTGATTAGGTGATGTTTTATTTCATTGCCAGTGATGTGATGACAATATGTGCACACTAATGAGGTTGTTATAATGTGCACTGCTGCGAATGTAGTTATAATATGTTTTGCATAACATGCTACACTAGGAATTGCTATTTTGTTCATGCCTCATGTTGTATGCTAAGTGCCCTATCGCCAGTAATTACTGGTTGTTTTCACTCCCTGTGAATTGTGATAAAACAGTGGCCCGAGTGGCCCTGTAATGTATATAATCCCCTGTAAAGTCATACCTAGTGCCAGGGGGCACAGTGTATATATGTGATTGCGTTCTAATGTGTTTTATGCATAATACAAAGGCTATTTTTATGTAACCTTGTGTGGAGTTTCTTTTGTGGTGTGCCTAGTGTGTCGCTGCTGTGTGAGTGTGTTGCGCAAACGCTTTACACATTGCCTCTGGGATAAGCCTGACTGCTCGTGCCAAGCTACCAAGCGGGTGAGCAGGGGTTATCTTCAGCACGTAACTCCCTTCCCCTGACTAGAGTGGTGGTTTCTGCCTGGCTTAGGCGCATGCCCTAGCCAACCAGAAATCCCATTTCTAACATTGGTTGTCAGCGGTGAGGATAGGACTTGCGTTTGCGCAGTACCACAGTGACGCATGGTTGCACTACAAAACTCTGCATTTTAGACAATCACGTGTTTGGGGATTTCTCCTGACTATTATTACTCCTCAAAAGTGTCATTTTTGAGTTGTACACTCCTGTTGCAGCCTAGGTCTCTTGTGTTGCACTTGTGTCTTAGTGCCGTGCCAAAAATGGAATCTGCCTTTATTGTAAGTGATCTGTTCAAAGACAGTATGTTGGAGTTGAGGGGGTTCTGTGAGGAGAGAGACATAGCAGTGAGTGGGTCAGACACCCAGCTAAGCCTTCAGAAAATCCTGCTCCAATGGCAAGAGGATGAATGGAAACTTGAGTACTCTGAGAGGAAGAGTGCCCTGTCCGCATACCAAGAGGGTGGTGGGTCTGAGGGTGGCCCTGAAGAGTCTGCACAGGAGAGAGAAAATGACAGGGCAGGGATGCCAGTAGATAGTGAGGACCCCGTAGAGAGGGAGTCCCTTGCTGGGTCCAGTGCCGGGGGCAGTGCCCCATCCCTTTCCCTGTCCCCAGAGGAGTGGGTAGTTAGGAGGGAAGAAAGGGAGCACCAGCTGGCTTTGGAAAGGCTCAGGTTAGAGCATGCCAAGGAGATAGCGCAGCTGGGTGTGGAGGAGAAAAAGGCCTTGTTGGCTCAGGAGTTGAGACTCAAGGAGTTGGTCCTTGAAGAGAAAAAGCTAGAGTCTGAGAGGGTCTTAGCACAGGAGAGCAGAGAGGGCCTTCGCCAGAGAAAAGCTAGCTCTTGAGGATAGGTCCCCTGAGTGTAGTTTTAATGGTTTGGATTCACCAGTGAGGGTGGGGTCCAGTGGTGGCAGCAGAAGTGAGTCCAGTGTAGGAAGTCCCACTCCCAGATCCCAGAGCGTGGGACCTAGTTCCCAGGAAGAGGGTGTCACACCTGAAGGGTATAGGTTGAGGTTCAGGGTCAGTAGGACACAGCCTCACCAGTCTTGGGGGGAGTTTGTGGATGAATGTTGTGATGCACTGGAAGGTTGGGTGATGGGTAGCACGGCAAACAATTTTGAAGGGCTGTTCAATCTGATTGTCAGAGAGCACATGTTCCATTGTTGTTTTCCATGGTTACGCCAACACCTGTTGGAGTGTGAGTTCTCTGATCCCAGGGAGCTTGCACGGGAGGCAGACCTCTGAGTGAGTGCCAGAGGGTCTGAGGAGGCATTGGGGAGTGACCCTAAGAGGAGTGACTCAGGTATTTCCCAGCCCAGGGTGGTAGGAAAGGTTCTTAGTAGCCCAGATAGGTCCTAGTGTAGTGGGAGGGGTGTAGGGGCTCACGTCCTGTCTCCGCGGAGAAGGAGTGAGGATGGGATGTGTCCCAAGGTGCCCGAAACCCAGTCTCAGGGCCTGGAGGGTTCCCTACGGGAACACCAAGTGGGGAGCCTAGGCTGTACTAGTAGGCCATCCGTTGAGGGGGATCTCCTAGTGTCAGGAGAACTTGGAGCGTCTGTAAGCGGAGCTCCATCAGTTCTGGTGTCTGGCAGTGCTGCTCCTGAGTGGAGGGTGCAGGAGTCCAGATAGAGGGGTGAGAGGGGGATAGAGTCCCCAGTGGGGAAACCAGTGGGTCAGGGACCAGCCATAAGGGCTGAGCCTTCTAGGAGTGACCACGGTGACACCACTTCTGTCCTGGGGGGTCTTCACGCACTGTCAGATGGACAGGGGTTGGGAGATCAGCACCAGGCAGACTGTCATGCAACACATGAGGTATGTGTTACCCTTGGGGGGGGCATGCGTGCTCCCCAGGAAGTCCTGGTGTGCCAGGCGGGTGCTCAGCCACAGGGTTTAGTCCCTGGGTTGGGAGGCCAGGTTCAGGTTCTGCCTGACCTGGAGCGAAGGACATCTGTAGCCAGTTTCCCTACCGTTTTGTCTTCTGGGGGTACCACTCCAGGTGGGAGGGTGCAGAACTCTTGAAGGGGGTACAGAGGGAGTCTTCGCCTCTGACACCGGTTCCACCTGAGGGTTTAGATCCTAGGTTGGGAGACCAGTTGCAGGAGAGAGGTCCTGAACTGGTAGGAGAGTTGTGTTCTGAGGGTGCCTCTCCTAGGAGGAGAGTGCGGACCCCTAGAAGGAGGGGTAGGGGGAGGAGAGCCTCACCCGTGACTCCAGGTCAGCCTGAGGGTGCAGACCCTAGGTTGGAGGATCAGTGGCAGTTTAGAACTGCACTGATGAGAGGTAGAGTGGAGAATGGATACTATGTACCTGGGGCTACCGCCCCCCACTCTGTGAGATGGCAAGGACCAGAGACATCTGGATGGCCTTGTTATATTCCATATAAGCACCCGATATAGGCGCAGGTAACATCGCAACCTTTCACCTACATCCTTCCCTACATTGCATACATAACGGTCCTTAGGCACTGACCTTTTACCTAGATATGACACTGTATTCAGAACGCGGGTTTTTCCCTGGTTCGATTCTCATACATTATGCATGAGGCTTCTTGGAAGCACAGCAGGACTAACAGTAGGACTACCATCTCCTGTATAATATCTCTGTATAAAGTTCAGGCCCAACGTCATCCTTTAGGCCGGCACAGTAACACAGCATGGTAGGACCCCTGGGGAGACCTATGGGTATATATACAACACATCTTGCTTAGGAAGATAGAGGAGACCGTGACTTCCCGGCTGACACACTGACCAGAGACGCTGAGGTTCCTGCATGCAGATGCTCCAGCTAGCAGTGGTCTAACATCCCTCGCAGGGTGTCCAACTCGAGACCAGGACGGGGTCCCATATTCTCTAAACTCTCAGGTAATGGGGTGGACTAGATCCTAGAGGGATTCTTGGCATAACACCTACATAGATGCTAGGTACATTTAGGTACATCTAGTTAGGGAGGCATCATAGGAGTACACACTTTTATCATGTGTTTTATGTACATGTATATATTCATGACTGTCTAACGGTTGTTGCAGCTCATCTATTCTACACTAGAATAACAACTGTTCAATAAATACTTATTGATACGCCCCAACTGTTTATTCTGTGTATCTCTCTGAGGCAAACTAAGTGAGCACGAGTGACTGAGCGAAAAGTGGTATATTGTTTCCACGATCCTGGGGATCAGGGTTGTCATGTTCTGAGGTTGCCAAGAACTATTCTCTCCCCGATAAGAGGAGACTCTAGTGGCACTGTGAGCTAGCTAATACAGACAGGCCAACGTATCCGGTGGGGGTGCACGGAATCCCTCCGCCACCAATCCCACAGTTTATGTTATCCAAACGCGCAGATCCTGTATAGGTAATATAGGAACTACATGACAGCCTAGGGCCTGGTCCTGGCCGCGGACAGCTAGGGAGTCCCAATGGGGTAGCTTAGTTGGTCCTGGGAGCTTAGACAGAGGGAGCCACATGGGTTCAGATTGGCGTAGAAATGGAGTGTGCCCCTGCAGTTGCGGGCCCGTGTCTGTGTTCTATAGCCCCAAGCAGGGAAGCCCATCAAGGTATTGATTGGTCTACCCTGGCTTTAGGCTGGAAGGGGATTGTGTTAGACTTGGCCCTTTTTGCAGGGTCATCCCTGAACTTTTTGCCTTCCTCCTACTATTTTTTCTGACCTGGTGTTGGTGGTTTTAGGACTCTGGGCACTTTATCACTGCTGTCCAGTGTAAAGTGCATGTGCTCTCTATGGTAAAACGTGGTAAGATTGGTCTACACCCGTTTGGCGTATTTAATTTACCTATCAGTCCCCAGTAATGTGGTATCTCATATACCCGGGGCCAGTCGGCCGAGGCGGAATCCTGGCCCCTGATGCCGTCCTTCGAGTAGTGTGGGCCACCCATGGGGAGACAGAGGTAATCCTCTCCCTCGTTTTTGGAGAGGGAGGGCACCGATCCCTGCGCGGGTGACAGGACGCAGGAAAGACTCAACGGAGGTCCTGGCCCGGCTGTGCCCACTTACGACACCCAGGGCAGTCTCCAGTGAAGGAGATAGGGGGAGCTGTACCCCCCGCCCCTTACTCGTGGTGCTGGGTGCCGAGGACATTCTTTGGCAGCCGCAAGGAAGGTGCGCGTTGTTCCCCCCGCACCAGCTGGCTGCCTGGGTATCCTAGCATTTGGGTGCGGGTCGCATGCCCCCGCAAGGGACAGAGGGGAGACCGGATTGTGGTCCAGGTGCCTATTTAGTTGAGGCAGTGGCCTGGTAGGGGGCACAAAAATTCCCTACTGCGTACAGGTGACCTGGGTTTTTCCTGACACCCTGCTGAAGGGATGTAATAGGTTGTACTGCACAACTGATGTGATTAGGTGATGTTTTATTTCATTGCCAGTGATGTAATGACAATATGTGCACACTAATGAGGTTGTTATAATGTGCACTGCTGCTGATGTAGTTATAATATGTTTTGCATAACATCCTATACTAGGAAGTGCTATTTTGTTCATGCCTCATGTTGTATGCTAAGTGCCCTATTGCCAGTAATTACTGGTTGTTTTCACTCCCTGTGAATTGTGATAAGACAGTGACTTGATTGGTCCTGTAATGTATATAATCCCCTGTAAAGTCATACCTAGTGACAGGGGGCACAGTGTATATATGTGATTGCGTTCTAGTGTGTTTTATGAATATCACAAAGGCTATTTTTATATAACCTTGTGTGGAGTTTCTTTTGTGGTGTGCCTAGTGTGTCGCTGCTGTGTGAGTGTGTTGCGCAAACGCTTTACACATTGCCTCTGGGATAAGCCTGGCTGCTCGTGCCAAGCTACCAAGGGGGTGAGCAAGGGATATCTTCAGCGTGTAACTCCCTTGCCCTGACTAGAGTGGTGGTTTCTGCCTGGCTTAGGCGCATGCCCTAGCCAACCAGAAATCCCATTTCTAACAGGGTACATTATGTCTAGTCACAAAAGGATGGGAGCAACCTTTCGAGCCTCCTAAACAGGACATAGTAGACTATGTTCTGGGCCTGCATTCTTGCATGGCTGAGCACATGAAGAAGGCATGCAAAAACCTTGAGGCCAGTCAGGAGCTTCAGAAAGCTTGGCATGACCAAAAGGCTGTACTGACTGTTTACCAGCCAGGACAGAAATTGTGGGTGTTGGAGCCTGTGGCCCCAGCAGCTCTCTAAGACAAGTGGAGTGGCCCCCACACTATACTGGAAAAGAAAGGTGAGGCCACCTGCTATGTTGCCCTAGGTACTCTAAGAAGTCCTCACAGGGTACTTCTTGTGAATTGCCTGAAACCTTTTGTTGACAGTACTGACATGATCTTACTCATGGCCACTGATGAGGGACAGGAGGAAGAAAGTGACCCTCTCCCTGATCTCCTCTCTCAGGACCCTGGTAAGGGATCAGTTGAAGGAGTAGTCTTGGCAGACCGCCTCACTGATCAACAGCAAGCTGATTGCAGACAGGTTCTCATTCAGTTTCCTGTTCTCTTTTCTCTGACACCCAGTCAAACCGCCTGGTGTACCCATGAAGTGGACACAGGTGACAGCCTGCCTGTGAAGAGCAGAATTTACAGACAGCCTGACCATGTCAGAGATTGCATCAGAACAGAGGTCCAAATGATGCTGGGGTTGGGGGTCATTGCGCCTTCAGATAGCCCTTGGGCCAGTCCTGTAGTCCTTGTACCAAACCCTCACACCCAGGATGGTAAGAGAGAGATGAGGATGTGTGCTGACTATAGAGGACTCAATGCAGTCACTAGGACAGATGTCCATCCAATTCCAATAGCAAATGAGCTGATTGATACTTTGGCCTCTGCCAGATATCTTAGTACATTTGACCTGACTGCTGGTTATTGGTAAATCAGATTCTCTGAGGATTGGGCATTATCAATTTATTGTGATGACTTTTGGTTTGAAAAATGCATCTGCCACATTTCAGAGGCTGGTGAATAAAGTCTTACCAGGTCTGGAAGCCTATAGTGCAGCATATCTAGATGATATAGCTGTCTTTAGCTCCACCTGGGAGGATCAACTGGTCCACCTCAGAAATGTACATGAGGTCCTGCAGAATACAGGCCTCACTATAAGGGCCATAAAGTGCTAGATAGGGCAGAGCAAGATTGAGTACTTGGGCCACCTTGTAGGTGGAGGCCAAGTTCAACCACTGGAGAGCAAAATTCAGACCATCATGGGCTGGATTGCACCGACTACCCAGACTCAGGTCAGAGCTTTCTTTGGCCTGACTGGGTACTTCAGAAGATTCATTAAGGGTTATGGATTCATAGTGACACCCCTTAATGATCTCACCTTTAAAAGAATGCCTAAGAACGTTTAGTGGACATTTAGCTGTCAGGAGGCATTTGATGACCTAAAGCAAGCCATGTGCTCTGCTCCAATTCTGCAGTCTTGAGTACTCCAAACCATTAATTGTCCAGACAGATGCTTCTAAGATAGGGATAGGTGCAGTATTGTCAAAGCTTAATGCAGAGGGCCAGGATCAACCAGTAGCTCTTCTAAGCAGAAGGTTGACCCCCAGGGAGAAGCGTTGGTCAGATCTTGAGAGGGAGGCCTTTGAGGTGGTCTGGACCTTGAGGAAGTTGGGGCCATATCTGTTTGGCACTGACTTCATTATTCAGGCAGACCATAAGCCCCTCTTATAGCTTAAACAGATAAAGGGTGAAAACCCCAAACTTTTGAGGTGGTCCATTTCCCTACAGGGGATGGACTATTCAGTGGAACATAGACCTTGGGGTAACCATGCCAACACAAATGAACTTTCCTGATATTTCCACTTAGAAAATGAAGACTCAATTGGGCAAGGTTAGTCTCATGTCCTCACGTTTGGGGGGGGGAGCGTTGTGTAGGAAAGTAGGATCTGCTTTCATGGTTACCCCCACTTTTTTCCTGGTGTCAGTATGTTTTGACTGTAGTCTGCTGGGATCTTGCTAATCAGGACCCGAGCAACTGTGATGTCTCCCCTAAATTAGCTCTGGTAAGTACTTTGGTACATCCACAATTGGCTACTGGTGTACACTTATAAGTCGCTAGTATATGGTACTAAGGTACCCAGGGCATGGGTACACCAGGGGTCTCCCATGTGCTGCAGCATGTATTGTGCCAACCATGGGAGTCCACTTCAACTCGGACTACAGCCCTGCCATTGCAGCCTGTGTGAGATGGTGCTTGCACCTCTCACACTACATATGTTTCCTTGTATCTGAGGTCACTGCACTTAACACCTACAAGTTACCCATGTGGTAGAAAGAGTGCTTGGTTACAAGTATGAGAGTGTCCCTGCATGACCAGGACACCCCAACAAACACCAGAGTCGAATCTCCAGGCATTATAAGTGAGGTCAGCCATTTTAAGGTATATAGTGGACATTAGTCATTACGAGATGTCTAACTATATAACGGCTGCACTGAACCTGGTCATATTTGGTATCAAACATGTTGGAACCATACCCCATCACCTATTCCAGTGCTGGAAGTATGATCCCATGTACTGGGGGCTCTATAGGGGACCCCCCTGTACTCCTGGTAACAGCCTCTCAGGGTCTGCCAGCAAGCTAGTGCTGCTGCCGACCACAGACATGATTCTGCCTTCCTGCTGCTAAGCTGAGCTTGAGCAGGGGAAGGTAGAACAATAGGTTTCCTGTCACAGGGAGGTGTGACCACCTCACAGACAGGACTTAGTGTATTGGGCTGGAGTGGGACGCTTTCCAGCAGCACCAGACTACTTTGAAGGGCAAATTTGGAGCCTCCGTGCATTTTCCGGTTTGAGCCAGTCAGGAATCCTTGGTTCCCGCTCTAGGATGAATCCTCTGGGAGAGACCCCCGAAGTCATTCCAACCCTTTCCCTAGGGTACTGAAGGGCTTCACTGTGGGTGGATTCTCAGATTCGTCATGGAACAAGACTCACCTCTGGACACTTGGACTTTGTCGGACTTCGACTGGAACCGGGACTGCATCAAGGAAGACTCCTGCTGCTCCTGGTCGCGCTGTTCTTCAAGTCTTCTGTGTCACCCGTGTCTGTTCTTCATCCAGGTTCTCCAGAAGGCCTGTCGGTATCAGGGACATCCGAAGTAATCTCCCTTGGATTGGAGGAGTCACTCCCCTGCATCAGCAGGTACCGCAACAAAGTTGATTGGTCTGCTGCTCCTGTCGTCCTATGCACTCTCTGAGGCCCAGCAACACAGGTGGTGGTTCTGAAGCTCCCTAGAGGCCTGACCTGTCTTCTTTGCAATTTTGAGGACAGTATCCCTCGTCGAAGCCAATGGAACCAAACCCCTGTGATTTGCATCAACTTGCTGTTGCCAAGGCTTGTTGGCTCTGCACTCCAGAGATCTTTGGGCTACAAGATGCTCCAGCCTCTAGCACCTTATCTTTCAAAGATCAGCCTTACTGCATCCTCTGCACTGTGGGTCTCCATCAATGGTGAGCTGCCTGAGGTCCTCTTGCGACTCCTGTGCCTTCGACCTGTGGGTCCTCTCGAGGGTTTGCTTTTGCTTCAGTGGGCTCCCCTGCTTGCTCGGGCCTGCTCTGACTCTCTGGCTCTTGGTGAGTCCCTTGGACCTTGCTGGTCCCAATGTTTGCATCTTTTCGCTTTCCACGCCAGTTGCGGCTACGAAGGCTTGTTGGTGCTCCCGCCGGACACCGACCACCTGAACACTGACACCAAATATGGAACAGCTCGTGCACAGCTCCTGGTCTTCCTCAGTGGTGCCTGGTCCTCACAGCTGCAGCTACAAGGTCACCATCTTCACTCTTGAACCTCCAGACATTGGTGGGCATTTTGCTTCCGTGCCTCCTGGTCACTTTCGAGTGGCATAGACTCTGTTCCCTCTGCTTGCAGGTTCTCTTCTTTAAGGATACACTTTTGGATTCCACTGGACTCCTTCACAGGCTTCTCCAGAGGCATCTTCTTTGAAGTCTTTCATTGTCGTCTACAACAGGTTCTGACATCACTTCACCCCTATGCACACAGCTTCCCTGGTGCAGGTAACCTGGTTCCAGAGACATCCATGAGTGGGATAGCTCTCCAACCTCCCGTCTTCCAAAGGGTTTCTTCTCGGTCCTCTGGGAAGGGTCCTTTTTCTTTAAAACTGCAACCTGCGACTTCTCCATTGAGTTCCATTGGGCAAGCGGTTGTGTTTCCACTATGCACACAGCCTCCATGGGGTTCCTGGGTACTTACCTTGGGTGGTTCCTTGTGTCCCCAGCTCCTCTGAGTCTTCCGGACCAAGTCCTGTTCTCCTTTTCATTTCACATTCCACTTTCTTAGTATATGGTTTGTCTCCCCCTGGAGACCAGTGTATATTTGTGCTACTTACCTGATTATTGTGAAGCATTCTTGTGTATATTGTTGATATCTCTGGGTAGGAGATATACCAATGTGTTAGTGATTGTGTTGCATATTAAATAGACTTCTTTTTATAAACACTGTGTGGTTCTTTTTCATCTAATGTACACTGTTGATTAAATGTGGTAAAATAAGCTGCTTTACACTCCTTCAAGATAAGCCCAAAGGCTGCTCTCCACAGCAACCACTTTGAGAGCTTTCTATGGTTATGAAAGACCACTAAAATTACCATAAGGTTGCCTGGATTAGCGCAAGGTGCATCACTCCTGAGAGTGTGCACCATATACTAAGCCTGCCTCCTACAACCACCAACACCAGTTCTCCATTATACTTCTCCCACCAGGGCACAAGTCCTAAAAAAAGAAGTGGGGCACTGACCACGTTAGGCAGTATATAAGTGACATCACAGCACGTGACATTGCACGTGACCTCACAGGAAGTGATATCACAAAAATGACATCAGATTCTAAGACCTCACATATGTTAAGCAGGTCTATCATGAGTACATTTGAGCGCATTACAATATTTAACAAATTAGATTTTGCGTTGGAGTTGTGCCAAAAAAGTGATGCAACCCCGGCACAAGATCTAGGTCTCCACTTATACATTTATTTATTAAAGCTCTGCCAGAAAGAAATTGGCAACAAGGAGAAATGTGGCAGCATATCTGTTCTGCTTAATTGGTTGCAAAGTCTGCATTTTAAAATATCTAATGGGGTTAAGGCACCTGCTGCATAGATCTCATGTACCCAGTAAATCTCAGGAAATAATAATGGTAAGATAACTCTGGGGGTTAATGCACTTGTTGGAGAGACAGGTGTTTTGTCTAGTTACAGTTTTGAATCAAATTAGCATAGCGGGTTAATATGTCTCCTGCAAAGGACATTATGTGACACACAGATGACAGATTTTAATTTTATGTAGATGGGTAAGTGGGTTATTACTTTTAACACAGAGATCCTTTAGTTACTTGCAGTTCATAAGTTCTAATCCTTCTAATATAACACAGTGAACTATGAAGGAAGGGACATGTGACTCCTACACCTTGTAACCCTCACTATCGTATGCAATACATCTTGTAAACTGATTAACACACACATGATTTATTGTCAATGTATAATGTGTATGTGTGATGTAAACCGATTCGACACCCTGGATTGAAATTCTTATGTCCCCTCGTCCCTCCCACCCTTGTACCCCGTGTACCCGCACTACAAAATAAAGGGGTGATATATCCTGCGCGTCCCCCACACTTCCTACGCCAATGTGTAGGGCTTTCTGCAGGCAAACAATTACCAGTACAAAAGCCTTTGGCCATGTGTGTATGTGTGATGTAAACCGATTCGACACCCTGGATTGAAATTCTTATGTCCCCTCGTCCCTCCCACCCTTGTACCCCGTGCACCCGCACTACAAAATAAAGGGGTGATATATCCTGCGCGTCCCCCACACTTCATACGCCAATGTGTAGGGCTTTCTGCAGGCAAACAATTACCAGTACAAAAGCTTTTGGCCATGTCCAGTGGCATTGGGAGCATGACCTGGCCCCCTGCAGCCACCCCACCACAGGTGTGCAACCTTTGCTGCATGCTGCCCTGTCCCCTATCCCTTGCCGGCACAGCAGGGGTGGGCCGCACGCCCCCCTCTCTGGTCAGCCCCTATACCCAACCCTCATCATGCCGGCAGACAGCCAATCCACACTGCTCAAGCCTTCGGCCATGTGCAGCAGAGTTGGGCACGTGGCCTAGCTCCCTACACCCATCCCGCCGGGGACATGACTTGCTCAACTTGGCCACCCCTAAAAACAGTGCTGCCCGAGGCAGGCCGCCCCCTCCACCCACCTAACTACACCACTGCTCCCACCCTTCCAGCCTCCCGGGAAAAAACGCCCGTCGCCCGCTAGAGCCAGTCCGACCCTGGGCAGAGACAAAGAAGAAGGAAGCAACTACCCTCCGCTCTATGCAGTGAAACCCCCCCCCCCCGGGCCCTGCAACTGAAGAGACCTCTTTATCACGTGTCTGACTACAACTATCACTACTTCCCCAAAGGGGTCCTCCGTCAACTCGCCCGTTTCCTTCACTCCTTCCAATCCTCTCTCACCAATTCCTCAACCCTCTCACCCACTCTTCCGCCTCCCTTACTACAGCGAGGACTCATACCCTACTCCATCCTTACACTTACTCCTACACTCCTGTTTCTAAGATCATTCCTACGTGGTACAGATGTGCCAATAATACCCTGCCCTTATTGTGATATCTCTGTTCATATTGTTTTGCTGTTTTATTTTCCTGACAGTGTTTCAGTAAAAATCGTTTAAATGTATGGATCTCTGTCGGCAAGAGTCAGAGAATGAAATTGGTTCATTTGCCAGGTGCCTATAGCTGTTTACTTCTGAAAAACACAGCGGTGCTCGGGTCCTTGAGGGATTCAAACTGCTTAACCAGTTACTGACTCTAAAATGTACTAGTTTCGAATGCTTATCAAAGTAGATTAGCTAACACGGAGTTGTGTCAGGGCAGCGTTAGTTGTGGCAGAGTGTAGCAAGATGCTGAAGAAATCCCTTGTGTCACGATTCTATTATCTTAAAAAAAGATGCATGGGAGAATGGGGTTTTAATAAACAAAAAAATTGTAAGAATTGGTAACAATTACATAATTTGATATTTACGGCCACCTGAATAATCACCTTAAATTGGAACAAGCATTGGCAAAGCCAATTTGCCTGTGTTGGCTGTCGGCCTTTTGGCTTATTCAATGCCTGTTTTGTTTTGACATTTTTTGTTTAATTTTTTTGTTGACGGAACTGTTCGACCCTCGCCAATACAAATAAAAATATTGACTAAAAGCAAACATAATTTGTTGGTCTCCACTGCCGGTTTCCTCCACACTCGGCCCATACGCGTACTCATGCACTCCTTTTTCTAAGAACATTCCTACGTGGTAGGAATTTATTGTACAGCCCCTAGTCCCTTAGCAACACACACTTTGGCCTCATACATGACTGACCAACCACCTCAGCTCTATTAAGCCTCAATGATGAAAGGCAGGACAGAAGGGGGCATATGTACAACGAGTTAACATCACCAGAACGTCCCTTTTTTCGACGTTCTGGTGGCGTTAACTCCTTCGCCTAATTTACAAGGCGCCGTTAAGCCACTTAATGTGGCTTAACACCGCCTTGTAAATATTCACGCAGCACTTAGCGTGAAAGGAGGGTGCAATGGGTGTTGCAGTGGGGGTTCCGGCGCACCACCCATTGCTTTTTGACGCTGCCTCATATATACAAGGTATGGGGCAGCGTCAAAAATAAGACCAGGAAATACCTTGTCTTAAACGGACAATACGAGGAGAAATGTTTTATTTCTCGTCATATTTTGCTTTTTCCATGTGTGTTGCATTCTGCAGCACACATAGAAACAGCAAATCGCCTGTAAAGATTGTTTATGTGCAGGCAGGTGTCCCTTCCTGCACATAAACAATCACCCCTGCAGAGCAAGCACCCTTGGAACATGGTGCAAGGGTGCCTGCGCTGGTTCTAGGCAGCTTCTTTAGCGTCAGCGCTAGGGGTAACGCAGGGGTGCACCGTATTTTTGTAAATACGGCACATCCCTGCGTTTTGAAATTGACAAAGCGCGGGGTTACCAATTCTGGCGTAACACCGCGCTCCGCCAGTTTCTAGTACATGTGCCCCAAGGTCTCAAAAAACACACATTGTCACAGAAGTTCCTGGCACTGAAGGGAACTGGCTTGTATGCAGATGCTCCTTGTGAAAGAGCTGAATGCATCAATCTCAGTGAAGTTAGCCAATGGCTAAAGTGGGCTGATCCTTTGTCCCATCATGTAGGCTGTAGTGGGCAGATTTAAAATGTAAATGACAGAATAACAGACCAATGGATGAAGAGGTCTGGCAGAAAACCCCCTAAAAGTATGTATATTATCTATAGAATCTTAGTAAAATCAAAAGGTCTTCGCTAACATTAGACTTAAATATGACCGGCAGATCAACTGTGCCCGGGGTGTTCAAAGTATATCGAGGCGGGCCAGACGGATGGCAGTTTTTAGGATGACCACAGACAATGAAAATGTGTTCAATTTAGAGTTATTGTATGTAAGTTTATCTTATGTTCATATCTCACTCCTGGAATACGATTGGACACAGTTGTCCTAAACCATATGGTAAATAGAGGGTCATACGTCATTAGATTTCTGTTGAAATATAACCCTACAAAAATATCACATTCACTACATCTCCTACCACTACATCATCAAGGTAAATGTATACTTAGTATTCGTGAATCCACACCCACTTGCCAAGACTTAGCTTGCGACGGAGTGATAAGTTTGACGTAGTGGAAGTGGTATTTTGTAATTCAATATTTCGACAGCGACATAGTAGGGAGACACCAGAATAGTCTTTGCTTCATATATAGGGTTGAAAGAAAGAGTTGCAGACCCTAGTTGCCTAATGAATTGAGAAAAAAATGGGAACTGAACTAACCAAGAGAGTATCCAGGTGATCAGAGAAAGTTTGTAAGCCGATAATGCGTAATTTAAAAAATACACATTTAGGTTCCTGATCCTGACATAGGGTAAGCAGTGCTTAATCTGGGAAGGAACGAGTGCCAGTACTTATATCTGTGCCCAGAAGCCTGCGGCCGGCGCTGTTAAATGTCAGCGTGCTGAATATCAAGGCTGCGGTGCCTTGAATCCACCTCAGGCCTCTTTAATCCTCTACCAGACACCCCCTTCCCCTTATCTCACTCTTGCAGGTTCCTGCTTTCTCTCTTTGTCGTGGTTTTTCTGTTTTCTCTTCATCCTTCTTCCCCCTATGTGTGTTTTTCCTTCTCGCTCTCGGAAATGTCTGATCAGGAAAAATAAGTCCTGGTCCCCAAAAAGAGTGCAGCGGTTCCACCGGCAACCACCGGCTCAAATTAAGCATTGAGGGTAAGTGCATATGTGAGATGTATAGAATTATTTGTATAGGTTTTCAAATCAAGATTTTGCATTTGATTTAGTTCTTACTACGAAAATGAAGTTCCATTTTCATCACAATGTTCAGTTAAAAAAATTCTACCTATACGTATACAGTTTTGTAACGGGGATATGCATTTCTTTTTTCACTGCACAACAAACACTATTAAAAAAGAAGTAGTGTCTGTGCTTCTTTTTAACCTCGTCCCTCTCACCAGGACAGGACCTGACAAACGGGAAAGAAGTAAAACCCTAGATAATCCCAGGACCAGTAATGAAGCTTCCGGTCTCAGGGGCCGAGGCATCCTTCGCTAACCCCACCCTGTGGCTTTTAACCAATAAATCTGGAACACTGCACTAAAACGTACATTGTATTGGGTCCTTTTGAAAGAATAATATTGTAGGGCGAGACCCCCCATCTTCTGCCCGCCACCCCAGCAGCTGTGCAGTACGGAGCAGTCTGTTACTGAAACATTTTCCAGAGCAGCTTTTAAGGCTAAAGCACTGGCGACATCTAGTGGCCAGAGGGCGAACTGATCAAGGTTGGGGGAAGTGAGCATATACAATAGGCCAAGTGCGAGTGTGTCGTTGAGCAAGAGCGACATGCTTGCTTTTTGCAGTTTTATATAGCGCGAACTCGACCCGCGCTATACATGAGCACCAGTTACGTTGCTCAAGGACATATTTATTTTTGGTGGGCAGGGGAGATGAAGTGATTTGCCCAGAATCACAGGATGTTGAGCCGACAAGGGAGGCTCGAACCTGGTTCCCCAGCTCCAAAGTCGGCAGATCTGGCCGATATGCCTCATCCTCCTTCTGAGAGTAGCGCCCTGCCGTGT
Source organism: Calotriton arnoldi (assembly GCA_963921515.1). Lineage (NCBI taxonomy): Eukaryota > Metazoa > Chordata > Amphibia > Caudata > Salamandridae > Calotriton > Calotriton arnoldi. The sequence goes on along the minus strand of CAWUFW010006810.1, from coordinate 1,073,762 downwards.
TTGCCAATTCCCATGATGCAACAGCACTTTCTGAACGAGATACCAGCGGCAGTATGCAAAAGGCCATAAGACCGCTGTCTGCTACACCCTCAAATGCCCACACCTGCCATTCACAGAGTAGATGCAAAAAAGAACAGATGGACGGAATTCTGAACAAGTCAAACATTCACCCCAGTCACAAATCTGAGTGAAATCCATCCTTTTTTTGCACGCCACGCCATTCCAGTTTAGACCCAGCCATATGCAAATCAGTCATGACCCTGCTCCTCATGGGAACAGTCCAGTCACACTTGCAACACCTGACGCTTTGCTCGACTTTATGGAGAGGGCATGGGAGGAGGGTGATACATATTTGGTACTTTAGAGCAATAGTGATGCTGTCGTCATAACAATTGCATCTGCTTTCACAAACACTCAAGACACCTCTGCTCGTCCGGACTCCTACTTGCACATGTCCCTTGTATAGGAAAACCAGATGCAGTGGTCTCGCCTTCCAAATCACTCCTAAAGCATGGTACGACCGGCCACTACAGAAGAGCCTCCTCCTCACTTCTGGAATTCTGCAAGAAGATGAAGACCTGTCTATTCAAGTAGTCCCACTTGGCCCCAAGTGTGCCTAGACTGACACCTGTTCAGTGCCAGAATGCCCTCCGGGGTGATAGAGCGCTCTTCTGCATAAGATAATATAAAAACATACAAGTGGTGTCTGCACCACTATTTTTAGGTCGAGCCTGGGCAGCGCATATGCTGCTCTGCAAGGTATGCTGTATTCGAGTATGGACTTGAAGCTCTGCTCCTCTCTCCGTCCATATTTTTCATTGGCTTGTGTCATTGCCCTCTGTAAATGCTGGCCTCTGACTTGTTAGTCCCTCCTTAGTACCGCCTTGTCTTCATTTGTAACCTCCCATGAGGACTGGCCCTTTTACTTCTGTTGTTATATGGTATGTTTTATTTAGTGTAAGCACTATTTTCTTTAATGAGTTTATTCTACTGCAGGCACAACATGCTTTCCTGCAATATTCAGTGCACCATGCGCGCTTTCACTTGCCAAGCAGCCCGGGACACGGGTGGCTACTTCATTAAAGTGAAATAGGTCTCGTATTTACAAGAGTTTGAGCTATTAGCATCGTAAATGAAAATGGCTTTTATTTAAGTGTTAATTATCAAAACAGATAAATAAAAGGCATTGTCATTTACGTCAATAGCTTAAACTCTTGCAAATGCGAGACCTATTGCATTGCAAATGCTTGTTTCTACGGCAGCCAGGTGAATAGCCCATACTTTGAACAAAGAAGCAGAAATATTTGAAAACTATGTACAAGCAGTCCATAGTTTGTAATACAACTCTGGGAAGAAAATAACTTTGGGCCAGATGCATCAAGCTGTTTTTGACTTCGCAAACGGCCGATTTGCAGAATCGGCCGTTTGCGAACACAAAAAAAATGCCCTTCTGATGCAGGAAACCCTATTTTACGATTCGGTAACCTGTTACCGAATCGCAAAATGGGTTTGCGATTTGCTATTAGGAAGGGGCGTGTTTAGGGCATCACTTCCTAATACCGAATCGCATCGATATGCATGAATGTTTTGCGACCGAAATGTGGTCGCAAAACATTCGCATTTTACCACCTACTTCAAGTAGGTGGTAACCAATTCGCAAATGGGAAGGGGTCCCCAAGGGACCCCTTCCCCTTTGTGAATGTCTGTAAATGCATTTTCTAAGAGCAGGCAGTGGTCCCACGGACCACTGCCTGCTCTCAGAAAATGAACGGAAAAAGTTTTCATTCTCTCTTTTGTAAAGCAGCCCGTTTTCCTTTAAGGAAAACAGGCTGCTCTACAAAAAAAAAACTGCTTTATTAAAAAGTAATCACAGACATGGTGGTCTGCTGACCCCAGCAGTCCACAATCCCCGTGATTTTTGCGATTCCTAGGGGGTCGCAAATTGCTACCTACCTCATTAATATTCATGAGGTAGGTCATTTGCGATCCCCTAGGAATCGCAGAAAGTGTTAAACACACTTTCATGCATTACGTTTTGCGATTTTCTAATTGCGAATCATAATGATTCGCAAATAGGAAATCGCAAAATGGTTTGTTGATGCATCTGGCCCTTGGTCTATTAATGCTGCAGGGCCAAAGGTCAACAAACTTTTGCATTAAACAAAGGAAGTAGGAATCACACATTGCAAAAAGTTCCAATGATAAAGTCAGTGGATGAGACAAGGTGGAAACAAAAGAAATGGAAAAAACGGGATGAGAAAGAGGGAGTGATGCATGTGCAGTAACAGAAAAAGAGAGGGATAATGGTACTGCTAGATAACAAGCTTTGAAAAAAGTGGACGGACAAGGGGAGAATAAATTGAAATGCAAAAAAGAATGGGCAGAAGCGATAATGTTCCAAGTCTGATGTATAACTTATGCCGGGTTAATCACAGGCAGTGTGATAACGTGGATAGTGTGGAAGTATTAAAATAGAGAGACTGAGAAAGAAAACAACATGGGGCTATTTAGAGGTTGGTGGAAACAAGACATCCGCTTTAATCAGTAGCCCCTCTGCCACAGGACCACCATCTTCAGTGTGTGTCAGTAGCCCCTCTGCCACAGGACCACCAGCTTCAGTGTGTGTAAGTAGCCCCTCCGCCACAGGACCAACAGCTTCAGTATGTGTCAGTAGCCCCTCCTCCACAGGACCACCAGCTTCATTGTGTGTCAGTAGCCCCTCTGCCACAGGACCATCAGCTTCAGTGTGTGTCAGTAGCCCCTCCGCCACAGGACCACCAGCTTCAGTGTGTGTCAGTAGCCCCTCTGCTATAGGACCACCAGCTTCAGTGTGTGTCAGTAGCCTTCCGCCACAGGAACACCAGCTTCAGTGTGTGTCAGTAGCCCCTCCGCCACAGGACCAACAGCTTCAGTATGTGTCAGTAGCCCCTCCTCCACAGGACCACCAGCTTCATTGTGTGTCAGTAGCCCCTCTGCCACAGGACCACCAGCTTCAGTGTGTGTCAGTAGCCCCTACGCCACAGGACCACCAGCTTCAGTGTGTGTCAGTAGCCCCTCTGCCATAGGACCACCAGCTTCAGTGTGTGTCAGTAGCCTTCCGCCACAGGACCACCTGCTTCAGTGTGTGTCAGTAGCCCCTCCGCCACAGGACCACCATCTTCAGTGTATGTCAGTAGCCCCTCTGACACATGACCACCAGCTTCAGTGTGTGTCAGTAGCCCTCCGCCACAGGACCATCAGCTTCAGTGTGTCAGTAGCTCCTCTGCCACAGGACCACCAGCTTCAGTGTGTGTCAGTAGCCCCTCCTCCACAGGATAACCAGCTTCAGTGTGTGTCAGTAGCCCCTCTGCCACAAGACGACCAGCTTCAGTGTGTGTCAGTAGCCCCTCCGCCACAGGACCACCAGCTTCAGTGTGTGTCAGTAGGCCCACTGCCACAGGACCACCAGCTTCTGTGTGTGTCAGTAGCCCTCCGCCACAGGACCACCAGCTTCTGTGTGTGTCAGTAGCCCTCCGCCACAGGACCACCAGCTTCAGTGTGTGTCAGTAGCCCCTCCACCACAGGACCACCAACTTCAGTGTGTGTCAGTAGCCCCTCCACCACAGGACCACCTGTTTCAGTGTATGTCAGCAGCCCCACTGCCACAGGACCACCAACTTCAGTGTGTGTCAGTAGCCCTCCGCCACAGGACCACCAGCTTCAGTGTGTGTCAGTAGCCCCTCCGCCAAAGGACCACCAGCTTCAGTGTGTGTCAGTAGGCCTTCCGCCACAGGACCACCACCTTCAGTGTATGTCAGTAGCCCCTCCGCCACCAGACCACCAGCTTCAGTGTGTCAGTAGCCCCTCCGCCACAGGACCACCAGCTTTAGTGTGTGTCAGTAGCCCCTCTGCCACAGTACCACCAGCTTCAGTATGTGTCAGTAGCCCCTCCACCACAGGACCACCAGCTTCAGTGTGTGTCAGTAGCCTTCCGCCACAGGACCACCAGTTTCAGTGTGTGTCAGTAGCCCACCGCCACAGGAACACCAGCTTAAGTGTGTGTCAGTAGGCCCTCCACCACAGGACCACCAGCTTCAGTGTGTGTCAGTAGCCCCTCTGCCACAGGTCCACCAGCTTCAGTGTGTGTCAGTAGGCCCACTGCCACAGGACCACCAGCTTCAGTGTGTGTCAGCAGGCCCTCCGCCACAGGACCACCAGCTTCAGTGTGTGTCAGTAGGCCCACCGCCACATGACCACCAGCTTCAGTGTGTGTCAGTAGGCACACCGCCACAGGACCACCAGCTTCAGTGTGTTTCAGTAGGCCCTCCGCCACAGGACCACCAGCTTCAGTGTGTGTCAGTAGGCCCACCACTACATGACCACCAGCTTCAGTGTGTGTCAGTAGCCCCTCTGCCACAGGACCACCAGCTTCAGTGTGTGTCAGTAGCCCCTCCGCCACAGGACCACCAGCTTCAGTGTGTGTCAGTAGCCCCTCCGCCACAGGACCACCAGCTTCAGTGTGTGTCAGTAGCCCCTCTGCCATAGGACCACCACCTTCAGTGTGTGTCAGTAGCCCCTCTGCCATAGGACCACCAGCTTCAGTGTGTGTCAGTAGCTCCTCTGCCACAGGACCACCAGCTTCAGTGTGTGTCAGTAGCCCCTCCTCCACAGGACAACCAGCTTCAGTGTGTGTCAGTAGCCCCTCTGCCACAAGACGACTAGCTTCAGTGTGTGTCAGTAGCCCCTCCGCCACAGGACCACCAGCCTCAGTGTGTGTCAGTAGCCCCTCTGCCATAGGACCACCAGCTTCAGTGTGTGTCAGTAGCCTTCCGGCACAGGACCACCAGCTTCAGTATGAGTCAGTAGCCCCTCTGCCACAGGACCACCAGCTTCAGTGTGTGTCAGTAGCCCCTCCGCCACAGGACCACCAGCTTCAGTGTGTGTCAGTAGGCCCACCGCCACAGGACCACCAGCTTCTGTGTGTGTCAGTAGCCCTCCGCCACAGGATCACCAGCTTCAGTGTGTGTCAGTAGCCCCTCCACCACAGGACCACCAACTTCAGTGTGTGTCAGTAGCCCCTCCACCACAGGACCACCAGCTTCAGTGAGTGTCAGTAGCCCCTCCGCCAAAGGACCACCAGCTTCAGTGTGTGTCAGTAGCCCTCCGCCAAAGGACCACCAGCTTCAGTGTGTGTCAGTAGGCCTTCCGCCACAGGACCACCACCTTCAGTGTATGTCAGTAGCCCCTCCGCCACCAGACCACCAGCTTCAGTGTGTCAGTAGCCCCTCCGCCACAGGACCACCAGCTTTAGTGTGTGTCAGTAGCCCCTCTGCCACAGTACCACCAGCTTCAGTATGTGTCAGTAGCCCCTCCGCGACAGGACCACCAGCTTCAGTGTGTGTCAGTAGCCTTCCGCCACAGGACCACCAGCTTCAGTGTGTGTCAGTAGGCCCTCCACCACAGGACCACCAGCTTCAGTGTGTGTCAGTAGCCTCTCTGCCACAGGACCACCAGCTTCAGTGTGTGTCAGTAGGCCCACTGCCACAGGACCACCAGCTTCAGTGTGTGTCAGTAGGCCCTCCGCCACAGGACCACCAGCTTCAGTGTGTGTCAGTAGGCCCACCGCCACATGACCACCAGCTTCAGTGTGTGTCAGTAGGCACACCGCCACAGGACCACCAGCTTCAGTGTGTTTCAGTAGGCCCTCCGCCACAGGACCACCAGCTTCAGTGTGTGTCAGTAGGCCCACCGCTACATGACCACCAGCTTCAGTGTGTGTCAGTAGCCCCTCTGCCACAGGACAACCAGCTTCAGTGTGTGTCAGTAGCCCCTCCGCCACAGGACCACCAGCTTCAGTTTGAGTCAGTAGCCCCTCTGCCACAGGGCCACCAGCTTCAGTGTGTGTCAGTACGCCCTCCGCCACAGGACCATCAGCTTCAGTGTGTGTCAGTAGGCCCTCTGCCACAGGACCACCAGCTTCAGTGTGTGTCAGTGGCCCCTCCGCCACAGGACCACCAGCTTCAGTGTGTGTCAGTAGGCCCTCCACCACAGGACCACCAGCTTCAGTGTGTGTCAGTAGGCCCTCCGCCACAGGACCACCAGCTTCAGTGTGTGTCAGTAGCCCCTCCACCACAGGACCACCAGCTTCAGTGTGTGTCAGTAGCTCCTCTGCCACAGGACCACCAGCTTCAGTGTATGTCAGTAGCCCTCCGCCACAGGACCACCAGCTTCAGTGTGTGTCAGTAGCCCCTCCACCACAGGACCACCAACTTCAGTGTGTGTTAGTAGCCCCTCCACCACAGGACCACCAGTTTCAGTGTATGTCAGCAGCCCCTCTGCCACAGGACCACCAGCTTCAGTGAGTGTCAGTAGCCCTCCGCCAAAGGACCACCAGCTTCAGTGTGTGTCAGTAGGCCTTCCGCCACAGGACCACCACCTTCAGTGTATGTCAGTAGCCCCTCCGCCACTTGACCACCAGCTTCAGTGTGTCAGTAGCCCCTCCGCCACAGGACCACCAGCTTTAGTGTGTGTCAGTAGCCCCTCTGCCACAGTACCACCAGCTTCAGTATGTGTCAGTAGCCCCTCCGCGACAGGACCACCAGCTTCAGTGTGTGTCAGTAGCCTTCCGCCACAGGACCACCAGCTTCAGTGTGTGTCAGTAGGCCCTCCACCACAGGACCACCAGCTTCAGTGTGTGTCAGTAGCCTCTCTGCCACAGGACCACCAGCTTCAGTGTCTGTCAGTAGGCCCACTGCCACAGGACCACCAGCTTCAGTGTGTGTCAGTAGGCCCTCCGCCACAGGACCACCAGCTTCAGTGTGTGTCAGTAGGCCCACCGCCACATGACCACCAGCTTCAGTGTGTGTCAGTAGGCACACCGCCACAGGACCACCAGCTTCAGTGTGTTTCAGTAGGCCCTCCGCCACAGGACCACCAGCTTCAGTGTGTGTCAGTAGGCCCACTGCTACATGACCACCAGCTTCAGTGTGTGTCAGTAGCCCCTCTGCCACAGGACAACCAGCTTCAGTGTGTGTCAGTAGCCCCTCCGCCACAGGACCACCAGCTTCAGTTTGAGTCAGTAGCCCCTCTGCCACAGGGCCACCAGCTTCAGTGTGTGTCAGTACGCCCTCCGCCACAGGACCATCAGCTTCAGTGTGTGTCAGTAGCCCCTCTGCCACAGGACCACCAGCTTAAGTGTGTGTCAGTGGCCCCTCCGCCACAGGACCACCAGCTTCAGTGTGTGTCAGTAGGCCCTCCACCACAGGACCACCAGCTTCAGTGTGTGTCAGTAGGCCCTCCGCCACAGGACCACCAGCTTCAGTGTGAGTCAGTAGCCCCTCCACCACAGGACCACCAGCTTCAGTGTGTGTCAGTAGCTCCTCTGCCACAGGACCACCAGCTTCAGTGTATGTCAGTGGCCCCTCTGAAACAGGACCACCAGCTTTAGTGTGTGTCAGTGGCCCCTCTGCCACAGGACCACCAGCTTCAGTGTGTGTCAGTAGCCCCTCCTCCACAGGACCACCAGCTTCATTGTGTGTCAGTAGCCCCTCTGCCACAAGACGACCAGCTTCAGTATGTGTCAGTAGCCCCTCTGCCATAGGACCACCAGCTTCAGTGTGAGTCAGTAGCCTTCCGCCACAGGACCACCAGCTTCAGTATGTGTCAGTAGCCCCTCTGCCACAGGACCACCAGCTTCAGTGTGTGTCAGTAGCCCTTCCGCCACAGGAAGACCAGCTTCAGTGTGTGTCAGTAGGCCCACCGCCACAGGACCACCAGCTTCTGTGTGTGTCAGTAGCCCTCCGCCACAGAACCACCAGCTTCGGTGTGTGTCCGTAGCCCCTCCACCACAGGACCACCAGCTTCAGTGTGTGTCAGTAGCCCCTCCGCCACAGGACCACGAGTTTCAGTGTATGTCAGCAGCCCCTCTGCCACAGGACCACCAGCTTCAGTGTGTGTCAGTAGCCCTCTGCCACAGGACCACCAGCTTCAGTGTGTGTCAGTAGCCCCTCTATCACAAGACCACCGACTTCAGTGTGTGTCAGTAGCCCCTCCACCAAAGGACCACCAGCTTCAGTGTGTGTCAGTAGGCCTTCCGTCACAGGACCACCAGCTTCAGTGTATGTCAGTAGCCCCTCTGCCACCAGACCACCAGCTTGAATGTGTCAGTAGCCCCTCCGCCACAGGACCACCAGCTTCAGAGTGTGTCAGTAGCCCCTCCGCCACAGGACCACCAGCTTCAGTGTGTGTCAGTAGCCCCTCCGCCACAGGACCACCAGCTTCAGTGTGTGTCAGTCGCCCTCTGCCACAGGACAACCAGCTTCAGTGTGTGTCAGTAGCCCCTCCGCCACAGGACCACCAGCTTCAGTGTGTGTCATTAGCCCCTCTGCCACAGGACCACCAGCTTGAGTGTTTGTCAGTAGCCCCTCCGCCACCAGACCACCAGCTTCAGTGTGTCAGTAGCCCCTCCACCACAGGACCACCAGCTTTAGTGTGTGTCAGTAGCCCCTCTGCCACAGTACCACCAGCTTCAGTATGTGTCAGTAGCCCCTCCGCCACAGGACCACCAGCTTCAGTGTGTGTCAGCCTTCTGCCACAGGACCACCAGCTTCAGTGTGTGTCAGTAGCCCACCGCCACAGGACCACCAGCTTCAGTGTGTGTCAGTAGCCCCTCCACCACAGGACCACCAGCTTCAGTGTGTGTCAGTAACTCCTCCGCTACAGGACCACCAGCTTCAGTGTGTGTCAGTAGGCCCACCGCCACAGGACCACCAGCTTCAGTGTGTGTCAGCAGCCCACCGCCACAGGACCACCAGCTTCAGTGTGTGTCAGTAGGCCCTCCGCCACAGGACCAGCAGCTTCAGTGTGTGCCAGTAGCTCCTCTGCCACAGGACCACCAGCTTCAGTGTGTGTCAGTAGACCCTCCGCCACAGGACCACCAGCTTCAGTGTGTGTCAGTGGCCCCTCCGCCACATGACCACCAGCTTCAGTGTGTGTGTCAGTAGCCCCTCCGCCACAGGACCACCAGCTTCAGTTTGTGTCAGTAGGCCCTCCGCCACAGGACCACCAGCTTCAGTGTGTGTCAGTAGCCCCTCTTCCACAGGACCACCAGCTTCAGTGTGTGTCAGTAGGCCCTCCGCCACAGGACCACCAGCTTCAGTGTGTGTCAGTAGGCCCTCTGCCACAGGCCACCATCTTCAGTGTGTGTCAGTAGCCTTCCGCCACAGGACCACCAGCTTCAGTGTGTGTCAGTGGCCCCTCTGCCACAGGACCACCAGCTTCAGTGTGTGTCACTAGGCCCTCCACCACAGGACCACCAGCTTCAGTGTGTGTCAGTATGCCCACCACCACAGGACCACCAGCTTCTGTGTGTGTCATTAGCCTTCCGCCAGAGGACCACCAGCTTCAGTGTTTGTCAGTTGCCCCTCCGCCACAGGACCACCAGCTTCAGTATGTGTCAGTAGCCCTCCGCCACAGGACCACTAGCTTCAGTGTGTGTCAGTAGACCCAGTGCCACAGGACCTCCAGCTTCAGTGTGTGTCAGTAGCCCCGCCGCCAGAGGACCACCAGCTTCAGTGTGTGTCAGTAGGCCCTCCGCCACAGGACCACCAGCTTCAGTATGTGTCAGTAGCCCCTCTGCCATAGGACCACCAGCTTCAGTGTGAGTCAGTAGCCTTCCGCCACAGGACCACCAGCTTCAGTATGTGTCAGTAGCCCCTCTGCCACAGGACCACCAGCTTCAGTGTGTGTCAGTAGCCCTTCCGCCACAGGAAGACCAGCTTCAGTGTGTGTCAGTAGGCCCACCGCCACAGGACCACCAGCTTCTGTGTGTGTCAGTAGCCCTCCGCCACAGAACCACCAGCTTCAGTGTGTGTCCGTAGCCCCTCCACCACAGGACCACCAGCTTCAGTGTGTGTCAGTAGCCCCTCCGCCACAGGACCACCAGTTTCAGTGTATGTCAGCAGCCCCTCTGCCACAGGACCACCAGCTTCAGTGTGTGTCAGTAGCCCTCTGCCACAGGACCACCAGCTTCAGTGTGTGTCAGTAGCCCCTCTATCACAAGACCACCGACTTCAGTGTGTGTCAGTAGCCCCTCCACCAAAGGACCACCAGCTTCAGTGTGTGTCAGTAGGCCTTCCGTCACAGGACCACCAGCTTCAGTGTATGTCAGTAGCCCCTCTGCCACCAGACCACCAGCTTGAATGTGTCAGTAGCCCCTCCGCCACAGGACCACCAGCTTCAGAGTGTGTCAGTAGCCTCTCTGCCACAGGACCACCAGCTTCAGTATGTGTCAGTAGCCCCTCCGCCACAGGACCACCAGCTTCAGTGTGTGTCAGTAGCCCCTCCGCCACAGGACCACCAGCTTCAGTGTGTGTCAGTCGCCCTCTGCCACAGGACAACCAGCTTCAGTGTGTGTCAGTAGCCCCTCCGCCACAGGACCACCAGCTTCAGTGTGTGTCAGTAGCCCCTCTGCCACAGGACCACCAGCTTGAGTGTTTGTCAGTAGCCCCTCCGCCACCAGACCACCAGCTTCAGTGTGTCAGTAGCCCCTCCACCACAGGACCACCAGCTTTAGTGTGTGTCAGTAGCCCCTCTGCCACAGTACCACCAGCTTCAGTGTGTGTCAGTAGCCCCTCCGCTACAGGACCACCAGCTTCAGTGTGTGTCAGCCTTCTGCCACAGGACCACCAGCTTCAGTGTGTGTCAGTAGCCCACCGCCACAGGACCACCAGCTTCAGTGTGTGTCAGTAGCCCCTCCACCACAGGACCACCAGCTTCAGTGTGTGTCAGTAACCCCTCCGCTACAGGACCACCAGCTTCAGTGTGTGTCAGTAGGCCCACCGCCACAGGACCACCAGCTTCAGTGTGTGTCAGCAGCCCACCGCCACAGGACCACCAGCTTCAGTGTGTGTCAGTAGGCCCTCCGCCACAGGACCAGCAGCTTCAGTGTGTGCCAGTAGCTCCTCTGCCACAGGACCACCAGCTTCAGTGTGTGTCAGTAGACCCTCCGCCACAGGACCACCAGCTTCAGTGTGTGTCAGTGGCCCCTCCGCCACATGACCACCAGCTTCAGTGTGTGTGTCAGTAGCCCCTCCGCCACAGGACCACCAGCTTCAGTTTGTGTCAGTAGGCCCTCCGCCACAGGACCACCAGCTTCAGTGTGTGTCAGTAGCCCCTCTTCCACAGGACCACCAGCTTCAGTGTGTGTCAGTAGGCCCTCCGCCACAGGACCACCAGCTTCAGTGTGTGTCAGTAGGCCCTCTGCCACAGGCCACCATCTTCAGTGTGTGTCAGTAGCCTTCCGCCACAGGACCACCAGCTTCAGTGTGTGTCAGTGGCCCCTCTGCCACAGGACCACCAGCTTCAGTGTGTGTCACTAGGCCCTCCACCACAGGACCACCAGCTTCAGTGTGTGTCAGTATGCCCACCACCACAGGACCACCAGCTTCTGTGTGTGTCATTAGCCTTCCGCCAGAGGACCACCAGCTTCAGTGTTTGTCAGTTGCCCCTCCGCCACAGGACCACCAGCTTCAGTATGTGTCAGTAGCCCTCCGCCACAGGACCACTAGCTTCAGTGTGTGTCAGTAGACCCAGTGCCACAGGACCTCCAGCTTCAGTGTGTGTCAGTAGCCCCGCCGCCAGAGGACCACCAGCTTCAGTGTGTGTCAGTAGGCCCTCCGCCACAGGACCACCAGCTTCAGTGTGTGTCAGTAGCCCTCCGCCACAGGACCACCAGCTTCAGTGTGTGTCAGTAGGCCCAGCGCCACAGGACCACCAGCTTCAGTGTGTGTCAGTAGCCCCTCCGCCACAGGACCACCAGCTTCAGTGTGTGTCAGTAGCCCCTCCGCCACAGGACAAACAGCCTCAGTGTGTGTCAGTTTGCCCACCACCACAGGACCACCAGCTTCAGTGTGTGTCAGTAGCCTTCCGCCAGAGGACCACCAGCTTCAGTGTGTGTCAGTAGCCCATCCGCCACAGGACCACCAGCTTCAGTGTGTGTCAGTAGCCTTCCGCCACAGGACCACCAGCTTCAGTGTGTGTCAGTAGCCCACCGCCACAGGACCACCAGCTTCAGTGTGTGTCAGTAGCCCCTCCACCACAGGACCACCAGCTTCAGTGTGTGTCAGTAACCCCTCTGCTACAGGACCACCAGCTTCAGTGTGTGTCAGTAGGCCCAACGCCACAGGACCACCAGCTTCAGTGTGTGTCAGCAGCCCACCGCCACAGGACCACCAGCTTCAGTGTGTGTCAGTAGGCCCTCCGCCACAGGACCAGCAGCTTCAGTGTGTGCCAGTAGCTCCTCTGCCACAGGACCACCAGCTTCAGTGTGTGTCAGTAGCCCCTTCGCCACAGGACCACCAGCTTCAGTGTGTGTCAGTAACCCCTCTGCTACAGGACCACCAGCTTCAGTGTGTATCAGTAGCCCCTCCGCCACAGGACCACCAGCTTCAGTGTGTGTCAGTGGCCCCTCCGCCACATGACCACCAGCTTCAGTGTGTGTGTCAGTAGCCCCTCCGCCACAGGACCACCAGCTTCAGTTTGTGTCAGTAGGCCCTCCGCCACAGGACCACCAGCTTCAGTGTGTGTCAGTAGCCCCTCTTCCACAGGACCACCAGCTTCAGTGTGTGTCAGTAGCCCCTCCGCCACAGGACCACCAGCTTCAGTGTGTGTCAGTAGCCCCTCTGCCATAGGACCACCAGCTTCAGTGTGTGTCAGTAGCCTACCGCCACAGGACCACCAGCTTCAGTGTGTGTCAGTAGCCCCTCCGCCACAGGACCACCATCTTCAGTGTGTGTCAGTAGCCCCTCTGACACATGACCACCAGCTTCAGTGTGTGTCAGTAGCCCTCCGCCACAGGACCATCAGCTTCAGTGTGTGTCAGTAGCTCCTCTGCCACAGGACCACCAGCTTCAGTGTGTGTCAGTAGCCCCTCCTCCACAGGACAACCAGCTTCAGTGTGTGTCAGTAGCCCCTCTGCCACAATACGACTAGCTTCAGTGAGTGTCAGTAGCCCCTCCGCCACAGGACCACCAGCCTCAGTGTGTGTCAGTAGCCCCTCTGCCATAGGACCACCAGCTTCAGTGTGTGTCAGTAGCCTTCCGCCACAGGACCACCAGCTTCAGTATGTGTCAGTAGCCCCTCTGCCACAGGACCACCAGCTTCAGTGTGTGTCAGTAGCCCCTCCGCCACAGGACCACCAGCTTCAGTGTGTGTCAGTAGGCCCACCGCCACAGGACCACCAGCTTCTGTGTGTGTCAGTAGCCCCTCCACCACAGGACCACCAGTTTCAGTGTATGTCAGCAGCCCCTCTGCCACAGGACCACCAGCTTCAGTGAGTGTCAGTAGCCCCTCCGCCAAAGGACCACCAGCTTCAGTGTGTGTCAGTAGGCCTTCCGCCACAGGACCACCACCTTCAGTGTATGTCAGTAGCCCCTCCGCCACCAGACCACCAGCTTCAGTGTGTCAGTACCCCCTCCGCCACAGGACCACCAGCTTTAGTGTGTCAGTAGCCCCTCTGCCACAGTACCACCAGCTTCAGTATGTGTCAGTAGCCCCTCCGCCACAGGACCACCAGCTTCAGTGTGTGTCAGTAGCCTTCCGCCACAGGACCACCAGCTTCAGTGTGTGTCAGTAGGCCCTCCACCACAGGACCACCAGCTTCAGTGTGTGTCAGTAGCCTCTCTGCCACAGGACCACCAGCTTCAGTGTGTGTCAGTAGGCCCACTGCCACAGGACCACCAGCTTCAGTGTGTGTCAGTAGGCCCTCCGTCACAGGACCACCAGCTTCAGTGTGTGTCAGTAGGCCCACCGCCACATGACCACCAGCTTCAGTGTGTGTCAGTAGGCACACCGCCACAGGACCACCAGCTTCAGTGTGTTTCAGTAGGCCCTCCGCCACAGGACCACCAGCTTCAGTGTGTGTCAATAGGCCCACCGCTACATGACCACCAGCTTCAGTGTGTGTCAGTAGCCCCTCTGCCACAGGACAACCAGCTTCAGTGTGTCAGTAGCCCCTCCGCCACAGGACCACCAGCTTCAGTTTGTGTCAGTAGCCCCTCTGCCACAGGGCCACCAGCTTCAGTGGGTGTCAGTACGCCCTCCGCCACAGGACCATCAGCTTCAGTGTGTGTCAGTAGCCCCTCCGCCACAGGACCACCAACTTCAGTGTGTGTCAGTAGGCCTAGCGCCACAGGACCACCAGCTTCATTGTGTGTCAGTAGCCCCTCCACCACAGGACCACCAGCTTCAGTGTGTGTCAGTAACCCCTCCGCTACAGGACCACCAGCTTCAGTGTGTGTCAGTAGGCCCTCCGCCACAGGACCACCAACTTCAGTGTGTCAGTAGGCCCTCCGCCACAGGACCACCAGCTTCAGTGTGTGTCAGTAGCCCCTCTGCCACAGGACCACCAGCTTCAGTGTGTGTCAGTAGGCCAAGTGCCACAGTACCACCAGCTTCAGTGTGTGTCAGTAGGCCCTCCGCCACAGGACCACCAGCTTCAGTGTGTGTCAGTAGGCACTCCGCCACAGGACCACCAGCTTCAGTTTGTGTCAGTAGGCCCTCTGCCACAGGACCACCAGCTTCAGTGTGTGTCAGTGGCCCCTCCGCCACAGGACCACCAGCTTCAGTGTGTGTCAGTAGGCCCTCCACCACAGGACCACCAGCTTCAGTGTGTGTCAGTAGGCCCTCCGCCACAGGACCACCAGCTTCAGTGTGTGTCAGTAGCCCCTCCACAACAGGACCACCAGCTTCAGTGTGTGTCAGTAGCTCCTCTGCCACAGGACCACCAGCTTCAGTGTATGTCAGTGGCCCCTCTGAAACAGGACCACCAGCTTTAGTGTGTGTCAGTGGCCCCTCTGCCACAGGACCACCAGCTTCAGTGTGTGTCAGTAGCCCCTCCTCCACAGGACCACCAGATTCATTGTGTGTCAGTAGCCCCTCTGCCACAAGACGACCAGCTTCCGTATGTGTCAGTAGCCCCTCTGCCATAGGACCACCAGCTTCAGTGTGAGTCAGTAGCCTTCCGCCACAGGACCACCAGCTTCAGTATGTGTCAGTAGCCCCTCTGCCACAGGACCACCAGCTTCAGTGTGTGTCAGTAGCCCTTCCGCCACAGGAAGACCAGCTTCAGTGTGTGTCAATAGGCCCACCACCACAGGACCACCAGCTTCTGTGTGTGTCAGTAGCCCTCCGCCACAGAACCACCAGCTTCAGTGTGTGTCAGTAGCCCCTCCACCACAGGACCACCAGCTTCAGTGTGTGTCAGTAGCCCCTCCGCCACAGGACCACCAGTTTCAGTGTATGTCAGCAGCCCCTCTGCCACAGGACCACCAGCTTCAGTGTGTGTCAGTAGCCCTCTGCCACAGGACCACCAGCTTCAGTGTGTGTCAGTAGCCCCTCTATCACAAGACCACCGACTTCAGTGTGTGTCAGTAGCCCCTCTATCACAAGACCACCGACTTCAGTGTGTGTCAGTAGCCCCTCCACCAAAGGACCACCAGCTTCAGTGTGTGTCAGTAGGCCTTCCGTCACAGGACCACCAGCTTCAGTGTATGTTAGTAGCCCCTCTGCCACCAGACCACCAGCTTGAATGTGTCAGTAGCCCCTCCGCCACAGGACCACCAGCTTCAGAGTGTGTCAGTAGCCTCTCTGCCACAGGACCACCAGCTTCAGTATGTGTCAGTAGCCCCTCCGCCACAGGACCACCAGCTTCAGTGTGTGTCAGTAGCCACTCCGCCACAGGACCACCAGCTTCAGTGTGTGTCAGTCGCCCTCTGCCACAGGACAACCAGCTTCAGTGTGTGTCAGTAGCCCCTCCGCCACAGGACCACCAGCTTCAGTGTGTGTCAGTAGCCCCTCTGCCACAGGACCACCAGCTTGAGTGTTTGTCAGTAGCCCCTCCGCCACCAGACCACCAGCTTCAGTGTGTCAGTAGCGCCTCCACCACCGGACCACCAGCTTTAGTGTGTGTCAGTAGCCCCTCTGCCACAGTACCACCAGCTTCAGTATGTTTCAGTAGCCCCTCCGCCACAGGACCACCAGCTTCAGTGTGTGTCAGTAGCCTTCCGCCACAGGACCACCAGCTTCAGTGTGTGTCAGTAGCCCACCGCCACAGGACCACCAGCTTCAGTGTGTGTCAGTAGCCCCTCCACCACAGGACCACCAGCTTCAGTGTGTGTCAGTAACCCCTCCGCTACAGGACCACCAGCTTCAGTGTGTGTCAGTAGGCCCACCGCCACAGGACCACCAGCTTCAGTGTGTGTCAGCAGCCCACCGCCACAGGACCACCAGCTTCAGTGTGTGTCAGTAGGCCCACCGCCACAGGACCAGCAGCTTCAGTGTGTGCCAGTAGCTCCTCTGCCACAGGACCACCAGCTTCAGTGTGTGTCAGTAGCCCCTCCGCCACAGGACCACAATCTTCAGTGTGAGTCGGTGGCTCCTCCGCCACATGACCACCAGCTTCAGTGTGTGTGTCAGTAGCCCCTCCGCCACAGGACCACCAGCTTCAGTTTGTGTCAGTAGGCCCTCCGCCACAGGACCACCAGCTTCAGTGTGTGTCAGTAGCCCCTCTTCCACAGGACCACCAGCTTCAGTGTGTGTCAGTAGGCCCTCCGCCACAGGACCACCAGCTTCAGTGTGTGTCAGTAGGCCCTCTGCCACAGGCCACCAGCTTCAGTATGTGTCAGTAGCCCCTCCGCCACAGGACCACCAGCTTCAGTGTGTGTCAGTAGCCCCTCTGCCACAGGACCACCAGATTCAGTGTGTGTCAGTCGCCCTCTGCCACAGGACAACCAGCTTCAGTGTGTGTCAGTAGCCCCTCCGCCACAGGACCACCAGCTTCAGTGTGTGTCAGTAGCCCCTCTGCCACAGGACCACCAGCTTGAGTGTTTGTCAGTAGCCCCTCCGCCACCAGACCACCAGCTTCAGTGTGTCAGTAGCGCCTCCACCACCGGACCACCAGCTTTAGTGTGTGTCAGTAGCCCCTCTGCCACAGTACCACCAGCTTCAGTATGTTTCAGTAGCCCCTCCGCCACAGGACCACCAGCTTCAGTGTGTGTCAGTAGCCTTCCGCCACAGGACCACCAGCTTCAGTGTGTGTCAGTAGCCCACCGCCACAGGACCACCAGCTTCAGTGTGTGTCAGTAGCCCCTCCACCACAGGACCACCAGCTTCAGTGTGTGTCAGTAACCCCTCCGCTACAGGACCACCAGCTTCAGTGTGTGTCAGTAGGCCCACCGCCACAGGACCACCAGCTTCAGTGTGTGTCAGCAGCCCACCGCCACAGGACCACCAGCTTCAGTGTGTGTCAGTAGGCCCACCGCCACAGGACCAGCAGCTTCAGTGTGTGCCAGTAGCTCCTCTGCCACAGGACCACCAGCTTCAGTGTGTGTCAGTAGCCCCTCCGCCACAGGACCACCAGCTTCAGTGTGTGTCAGTAGGCCCTCTGCCACAGGCCACCATCTTCAATGTGTGTCAGTAGCCTTCCGCCACAGGACCACCAGCTTCAGTGTGTGTCAGTGGCCCCTCTGCCACAGGACCACCAGCTTCAGTGTGTGTCACTAGGCCCTCCACCACAGGACCACCAGCTTCAGTGTGTGTCAGTATGCCCACCACCACAGGACCACCAGCTTCAGTGTGTGTCATTAGCCTTCCGCCAGAGGACCACCAGCTTCAGTGTTTGTCAGTTGCCCCTCCGCCACAGGACCACCAGCTTCAGTATGTGTCAGTAGCCCTCCGCCACAGGACCACTAGCTTCAGTGTGTGTCAGTAGCCCTCCGCCACAGGACCTCCAGCTTCAGTGTGTGTCAGTAGCCCCTCCGCAAGAGGACCACCAGCTTCAGTGTGTGTCAGTAGGCCCTCCGCCACAGGACCACCAGCTTCAGTGTGTGTCAGTAGCCCTCCGCCACAGGACCACCAGCTTCAGTGTGTGTCAGTAGGCCCAGCGCCACAGGACCACCAGCTTCAGTGTGTGTCAGTAGCCCCTCCGCCACAGGACAAACAGCTTCAGTTTGTGTCAGTATGCCCACCACCACAGGACCACCAGCTTCAGTGTGTGTCAGTAGCCTTCCGCCAGAGGACCACCAGCTTCAGTGTGTGTCAGTAGCCCATCCGCCAGAGGACCACCAGCTTCAGTGTGTGTCAGTAGCCCATCCGCCACAGGACCACCAGCTTCAGTGTGTGTCAGTAGCCTTCCGCCACAGGACCACCAGCTTCAGTGTGTGTCAGTAGCCCCTCCACCACAGGACCACCAGCTTCAGTGTGTGTCAGTAACCCCTCTGCTACAGGACCACCAGCTTCAGTTTGTGTCAGTAGGCCCACCGCCACAGGACCACCAGCTTCAGTGTGTGTCAGCAGCCCACCGCCACAGGACCACCAGCTTCAGTGTGTGTCAGTAGGCCCTCCGCCACAGGACCAGCAGCTTCAGTGTGTGCCAGTAGCTCCTCTGCCACAGGACCACCAGCTTCAGTGTGTGTCAGTAGCCCCTCCGCCACAGGACCACCAGCTTCAGTGTGTGTCAGTAACCCCTCTGCTACAGGACCACCAGCTTCAGTGTGTGTCAGTAGCCCCTCCTCCACAGGACCACCAGCTTCAGTGTGTGTCAGTGGCCCCTCCGTCACATGACCACCAGCTTCAGTGTGTGTGTCAGTAGCCCCTCCGCCACAGGACCACCAGCTTCAGTTTGTGTCAGTAGGCCCTCCGCCACAGGACCACCAGCTTCAGTGTGTGTCAGTAGCCCCTCTTCCACAGGACCACCAGCTTCAGTGTGTGTCAGTAGCCCCTCCGCCACAGGACCACCAGCTTCAGTGTGTGTCAGTAGCCCCTCCGCCACAGGACCACCAGCTTCAGTGTGTGTCAGTAGCCCCTCTGCCATAGGACCACCAGCTTCAGTGTGTGTCAGTAGCCTACCGCCACAGGACCACCAGCTTCAGTGTGTGTCAGTAGCCCCTCCGCCACAGGACCACCATCTTCAGTGTGTGTCAGTAGCCCCTCTGACACATGACCACCAGCTTCAGTGTGTGTCAGTAGCCCTCCGCCACAGGACCATCAGCTTCAGTGTGTGTCAGTAGCTCCTCTGCCACAGGACCACCAGCTTCAGTGTGTGTCAGTAGCCCCTCCTCCACAGGACAACCAGCTTCAGTGTGTGTCAGTAGCCCCTCTGCCACAAGACGACTAGCTTCAGTGTGTGTCAGTAGCCCCTCTGCCACAGGACCACCAGCCTCAGTGTGTGTCAGTAGCACCTCTGCCATAGGACCACCAGCTTCAGTGTGTGTCAGTAGCCTTCCGCCACAGGACCACCAGCTTCAGTATGTGTCAGTAGCCCCTCTGCCACAGGACCACCAGCTTCAGTGTGTGTCAGTAGCCCCTCCGCCACAGGACCACCAGCTTCAGTGTGTGTCAGTAGGCCCACCGCCACAGGACCACCAGCTTCTGTGTGTGTCAGTAGCCCCTCCACCACAGGACCACCAGTTTCAGTGTATGTCAGCAGCCCCTCTGCCACAGGACCACCAGCTTCAGTGAGTGTCAGTAGCCCCTCCGCCAAAGGACCACCAGCTTCAGTGTGTGTCAGTAGGCTTTCCGCCACAGGACCACCACCTTCAGTGTATGTCAGTAGCCCCTCCGCCACCAGACCACCAGCTTCAGTGTGTCAGTAGCCCCTCCGCCACAGGACCACCAGCTTTAGTGTGTGTCATTAGCCCCTCTGCCACAGGACCACCAGCTTCAGTGTGTGTCAGTAGCCCCTCTGCCACAGGACCACCAGCTTCAGTGTGTGTCAGTAGCCTTCCGCCACAGGACCACCAGCTTCAGTGTGTGTCAGTAGGCCCTCCACCACAGGACCACCAGCTTCAGTGTGTGTCAGTAGCCTCTCTGCCACAGGACCACCAGCTTCAGTGTGTGTCAGTAGGCCCACTGCCACAGGACCACCAGCTTCAGTGTGTGTCAGTAGGCCCTCCGCCACAGGACCACCAGCTTCAGTGTGTGTCAGTAGGCCCACCGCCACATGACCACCAGCTTCAGTGTGTGTCAGTAGGCACACCGCCACAGGACCACCAGCTTCAGTGTGTTTCAGTAGGCCCTCCGCCACAGGACCACCAGCTTCAGTGTGTGTCAGTAGGCCCACCGCAACATGACCACCAGCTTCAGTGTGTGTCAGTAGCCCCTCTGCCACAGGACAACCAGCTTCAGTGTGTGTCAGTAGCCCCTCCGCCACAGGACCACCAGCTTCAGTTTGTGTCAGTAGCCCCTCTGCCACAGGGCCACCAGCTTCAGTGGGTGTCAGTACGCCCTCCGCCACAGGACCACCAGATTCATTGTGTGTCAGTAGGCCTAGCGCCACAGGACCACCAGCTTCACTGTGTGTCAGTAGCCCCTCCACCACAGGACCACCAGCTTCAGTATGTGTAAGTAACCCCTCCGCTACAGGACCACCAGCTTCAGTGTGTGTCAGTGGGCCCTCCGCCACAGGACCACCAACTTCAGTGTGTCAGTAGGCCCTCCGCTACAGGACCACCAGCTTCAGTGTGTGTCAGTTGCCCCTCTGCCACAGGACCACCAGCTTCAGTGTGTGTCAGTAGGCCCTCCGCCACAGGACCACCAGCTTCAGTGTGTGTCAGTAGGCACTCCGCCACAGGACCACCAGCTTCAGTGTGTGTCAGTAGCCCCTCCACCACAGGACCACCAGCTTCAGTGTGTGTCAGTGGCCCCTCTGAAACAGGACCACCAGCTTTAGTGTGTGTCAGTGGCCCCTCTGCCACAGTACCACCAGCTTCAGTGTGTGTCAGTAGCCCCTCCTCCACAGGACCACCAGATTCATTGTGTGTCAGTAGCCCCTCTGCCACTAGACGACCAGCTTCAGTATGTGTCAGTAGCCCCTCTGCCATAGGACCACCAGCTTCAGTGTGAGTCAGTAGCCTTCCGCCACAGGACCACCAGCTTCAGTATGTGTCAGTAGCCCCTCTGCCACAGGACCACCAGCTTCAGTGTGTGTCAGTAGCCCTTCCGCCACAGGAAGACCAGCTTCAGTGTGTGTCAGTAGGCCCACCGCCACAGGACCACCAGCTTCTGTGTGTGTCAGTAGCCCTCCGCCACAGAACCACCAGCTTCAGTGTGTGTCAGTAGCCCCTCCACCACAGGACCACCAGCTTCAGTGTGTGTCAGTAGCCCCTCCGCCACAGGACCACCAGTTTCAGTGTATGTCAGCAGCCCCTCTGCCACAGGACCACCAGCTTCAGTGTGTGTCAGTAGCCCCTCTACCACAGGACCACCAGCTTCAGTGTGTGTCAGTAGCCCCTCTATCACAAGACCACCGACTTCAGTGTGTGTCAGTAGCCCCTCCACCAAAGGACCACCAGCTTCAGTGTGTGTAGGTAGGCCTTCCGTCACAGGACCACCAGCTTCAGTGTATGTCAGTAGCCCCTCTGCCACCCGACCACCAGCTTGAATGTGTCAGTAGCCCCTTCGCCACAGGACCACCAGCTTCAGAGTGTGTCAGTAGCCTCTCTGCCACAGGACCACCAGCTTCAGTATGTGTCAGTAGCCCCTCCGCCACAGGACCACCAGCTTCAGTGTGTGTCAGTAGCCCCTCCGCCACAGGACCACCAGATTCAGTGTGTGTCAGTCGCCCTCTGCCACAGGACAACCAGCTTCAGTGTGTGTCAGTAGCCCCTCCGCCACAGGACCACCAGCTTCAGTGTGTGTCAGTAGCCCCTCTGCCACAGGACCACCAGCTTGAGTGTTTGTCAGTAGCCCCTCCGCCACCAGACCACCAGCTTCAGTGTGTCAGTAGCCCCTCCACCACCGGACCACCAGCTTTAGTGTGTGTCAGTAGCCCCTCTGCCACAGTACCACCAGCTTCAGTATGTTTCAGTAGCCCCTCCGCCACAGGACCACCAGCTTCAGTTTGTGTCAGTAGGCCCTCCGCCACAGGACCACCAGCTTCAGTGTGTGTCAGTAGCCCCTCTTCCACAGGACCACCAGCTTCAGTGTGTGTCAGTAGCCCCTCCGCCACAGGACCACCAGCTTCAGTGTGTGTCAGTAGCCCCTCCGCCACAGGACCACCAGCTTCAGTGTGTGTCAGTAGCCCCTCTGCCATAGGACCACCAGCTTCAGTGTGTGTCAGTAGCCTACCGCCACAGGACCACCAGCTTCAGTGTGTGTCAGTAGCCCCTCCGCCACAGGACCACCATCTTCAGTGTGTGTCAGTAGCCCCTCTGACACATGACCACCAGCTTCAGTGTGTGTCAGTAGCCCTCCGCCACAGGACCATCAGCTTCAGTGTGTGTCAGTAGCTCCTCTGCCACAGGACCACCAGCTTCAGTGTGTGTCAGTAGCCCCTCCTCCACAGGACAACCAGCTTCAGTGTGTGTCAGTAGCCCCTCTGCCACAAGACGACTAGCTTCAGTGTGTGTCAGTAGCCCCTCCGCCACAGGACCACCAGCCTCAGTGTGTGTCAGTAGCCCCTCTGCCATAGGACCACCAGCTTCAGTGTGTGTCAGTAGCCTTCCGCCACAGGACCACCAGCTTCAGTATGTGTCAGTAGCCCCTCTGCCACAGGACCACCAGCTTCAGTGTGTGTCAGTAGCCCCTCCGCCACAGGACCACCAGCTTCAGTGTGTGTCAGTAGGCCCACCGCCACAGGACCACCAGCTTCTGTGTGTGTCAGTAGCCCCTCCACCACAGGACCACCAGTTTCAGTGTATGTCAGCAGCCCCTCTGCCACAGGACCACCAGCTTCAGTGAGTGTCAGTAGCCCCTCCGCCAAAGGACCACCAGCTTCAGTGTGTGTCAGTAGGCCTTCCGCCACCAGACCACCAGCTTCAGTGTGTCAGTAGCCCCTCCGCCACAGGACCACCAGCTTTAGTGTGTGTCAGTAGCCCCTCTGCCACAGTACCACCAGCTTCAGTATGTGTCAGTAGCCCCTCCGCCACAGGACCACCAGCTTCAGTGTGTGTCAGTAGCCTTCCGCCACAGGACCACCAGCTTCAGTGTGTGTCAGTAGGCCCTCCACCACAGGACCACCAGCTTCAGTGTGTGTCAGTGGGCCCTCCGCCACAGGACCACCAACTTCAGTGTGTCAGTATGCCCTCCGCCACAGGACCACCAGCTTCAGTGTGTGTCAGTAGCCCCTCTGCCACAGGACCACCAGCTTCAGTGTGTGTCAGTAGGCCCACTGCCACAGGACCACCAGCTTCAGTGTGTGTCAGTAGGCCCTCCGCCACAGGACCACCAGCTTCAGTGTGTGTCAGTAGGCCCACCGCCACATGACCACCAGCTTCAGTGTGTGTCAGTAGGCACACCGCCACAGGACCACCAGCTTCAGTGTGTTTCAGTAGGCCCTCCGCCACAGGACCACCAGCTTCAGTGTGTGTCAGTAGGCCCACCGCTACATGACCACCAGCTTCAGTGTGTGTCAGTAGCCCCTCTGCCACAGGACAACCAGCTTCAGTGTGTGTCAGTAGCCCCTCCGCCACAGGACCACCAGCTTCAGTTTGTGTCAGTAGCCCCTCTGCCACAGGGCCACCAGCTTCAGTGGGTGTCAGTACGCCCTCCGCCACAGGACCATCAGCTTCAGTGTGTGTCAGTAGCCCCTCCGCCACAGGACCACCAGCTTCAGTGTGTGTCAGTAGGCCTAGCGCCACAGGACCACCAGCTTCACTGTGTGTCAGTAGCCCCTCCACCACAGGACCACCAGCTTCAGTGTGTGTCAGTAACCCCTCCGCTACAGGACCACCAGCTTCAGTGTGTGTCAGTGGGCCCTCCGCCACAGGACCACCAACTTCAGTGTGTCAGTATGCCCTCCGCCACAGGACCACCAGCTTCAGTGTGTGTCAGTAGCCCCTCTGCCACAGGACCACCAGCTTCAGTGTGTGTCAGTAGGCCAAGCGCCACAGTACCACCAGCTTCAGTGTGTGTCAGTAGGCCCTCCGCCACAGGACCACCAGCTTCAGTGTGTGTCAGTAGGCACTCCGCCACAGGACCACCAGCTTCAGTGTGTGTCAGTAGGCCCTCTGCCACAGGACCACCAGCTTCAGTGTGTGTCAGTGGCCCCTCCGCCACAGGACCACCAGCTTCAGTGTGTGTCAGTAGGCCCTCCACCACAGGACCACCAGCTTCAGTGTGTGTCAGTAGGCCCTCCGCCACAGGACCACCAGCTTCAGTGTGTGTCAGTAGCCCCTCCACAACAGGACCACCAGCTTCAGTATGTGTCAGTAGCTCCTCTGCCACAGGACCACCAGCTTCAGTGTATGTCAGTGGCCCCTCTGAAACAGGACCACCAGCTTTAGTGTGTGTCAGTGGCCCCTCTGCCACAGGACCACCAGCTTCAGTGTGTGTCAGTAGCCCCTCCTCCACAGGACCACCAGATTCATTGTGTGTCAGTAGCCCCTCTGCCACTAGACGACCAGCTTCAGTATGTGTCAGTAGCCCCTCTGCCATAGGACCACCGGCTACAGTGTGAGTCAGTAGCCTTCCGCCACAGGACCACCAGCTTCAGTATGTGTCAGTAGCCCCTCTGCCACAGGACCACCAGCTTCAGTGTGTGTCAGTAGCCCTTCCGCCACAGGAAGACCAGCTTCAGTGTGTGTCAGTAGGCCCACCGCCACAGGACCACCAGCTTCTGTGTGTGTCAGTAGCCCTCCGCCACAGAACCACCAGCTTCAGTGTGTGTCAGTAGCCCCTCCACCACAGGACCACCAGCTTCAGTGTGTGTCAGTAGCCCCTCCGCCACAGGACCACCAGTTTCAGTGTATGTCAGCAGCCCCTCTGCCACAGGACCACCAGCTTCAGTGTGTGTCAGTAGCCCTCTGCCACAGGACCACCAGCTTCAGTGTGTCAGTAGCCCCTCTATCACAAGACCACCGACTTCAGTGTGTGTCAGTAGCCCCTCCACCAAAGGACCACCAGCTTCAGTGTGTGTCAGTAGGCCTTCCGTCACAGGACCACCAGCTTCAGTGTATGTCAGTAGCCCCTCTGCCACCAGACCACCAGCTTGAATGTGTCAGTAGCCCCTCCGCCACAGGACCACCAGCTTCAGAGTGTGTCAGTAGCCTCTCTGCCACAGGACCACCAGCTTCAGTATGTGTCAGTAGCCCCTCCGCCACAGGACCACCAGCTTCAGTGTGTGTCAGTAGCCCCTCCGCCACAGGACCACCAGATTCAGTGTGTGTCAGTTGCCCTCTGCCACAGGACAACCAGCTTCAGTGTGTGTCAGTAGCCCCTCCGCCACAGGACCACCAGCTTCAGTGTGTGTCAGTAGCCCCTCTGCCACAGGACCACCAGCTTGAGTGTTTGTCAGTAGCCCCTCCGCCACCAGACCACCAGCTTCAGTGTGTCAGTAGCCCCTCCACCACCGGACCACCAGCTTTAGTGTGTGTCAGTAGCCCCTCTGCCACAGTACCACCAGCTTCAGTATGTTTCAGTAGCCCCTCCACCACAGGACCACCAGCTTCAGTGTGTGTCAGTAGCCTTCCGCCACAGGACCACCAGCTTCAGTGTGTGTCAGTAGCCCACCGCCACAGGACCACCAGCTTCAGTGTGTGTCAGTAGCCCCTCCACCACAGGACCACCAGCTTCAGTGTGTGTCAGTAACCCCTCCGCTACAGGACCACCAGCTTCAGTGTGTGTCAGTAGGCCCACCGCCACAGGACCACCAGCTTCAGTGTGTGTCAGCAGCCCACCGCCACAGGACCACCAGCTTCAGTGTGTGTCAGTAGGCCCTCCGCCACAGGACCAGCAGCTTCAGTGTGTGCCAGTAGCTCCTCTGCCACAGGACCACCAGCTTCAGTGTGTGTCAGTAGCCCCTCCGCCACAGGACCACCATCTTCAGTGTGTGTCAGTGGCCCCTCCGCCACATGACCACCAGCTTCAGTGTGTGTGTCAGTAGCCCCTCCGCCACAGGACCACCAGCTTCAGTTTGTGTCAGTAGGCCCTCCGCCACAGGACCACCAGCTTCAGTGTGTGTCAGTAGCCCCTCTTCCACAGGACCACCAGCTTCAGTGTGTGTCAGTAGGCCCTCCGCCACAGGACCACCAGCTTCAGTGTGTGTCAGTAGGCCCTCTGCCACAGGCCACCATCTTCAGTGTGTGTCAGTAGCCTTCCGCCACAGGACCACCAGCTTCAGTATGTGTCAGTGGCCCCTCTGCCACAGGACCACCAGCTTCAGTGTGTGTCACTATGCCCTCCACCACAGGACCACCAGCTTCAGTGTGTGTCAGTATGCCCACCACCACAGGACCACCAGCTTCAGTGTGTGTCATTAGCCTTCCGCCAGAGGACCACCAGCTTCAGTGTGTGTCAGTTGCCCCTCCGCCACAGGACCACCAGCGTCAGTATGTGTCAGTAGCCCTCCGCCACAGGACCACCAGCTTCAGTGTGTGTCAGTAGGCCCAGCGCCACAGAACCACCAGCTTCAGTGTGTGTCAGTAGCCCCTCCGCCACAGGACCACCAGCTTCAGTGTGTGTCAGTAGCCCCTCCGCCACAGGACCACCAGCTTCAGTGTGTGTCAGTAGCCCCTCCGCCACAGGACAAACAGCTTCAGTGTGTGTCAGTATGCCCACCACCACAGGACTGTGAGAAGTTGGCCTGGCATATGCTGTCCACTAATTATAGTGGGCACCTTGCACCAGCCCAAACAACCCCTTATTGGAGATAGGTTAAAGACAACCTTATTGAAAGCTATCCTAGTGGTAGCTATGGAGAGCAGCCTTCAGGCTAAGTCTTGAAGGAATGTAAAGCAGCTTGTTTTACCAGTCTATAATCTCTTGAGTGACCAAATGAAAGAGCACCACACCAGGTATATATTCAAAATATATGTATTTATTGCTAAACACACCCCTCTAGTCTCTTTATGAGGCTAGAGTTCGAAGTACATAAGTTATAAGATATTAAATCACAGTAATAGCACAAATACACGTTTGGGCCCTAGGGGCGTACCAAACCATATACCAATAAAGTGGTATGCGAACCACGACTGAACTAGACACTAGGCCTAGAGCCTCTAGAAGTGCTTGGACCACAAGGAACCACCCAAGGTAGTGACACAGGGGACCCACGGGAGACGCGTGCAGTGTAAATACACAACCGCGATACGCCGTTAACTTCTATGGAGAAAGTCGGGATCGGGAAAATAGCGGAAAGGGACACTTAAAAGAGGACTAGGACAAAACCCTTTGAGATCTAGGACTTTGAAGAGTCTCTACCCACGGGAGCACCGGAGTACTCGTGTTACCTCACCCAGGGAAGCCGGGTGCATAGGTGCCTTTCGGGGTCGGGTTTCGTCGTCGATTCGAATGGCGATCTGCTGCAAAGTGCTGCTGGCGGCCAAGAGAAAAGTGTCCGGGTGGATCCACGAGTGGATCGGAGTTCTGGTGAACCTGAAAGCAGAGGGGACAGAGTCTGGGTCACTAGCCAGTGACCAGGAAGGCGATGGACAGATGCCCACCGATGTCGAGTGCTTCAGGGGCGTTGACGGTTGTCTTGACTCTTCAGCCACGAGGTCCAAGAGGTGTTGTCGGCGACCAGGAGCAGGATTCGGGCTGGTACACGATGTCTGTCGAGTGCTGAGGTGTCAGCGACCAGATTGGACCCAACAAGCCTTGGCAACGGCAAGTCTCGAGGAAGATGTAGATCGTCGATGGTGCAGACCAGCAAGGTCTGTGGAACTCACCCAGCGAGGGTAAGTGAGGGCAGGCCTGGAGCAACCAGGATGCCAAGTAAGAAAAGGATTGGCCTTCGTTAAGGGCTACTAGCCAACGGGCTAGCGACCGCAAAGGAGCCTCGTGACGCCGCACGTGGAGCTGGCTTACAGGACACTCGTGGAGTGGGGGCCAGTGATCTTCGGTGCAGGTGGTGCTGGAGGCTAGGGCTACTCGGAGCCCAAAGCATGACTTCTTGGGAGACCCAGAAGATGGTGCACTTGCAAATGTGCTCGGTGTCCAGGGGTCACGGTCTCAAGTCACCCACGATAGCCACGGGCCTCAGCTTTGCTGGGGACTCAGGGTAGCCTCGGGGAAGTCTGAGAATCCACCTCTGGTGATGCGATGACTTCGGCGTCCGATGGGAGCTTCAGAAATGCGAACCGGACAGATGCTTCTTTGGTGCCTGCCAAGCAGGGGAGTCACTCCTTGACCCCAAGGGAGATTCTTCAGTCCTCTAATCTTGTCGTAGAGCGTCGAAGGTCCAGGATTCAGTTTCAGAGTTTCGTCCAGGTATAATCTAATCTTGCTGTGGCAAGGGTTCCCCATTTTAACCAGTAAAACAGGGAGGGACTAACTCTATGACCCCACCTATGGGAGGGTCAAGGGAGGGGGTGGCTACACCCACTTCCCTTTGTCCAGTTTCGCGCCAGAGCAGGGGCAGGTAGCCCCTGAGCTGGTTTGAACTGGCATATGCACAGAAGAGCCTTTTGCTCCCCCAGTGCAGGACTTCAAAGCACTCTAAGAGTGCACCCACCCAGCCCCAATACACATTATCCTGTCTGGGGAGGTGGTCACACCTCCCTGCAACAGGAAACCTATTGTCCAGGCCTCCCCTGCCGGAGTTTCGTCCAGCAGCAGGAGGCCAGACTTGTGTCTGTGGCAGCAGCATCCATTTTGTGATGCCAGGGCTTCAGAAAGAAGTTACCGGGTAAGCCAGAGTTAACATGTCTTTCCCTCTAGAAGGGTGGTATGCTACCCCCGCTGCCAGGATTGGCGGGGGGGTAGTATTCCAAGATGTTTGACACCAAACACGACATGTTTAGGTGCAGCCATTCCAAAGTTAGCATTTTACCGCGAGGATATAATGCGCTTAAGAGTATATGGTCAGGCTGCACTACAAACAGCATCAGAGATGGTCTCCGAACGCTGCAGAGGGGCCCTGCTCATG
This sequence comes from Calotriton arnoldi, assembly GCA_963921515.1. Taxonomy (NCBI): domain Eukaryota; kingdom Metazoa; phylum Chordata; class Amphibia; order Caudata; family Salamandridae; genus Calotriton; species Calotriton arnoldi. Next base: position 1,044,925 of record CAWUFW010006810.1, on the reverse strand, counting down.
CAGGGGCACCCTCTCACATAGGAACCATGCACTCTGCCTTTAGGATTGATAAGGCCTGCCTTAGGAGTGACTTATAGGTTTATATGTGTGTATGTATTTAGTGATATAGGTAACCTATATCACAGTAAGGGGTGCATGCACCTCCTTACCCAGGCTGCAGTAGCAGACCTGTGGTGTCAGTTTGGATGGCCTTCCATGGGTGGCATAATACATGCTGCAGCCCCTGGCAGGCCTCTGAGGTACCTATGCCCTTGGTACATAGTATACCATATACTAGGGACTTATAAGGGCACTCCAGATTCCAATCAGAGATGTGCCTAAGGCACATGGAAACCTTTTACAGAGAAAGCAGATAGACTGGGGCCCTGAATAGCAGGATCCCAGTCCAACTAAGTCATAAACCAGCAAAACACCATAAAAAAAAGTGGGGGCAACCATATAGTCAGATTCCACCTTCCTACATAACCCCCCCCCCCAAACGAAAGGAGATAAGGCTAACCTTGGCCAGTTGAGCCTATATTGACTAAGTGGCCATATAAGGAAGCACCTGCACTAGCATGGTTGCCCCCTATGTTATGGTCCACTAAGCAATCCCTCACCCTAAGGGTATGAGAGGGTCTCCACCATGGGGAATCACTACCTCTGGTGTGCTTAGGTAAAGTACAAGGCTGGTGAGGTGTCTGAGTAGGGAAGTGAGGCCCTAGGAATGTTGGCCTCAGCTTCCTCAGATCACTGGTCACCATGTATGCCTGTCTTTCCATGACTGAGTTGCACTTTGCTCTAAGGGTCAACCTTTGGCTGCCTACAGCTGGGGGTTGGGTCCCTTTGGATGGACTACTGGAGGGACATGGCAGGTTTGGAACCTTCTGGTCCCAGGTTTGCCCTTGCCTACCAGAGTCCTTCTGGGGGAGGTCCCTACATAAAGGCATGGGGGATCCCTCAGTGTGTAGGGGAGTTTTCACCTGGCTAGGGCTACTAGACTGGGTGCCCCTAATCTGCTGATGGGGGGGTTCCTCTGGACAGGGGGCCCTGGGGGTCCACTGACCTCCCTGACCTCTGCAGCCCTGGGCTGGCTGAGGCAGGGTAGAGAGGGGCAGGTTACCTGCTCCAGACTGGGTACCACCTTGGAAGGGTCCTCTGCCATCAGGGGTGTGGCCAGGCCAGGCCTGACTACCTCTGGGGCAGTTCCTTCACTAGGGGTAGGGTCAGTTCCCTGAGGAGGCTGACCCTTACCTACTGTCTGGAGGGAAGAAGACTTTTCTTCAACCCTTGTGCTCTCTTTTGGGGGAGAGTGGGCCATTCTTCCAGGCTCCATCTCTCCAAAATCTTGGGCTGGGGCTGTGGCCATCACAGCCCCACTAGCCTTTACAGGGACGCCCAGCATCCTGAGATGGGTTTGGTGTTCAACTTCAGCCCAGGCTGAAATCTCCAGATCATTGCCCATCAGGCAATCTACAGGTAAGGTGGGGGACACTGCCACTCTCTTTGGGCCTGTGACCCCCTCCCAGCTGAAATTGACTATGGCCATGGGTGATCTGTTCTGACACCATCAATGTTGGTCACCTGGTATTTAAACTCAGGTAAAAGCTGGTGAGGGGGGACTAGTTTCCCTGCCACCATGGTGACACTAGCCCCTGTGTCCCTAAATGCCACAGCTTTCTGACCATTAATTATTGGCTCCAATCTGTACCTGCCCAATGCTATGGGACCCATGGTAAAGGTGGCAAATCCTATACCACCATCAGAGTCAGAGGAGTCTGTTGAGGGGTCCCTGTCTAAACTAGGGCCCACCTCTGTTCCTCTTGCAAAAGCACCTAACTTTTTGGGTGCACTACTCCCAACTGGAGGATTACTACTGGTAGTACCAGGAGGGGTGGTAGTAGTTGTGGGAGGAACATTTTCTTTATTGCCAATCCTGGGGCAACTGGGATCAGTTTTCCAGTGCCCAGGCTTTTTACAGACATGGCAATAGGGTTTCTTTTCAGGAGAGGAAGGAGTTTGGGACCCACCCCCAGAAGAGGAATTTTGGGGCCCTGTAGGGGACTTATCCTTAGATTTATCCCCACCTTTCTCTTGGGACTTAGTAGAATCTTTCTTCTGGTCACCACCCTGATTTCTAGTTTTTACTCTGGTTCTGACCCACTTGTCTGCCTTCTTTCCCAATTCTTGGGGAGAGGTCAGATCAGAGTCCACCAGATACTGGTGCAAAAGCTGGTTTTGACAATTATTAAGGATCTGCTCCCTCATAATCAAATTGTACAATCCTAAAAAGTCATGCACTTTGTTGCCATGTATCCAACCTTCCAGAGCCTTTGTAGCACAATCTACAAAATCAACCCAGTCTTGAGTCTGAGCTTTTTGGGTGTCTCTGAACTTCAACCTATACTGTTCAGTGGTTAGGTCAAACCCATCTATCAGAGCACTCTTCAAGACTGTGTAATTGTCAGCATCCTCTTCTCTTACAGTGAGGAGCTTGTCTCTACCTTTGTCTGCAAAGGAGAGCCACAAGATTGCTGCCCACTGCCTCTGGGGGACCTTCTGAACTTTACAGGCCCTCTCCAGTGCAGTTATCCATTTGTGGATGTCATCCCCACTCTGGTAGGGAGGGACAATCTTGTTTAGGTTTCTATGGTCATAAGACCTTTCCCTATCTCTAGGGATATTGCTGCCACCATGGGACTCTAGTCCCAATTTTCTTCTCTCTCTAAGGAGATCTAGGGATTCCCTATCTAAAGCCAGTTGCTTTTTTCTGATTTCCAGCTGAGTTTCCTCATACTGGACCAGTCTGGCTCTCCTCTCATGAGAGGATTCCCTCCTGTGAGAGGAGATAGAGCTCCCTATGGAGGTGCCAGAGTGGTTAGACTCCTGAGAAGGAGATCTAGACTTCCTGGGCACACTCTTAATCCTTCCTGGGGGGACAAAGAGGGCATCATTCTGATCATCCTCATCATCTTCCACAGGAGGGATTGGGTTATCCAGGTCAAGGTCATTGTCACCCTCCTGGCCAGTCTCAAAGGGGGGGCTGGGGGTATTGGTACCCCTGGCCTCCTCCTCTTCCTCTGCCCCACCCTCAGCTCCTACCCCTTCAGTCCCCAAGGGCTTACTAAGGTCATAAGCCACCAACAACTCCTTGAGGTGTTGGGTGGTGGGGCTTTGGCCTGTCCTTATTTTTCTCAAGTTGCATAAAGCTCTCAATTCCAAGAATGGGAGTGTATCATACTTGGAGGGTGGAAGCTCAATGGCTTCCTGCAAGGATTCTTTGGATCCTCCCCTTAAAGACATTACTAGTGTGGTGTGGTGTATGCACTACCTACTCTAGTGTGGCCTACTAAACTCTCTTGAGTTGTAGAAAGGGTTGTGCTATCCCTTAACACACAACTCTAAGTTCAGTAGAACTTACTGTATTCTAAGCTTATTATATGTACCTTAGGTACCTTTAGTGGTTTTCAGTTGATCAATTCAATTGAGATTATCTGGTAAAACAATAGCAAGCTGGAATCCCACACGCTGCACACCAATGTGAGAAGTTGGCCTGGCATATGCTGTCCACTAATTATAGTGGGCACCTTGCACCAGCCCAAACAACCCCTTATTGGAGATAGGTTAAAGACAACCTTATTGAAAGCTATCCTAGTGGTAGCTATGGAGAGCAGCCTTCAGGCTAAGTCTTGAAGGAATGTAAAGCAGCTTGTTTTACCAGTCTATAATCTCTTGAGTGACCAAATGAAAGAGCACCACACCAGGTATATATTCAAAATATATGTATTTATTGCTAAACACACCCCTCTAGTCTCTTTATGAGGCTAGAGTTCGAAGTACATAAGTTATAAGATATTAAATCACAGTAATAGCACAAATACACGTTTGGGCCTAGGGGCGTACCAAACCATATACCAATAAAGTGATATGCGAACCACGACTGAACTAGACACTAGGCCTAGAGCCTCTAGAAGTGCTTGGACCACAAGGAACCACCCAAGGTAGTGACACAGGGGACCCACGGGAGACGCGTGCAGTGTAAATACACAACCGCGATACGCCGTTAACTTCTATGGAGAAAGTCGGGATCGGGAAAATAGCGGAAAGGGACACTTAAAAGAGGACTAGGACAAAACCCTTTGAGATCTAGGACTTTGAAGAGTCTCTACCCACGGGAGCACCGGAGTACTCGTGTTACCTCACCCAGGGAAGCCGGGTGCATAGGTGCCTTTCGGGGTCGGGTTTCGTCGTCGATTCGAATGGCGATCTGCTGCAAAGTGCTGCTGGCGGCCAAGAGAAAAGTGTCCGGGTGGATCCACGAGTGGATCGGAGTTCTGGTGAACCTGAAAGCAGAGGGGACAGAGTCTGGGTCACTAGCCAGTGACCAGGAAGGCGATGGACAGATGCCCACCGATGTCGAGTGCTTCAGGGGCGTTGACGGTCGTCTTGACTCTTCAGCCACGAGGTCCAGGAGGCGTTGTCGGCGACCAGGAGCAGGATTCGGGCTGGTACACGATGTCTGTCGAGTGCTGAGGTGTCGGCGACCGGATTGGACCCAACAAGCCTTGGCAACGGCAAGTCTCGAGGAAGATGTAGATCGTCGATGGTGCAGACCAGCAAGGTCTGTGGAACTCACCCAGCGAGGGTAAGTGAGGGCAGGCCTGGAGCAACCAGGATGCCAAGTAAGAAAAGGATTGGCCTTCGTTAAGGGCTACTAGCCAACGGGCTAGCGACCGCGACGGAGCCTCGTGACGCCGCACGTGGAGCTGGCTTACAGGACACTCGTGGAGTGGGGGCCAGTGATCTTCGGTGCAGGTGGTGCTGGAGGCAAGCGCTACTCGGAGCCAAAGCACGACTTCTTGGGAGACCCAGAAGATGGTGCACTTGCAAATGTGCTCGGTGTCCAGGGGTCACGGTCTCAAGTCACCCACGATAGCCACGGGCCTCAGCTTTGCTGGGGACTCAGGGTAGCCTCGGGGAAGTCTGAGAATCCACCTCTGGTGATGCGATGACTTCGGCGTCCGACGGGAGCTTCAGAAATGCGAACCGGACAGATGCTTCTTTGGTGCCTGCCAAGCAGGGGAGTCACTCCTTGACCCCAAGGGAGATTCTTCAGTCCTCTAATCTTGTCGTAGAGCGTCGAAGGTCCAGGATTCAGTTTCAGAGTTTCGTCCAGGTATAATCTAATCTTGCTGTGGCAAGGGTTCCCCATTTTAACCAGTAAAACAGGGAGGGACTAACTCTATGACCCCACCTATGGGAGGGTCAAGGGAGGGGTGGCTACACCCACTTCCCTTTGTCCAGTTTCGCGCCAGAGCAGGGGCAGGTAGCCCCTGAGCTGGTTTGAACTGGCATATGCACAGAGGAGCCTTTTGCTCCCCCAGTGCAGGACTTCAAAGCACTCTAAGAGTGCACCCACCCAGCCTCAATACACATTATCCTGTCTGGGGAGGTGGTCACACCTCCCTGCAACAGGAAACCTATTGTCCAGGCCTCCCCTGCCGGAGTTTCGTCCAGCAGCAGGAGGCCAGACTTGTGTCTGTGGCAGCAGCATCCATTTTGTGATGCCAGGGCTTCAGAAAGAAGTTACCGGGTAAGCCAGAGTTAACATGTCTTTCCCTCTAGAAGGGTGGAATGCTACCCCCGCCGCCAGGATTGGCGGGGGGTAGTATTCCAAGATGTTTGACACCAAACACGACATGTTTAGGTGCAGCCATTCCAAAGTTAGCATTTTACCGCCAGGATATAATGCGCTTAAGAGTATATGGTCAGGCTGCACTACAAACAGCATCAGAGATGGTCTCCGAACGCTGCAGAGGGGCCCTGCTCATGCAGGGGCACCCTCTCACATAGGAACCATGCACTCTGCCTTTAGGATTGATAAGGCCTGCCTTAGGAGTGACTTATAGGTTTATATGTGTGTATGTATTTAGTGATATAGGTAACCTATATCACAGTAAGAGGTGCATGCACCTCCTTACCCAGGCTGCAGTAGCAGACCTGTGGTGTCAGTTTGGATGGCCTTCCAGGGGTGGCATAATACATGCTGCAGCCCCTGGCAGGCCTCTGAGGTACCTATGCCCTTGGTACATAGTATACCATATACTAGGGACTTATAAGGGCACTCCAGATTCCAATCAGAGATGTGCCTAAGGCACATGGAAACCTTTTTACAGAGAAAGCAGATAGACTGGGGCCCTGAATAGCAGGATCCCAGTCCAACTAAGTCATAAACCAGCAAAACACCATAAAAAAAAGTGGGGGCAACCATATAGTCAGATTCCACCTTCCTACAAGGACCACCAGCTTCAGTGTGTGTCAGTAGCCTTCCGCCAGAGGACCACCAGCTTCAGTGTGTGTCAGTAGCCCATCCGCCACAGGACCACCAGCTTCAGTGTGTGTCAGTAGCCTTCCGCCACAGGACCACCAGCTTCAGTGTGTGTCAGTAGCCCACCGCCACAGGACCACCAGCTTCAGTGTGTGTCAGTAGCCCCTCCACCACAGGACCACCAGCTTCAGTGTGTGTCAGTAACCCCTCTGCTACAGGACCACCAGCTTCAGTGTGTGTCAGTAGGCCCACCGCCACAGGACCACCAGCTTCAGTGTGTGTCAGCAGCCCACCGCCACAGGACCACCAGCTTCAGTGTGTGTCAGTAGGCCCTCCGCCACAGGACCAGCAGCTTCAGTGTGTGGCAGTAGCTCCTCTGCCACAGGACCACCAGCTTCAGTGTGTGTCAGTAGCCCCTCCGCCACAGGACCACCAGCTTCAGTGTGTGTCAGTGGCCCCTCCGCCACAGGACCACCAGCTTCAGTGTGTGTCAGTAGCCCCTCCGCCACAGGACCACCAGCTTCAGTTTGTGTCAGTAGGCCCTCCGCCACAGGACCACCAGCTTCAGTGTGTGTCAGTAGCCCCTCTTCCACAGGACCACCAGCTTCAGTGTGTGTCAGTAGCCCCTCCGCCACAGGACCACCAGCTTCAGTGTGTGTCAGTAGCCCCTCCGCCACAGGACCACCAGCTTCAGTGTGTGTCAGTAGCCCCTCTGCCATAGGACCACCAGCTTCAGTGTGTCAGTAGCCTACCGCCACAGGACCACCAGTTTCAGTGTGTGTCAGTAGCCCCTCCGCCACAGAACCACCATCTTCAGAGTGTGTCAGTAGCCCCTCTGACACATGACCACCAGCTTCAGTGTGTGTCAGTAGCCCTCCGCCACAGGACCATCAGCTTCAGTGTGTGTCAGTAGCTCCTCTGCCACAGGACCACCAGCTTCAGTGTGTGTCAGTAGCCCCTCCTCCACCGGACAACCAGCTTCGGTGTGTGTCAGTAGCCGCTCTGCCACAAGACGACTAGCTTCAGTGTGTGTCAGTAGCCCCTCCGCCACAGGACCACCAGCCTCAGTGTGTGTCAGTAGCCCCTCTGCCATAGGACCACCAGCTTCAGTGTGTGTCAGTAGCCTTCCGCCACAGGACCACCAGCTTCAGTATGTGTCGTTAGCCCCTCCGCCACAGGACCACCAGCTTCAGTGTGTGTCAGTAGCCCCTCCGCCACAGGACCACCAGCTTCAGTGTGTGTCAGTCGCCCTCTGCCACAGGACAACCAGCTTCAGTGTGTGTCAGTAGCCCCTCCGCCACAGGACCACCAGCTTCAGTGTGTGTCAGTAGCCCCTCTGCCACAGGACCACCAGCTTGAGTGTTTGTCAGTAGCCCCTCCGCCACCAGACCACCAGCTTCAGTGTGTCAGTAGCCCCTCCACCACAGGACCACCAGCTTTAGTGTGTATCAGTAGCCCCTCTGCCACAGTACCACCAGCTTCAGTATGTGTCAGTAGCCCCTCCGCCACAGGACCACCAGCTTCAGTGTGTGTCAGTAGCCTTTTGCCACAGGACCACCAGCTTCAGTGTGTGTCAGTAGCCCACCGCCAGAGGACCACCAGCTTCAGTGTGTGTCAGTAGCCCCTCCACCACAGGACCACCAGCTTCAGTGTGTGTCCGTAACCTCTCCGCTACAGGACCACCAGCTTCAGTGTGTGTCAGTAGGCCCACCGCCACAGGACCACCAGCTTCAGTGTGTGTCAGCAGCCCACCGCCACAGGACCACCAGCTTCAGTGTGTGTCAGTAGGCCCTCCGCCACAGGACCAGCAGCTTCAGTGTGTGCCAGTAGCTCCTCTGCCACAGGACCACCAGCTTCAGTGTGTGTCAGTAGCCCCTCCGCCACAGGACCACCAGCTTCAGTGTGTGTGTCAGTAGCCCCTCCGCCACAGGACCACCAGCTTCAGTTTGTGTCAGTAGGCCCTCCGCCACAGGACCACCAGCTTCAGTGTGTGTCAGTAGCCCCTCTTCCACAGGACCACCAGCTTCAGTGTGTGTCAGTAGGCCCTCCGCCACAGGACCACCAGCTTCAGTGTGTGTCAGTAGGCCCTCTGCCACAGGCCACCATCTTCAGTGTGTGTCAGTAGCCTTCCGCCACAGGACCACCAGCTTCAGTGTGTGTCAGTGGCCCCTCTGCCACAGGACCACCAGCTTCAGTGTGTGTCACTAGGCCCTCCACCACAGGACCACCAGCTTCAGTGTGTGTCAGTATGCCCACCACCACAGGACCACCAGCTTCAGTGTGTGTCATTAGCCTTCCGCCAGAGGACCACCAGCTTCAGTGTTTGTCAGTTGCCCCTCCGCCACAGGACCACCAGCTTCAGTATGTGTCAGTAGCCCTCCACCACAGGACCACTAGCTTCAGTGTGTGTCAGTAGACCCAGTGCCACAGGACCTCCAGCTTCAGTGTGTGTCAGTAGCCCCTCCGCCAGAGGACCACCAGCTTCAGTGTGTGTCAGTAGGCCCTCTGCCACAGGACCACCAGCTTCAGTGTGTGTCAGTAGCCCTCCGCCACAGGACCACCAGCTTCAGTGTGTGTCAGTAGGCCCTCCACCACAGGACCACCAGCTTCAGTGTGTGTCAGTAGCCTCTCCGCCACAGGACCACCAGCTTCAGTGTGTGTCAGTAGGCCCACCGCCACAGGACCACCAGCTTCAGTGTGTGTCAGTAGGCCCTCCGCCACAGGACCACCAGCTTCAGTGTGTGTCAGTAGGCCCACCGCCACAGGACCACCAGCTTCAGTGTGTGTCAGTAGGCCCACCGCCACAGGACCACCAGCTTCAGTGTGTGTCAGTAGGCCCTCCGCCACAGGACCACCAGCTTCAGTGTGTGTCAGTAGGCCCACCGCCACAGGACCACCAGCTTCAGTGTGTGTCAGTAGCCCCTCTGCCACAGGACCACCAGCTTCAGTGTGTGTCAGTAGCCCCTCCGCCACAGGACCACCAGCTTCAGTTTGTGTCAGTAGCCCCTCTGCCACAGGGCCACCAGCTTCAGTGGGTGTCAGTACGCCCTCCGCCACAGGACCACTAGCTTCAGTGTGTGTCAGTAGCCCCTCTTCCACAGGACCACCAGCTTCAGTGTGTGTCAGTAGCCCCTCCGCCACAGGACCACCAGCTTCAGTGTGTGTCAGTAGCCCCTCCGCCACAGGACCACCAGCTTCAGTGTGTGTCAGTAGCCCCTCTGCCACAGGACAACCAGCTTCAGTGTGTGTCAGTAGCCCCTCCGCCACAGGACCACCAGCTTCAGTGTGTGTCAGTAGCCCCTCCGCCACAGGACCACCATCTTCAGTGTGTGTCAGTAGCCCCTCTGACACATGACCACCAGCTTCAGTGTGTGTCAGTAGCCCTCCGCCACAGGACCATCAGCTTCAGTGTGTGTCAGTAGCTCCTCTGCCACAGGACCACCAGCTTCAGTGTGTGTCAGTAGCCCCTCCTCCACAGGACAACCAGCTTCAGTGTGTGTCAGTAGCCCCTCTGCCACAAGACGACTAGCTTCAGTGTGTGTCAGTAGCCCCTCCGCCACAGGACCACCAGCCTCAGTGTGTGTCAGTAGCCCCTCTGCCATAGGACCACCAGCTTCAGTGTGTGTCAGTAGCCTACCGCCACAGGACCACCAGCTTCAGTGTGTGTCAGTAGCCCCTCTGCCACAGGACCACCAGCTTGAGTGTTTGTCAGTAGCCCCTCCGCCACAGGACCACCAGCTTCAGTGTGTGTCAGTAGGCCCACCGCCACAGGACCACCAGCTTCTGTGTGTGTCAGTAGCCCCTCCACCACAGGACCACCAGTTTCAGTGTATGTCAGCAGCCCCTCTGCCACAGGACCACCAGCTTCAGTGAGTGTCAGTAGCCCCTCCGCCAAAGGACCACCAGCTTCAGTGTGTGTCAGTAGGCCTTCCGCCACCAGGACCACCAGCTTCAGTGTATGTCAGTAGCCCCTCCGCCACCAGGACCACCAGCTTCAGTGTGTGTCAGTAGCCCCTCTGCCACAGGACCACCAGCTTCAGTGTGTGTCAGTAGCCCCTCCGCCACAGGACCACCAGCTTCAGTGTGTGTCAGTAGCCTTCCGCCACAGGACCACCAGCTTCAGTGTGTGTCAGTAGGCCCTCCACCACAGGACCACCAGCTTCAGTGTGTGTCAGTGGGCCCTCCGCCACAGGACCACCAACTTCAGTGTGTCAGTATGCCCTCCGCCACAGGACCACCAGCTTCAGTGTGTGTCAGTAGCCCCTCTGCCACAGGACCACCAGCTTCAGTGTGTGTCAGTAGGCCCACTGCCACAGGACCACCAGCTTCAGTGTGTGTCAGTAGGCCCTCCGCCACAGGACCACCAGCTTCAGTGTGTGTCAGTAGGCCCACCGCCACATGACCACCAGCTTCAGTGTGTGTCAGTAGGCACACCGCCACAGGACCACCAGCTTCAGTGTGTTTCAGTAGGCCCTCCGCCACAGGACCACCAGCTTCAGTGTGTGTCAGTAGGCCCACCGCTACATGACCACCAGCTTCAGTGTGTGTCAGTAGCCCCTCTGCCACAGGACAACCAGCTTCAGTGTGTGTCAGTAGCCCCTCCGCCACAGGACCACCAGCTTCAGTTTGTGTCAGTAGCCCCTCTGCCACAGGGCCACCAGCTTCAGTGGGTGTCAGTACGCCCTCCGCCACAGGACCATCAGCTTCAGTGTGTGTCAGTAGCCCCTCCGCCACAGGACCACCAGCTTCAGTGTGTGTCAGTAGGCCTAGCGCCACAGGACCACCAGCTTCATTGTGTGTCAGTAGCCCCTCCACCACAGGACCACCAGCTTCAGTGTGTGTCAGTAACCCCTCCGCTACAGGACCACCAGCTTCAGTGTGTGTCAGTAGGCCCTCCGCCACAGGACCACCAACTTCAGTGTGTCAGTAGGCCCTCCGCCACAGGACCACCAGCTTCAGTGTGTGTCAGTAGCCCCTCTGCCACAGGACCACCAGCTTCAGTGTGTGTCAGTAGGCCAAGCGCCACAGTACCACCAGCTTCAGTGAGTGTCAGTAGGCCCTCCGCCACAGGACCACCAGCTTCAGTGTGTGTCAGTAGGCACTCCGTGTAGGAAGGTGGAATCTGACTATATGGTTGCCCCCACTTTTTTTATGGTGTTTTGCTGGTTTATGACTTAGTTGGACTGGGATCCTGCTATTCAGGGCCCCAGTCTATCTGCTTTCTCTGTAAAATGGATTCCATGTGCCTTAGGCACATCTCTGATTGGGATCTGGAGTGCCCTTATAAGTCCCTAGTATATGGTATACTATGTACCAAGGGCATAGGTACCTCAGAGGCCTGCCAGGGGCTGCAGCATGTATTATGCCACCCCTGGAAGGCCATCCAAACTGACACCACAGGTCTGCTACTGCAGCCTGGGTAAGGTGGTGCATGCACCCCTTACTGTGATATAGGTTACCTATATCACGAAATACATACACACCTAGAAACCTATAAGTCACTCCTAAGGCAGGCCTTATCAATCCTAAAGGCAGAGTGCATGGCTCCTATGTGAGAGGGTGCCCCTGCATGAGCAGGGCCCCTCTGCAGCGTTCGGAGACCATCTCTGATGCTGTTTGTAGTGCAGCCTGACCATATACTCTTAAGCGCATTATATCCTCGCGGTAAAATGCTAACTTTGGAATGGCTGCACCTAAACATGTCGTGTTTGGTGTCAAACATCTTGGAATACTACCCCCCGCCAATCCTGGCGGCGGGGGTAGCATTCCACCCTTCTAGAGGGAAAGACATGTTAACTCTGGCTTACCCGGTAACTTCTTTCTGAAGCCCTGGCATCACAAAATGGATGCTGCTGCCACAGACACAAGTCTGGCCTCCTGCTGCTGGACGAAACTCCGGCAGGGGAGGCCTGGACAATAGGTTTCCTGTTGCAGGGAGGTGTGACCACCTCCCCAGACAGGATAATGTGTATTGGGGCTGGGTGGGTGCACTCTTAGAGTGCTTTGAAGTCCTGCACTGGGGGAGCAAAAGGCTCCTCTGTGCATATGCCAGTTCAAACCAGCTCAGGGGCTACCTGCCCCTGCTCTGGCACGAAACTGGACAAAGGGAAGTGGGTGTAGCCACCCCCTCCCTTGACCCTCCCATAGGTGGGGTCATAGAGTTAGTCCCTCCCTGTTTTACTAGTTAAAATGGGGAACCCTTGCCACAGCAAGATTAGATTATACCTGGACGAAACTCTGACACGGAATCCTGGACCTTCGACGCTCTACGACAAGATTAGAGGACTGAAGAATCTCCCTTGGGGTCAAGGAGTGACTCCCCTGCTTGGCAGGCACCAAAGAAGCATCTGTCCGGTTCGCATCACTGAAGCTCCCGTCGGACGCCGAAGTCATCGCATCACCAGAGGTGGATTCTCAGACTTCCCCGAGGCTACCCTGAGTCCCCAGCAAAGCTGAGGCCCGTGGCTATCGTGGGTGACTTGAGACCGTGACCCCTGGACACCGAGCACATTTGCAAGTGCACCATCTTCTGGGTCTCCCAAGAAGTCGTGCTTTGGGCTCCCAGTAGCCCTAGCCTCCAGTACCACCTGCACCGAAGATCCCTGGCCCCAACTCCACGAGTGTCCTGTAAGCCAGCTCCACGTGCGGCGTCACGAGGCTCCTTCGCGGTCGCTAGCCCGTTGGCTAGTAGCCCTTACCGAAGGCCAATCTTTTCTTTACTTGGCAGTCTGGTTGCTCCAGGCCTGCCCTCACTTACCCTTGCTGGGTGAGTTCCCCAGACCTTGCTGGTCTGCACCATCGACGATCTTCAGCTACATCGAGACTTGCCGTTGCCAAGGCTTGTTGGGTCCAATCTGGTCGCCGACACCGCAGCACTCGACAGACATCGTGTACCAGCCCGAATCCTGCTCCTGGTCGCCGACAACGCCTCCTGGACCTCGTGGCTGCAGAAACGAGACGACCGTCAACGCACCTGAAGCACTCGACAGCGGTGGGCATCTGTCCATCGCCTCCCTGGTCACTGGCTAGTGACCCAGACTCTGTCCCCTCTGCTTTCAGGTTCTTCAGAACTCCGATCCACTCTTGGATCCACCCGGACACTTTTCTCCTGGTCGCCAGCAGCACTTTGCAGCAGATCGCCATAAGAACCGACGACGAAACCCGACCCCGAAAGGCACCTATGCACCCGGCTTCCCTGGGTGAGGTAACACGAGTACTCCGGTGCTCCCGTGGGTAGAGACTCTTCAAAGTCCTAGATCTCAAAGGGTTTTGTCCTAGTCCTCTTTAAAGTGTCCCTTTCCTCTATTTTCCCGATCCCGACTTTCTCCATAGAAGTTAACGGCGTATCGCGGTTGTGTATTTACACTGCACGCGTCTCCCGTGGGTCCCCTGTGTCACTACCTTGGGTGGTTCCTTGTGGTCCAAGCACTTCTAGAGGCTCTAGGCCTAGTGTCTAGTTCAGTCGTGGTTCGCATACCACTTTATTGGTATATGGTTTGGTACGCCCCTAGGGCCCAAACGTGTATTTGTGCTATTACTGTGATTTAAGATCTTATAACCTATGTACTTCGAACTCTAGCCTCATAAAGAGACTAGAGGGGTGTGTTTAGTAATAAATACATATATTTTGAATATATACCTGGTGTGGTGCTCTTTCATTTGGTCACTCAAGAGATTATAGACTGGTAAAACAAGCTGCTTTACATTCCTTCAAGACTTAGCCTGAAGGCTGCTCTCCATAGCTACCACTAGGATAGCTTTCAATAAGGTTGTCTTTAACCTACCTACCATAAGAGTCGATTTGGACTGGTGCAAGGTGCCCACTATAATTAGTGGACAGCATATGCCAGGCCAACTTCTCACATTGGTGTGCAGCGTGTGGGATTCCAGCTTGCTATTGTTTTACCAGATAATCTCAATTGAATTGATCAACTGAAAACCACTAAAGGTACCTAAGGTACATATAATTTAAGCTTAGAATATCAGTAAGTTCTACTGAACTTAGAGTTGTGTGTTAAGGGATAGCACAACCCTTTCTACAACTCAAGAGAGTTTAGTAGGCCACACTAGAGTAGGTAGTGCATACACCACACCACACTAGTAATGTCTTTAAAAGCAGGATCTAGAGATGCCCTGCAGGAAGCCATTGAGCTTCCCCCTCCAAGTATGACACACTCCCATTCTTGGAACTGAGAGCTTTGTGTAACGTGAGGAAATTAAGGACAGGCCAAAGTCCCACCACCCAACACCTCCAGGAGATGTTGGTGGCTTATGATCTTAGTAAGTCCTCAGAGACTGAAGGGGTAGGAGCAGAGGGTGGGCCAGCAGATGAGGAAGGGGCCAGGGGTACTACTACCCCCAGCCCCCCTCTGAAACTGACCAGGAGGGTGACAATGACCCTGACCTGGAAAACCCAATCCCTTCTGGGGAAGATGAAGATGAGGATCTGGAGAACCACACCTTTGTCCCCCAGGAAGGATTATGAGTGTGCTCAGAAAGTCTAGGTCTCCTTCTCAGGAGTCTAACCACTCTGGCACCTCAATAGGGAGCTCTGTTTCTTCTCACAGGAGGGAATCCTCTCATGAGAGAAGAAAGAGACTGGTCCAGTATGAGGAAACTCAACTAGAGATCAGGAAGAAGCAATTGGCTTTAGATAGAGAATCCCTAGATCTCCTTAGAGAGAGAAGAAAGTTGGGACTAGAGTCCCATGGTGGCAGCAATATCCCTCGAGATAGGGAAAGGTCATATGACCATAGAAACCTAAACAAGATTGTCCCTCCCTACCAGAGTGGGGATGACATCCACAAATGGATAACTGCACTGGAGAGGGCCTGTAAAGTTCAGAAGGTCCCCCAGAGGCAGTGGGCAGCAATCTTGTGGCTCTCCTTTGCAGACAAAGGTAGAGACAAGCTCCTCACTGTAAGAGAAGAGGATGCTGACAATTACACAGTCATGAAGAGTGCTCTGATAGATGGGTTTGGCCTAACCACTGAACAGTATAGGTTGAAGTTCAGAGACACCCAAAAAGCTCAGACTCAAGACTGGGTTGATTTTGTAGATTGTGCTACAAAGGCTCTGGAAGGTTGGATACATGGCAACAAAGTGCAGGACTTTTTAGGATTGTACAATTTGATTATGAGGGAGCAGATCCTTAATAATTGTCAAAACCAGCTTTTGCACCAGTATCTGGTGGACTCTGATCTGACCTCTCCCCAAGAATTGGGAAAGAAGGCAGACAAATGGGTCAGAACCAGAGTAAAAACTAGAAATCAGGGTGGTGACCAGAAGAAAGATTCTACTAAGTCCCAAGAGAAAGGTGGGGATAAATCTAAGGATAAGTCCCCTACAGGGCCCCAAAATTCCTCTTCTGGGGGTGGGTCCCAAACTCCTTCCTCTCCTGAAAAGAAACCATATTGCCATGTCTGTAAAAAGCCTGGGCACTGGAAAACTGATCCCAGTTGCCCCAGGATTGGCAATAAAGAAAATGTTCCTCCCACAACTACTACCACCCCTCCTGGTACTACCAGTAGTAATCCTCCAGTTGGGAGTAGTGCACCCAAAAAGTTGGGTGCTTTTGCAAGAGGAACAGAGGTGGGCCCTAGTTTAGACAGGGACCCCTCAACAGACTCCTCTGACTCTGATGGTGGTATAGGATTTGCCACCTTTACCATGGGTCCCATAGCATTGGGCAGGTACAGACTGGAGCCAATGATTAATGGTCAGAAAGCTGTGGCATTTAGGGACACAGGGGCTAGTGTCACCATGGTGGCAGGGAAACTAGTCCCCCCTCACCAGCTTTTACCTGAGTTTAAATACCAGGTGACCAACATTGATGGTGTCAGAACAGATCACCCCATGGCCATAGTCAATCTCAGCTGGGAGGGGGTCACAGGCCCAAAAGAGTGGCAGTGTCCCCAACCCTACCTGTAGATTGCCTGATGGGCAATGATTTGGAAATTTCAGCCTGGGCTGAAGTTGAACACCAAACCCATCTTAGGATGTTGGGCGTCCCTGCAAAGGTTAGTGGGGCTGTGATGGCCACAGCCCCAGCCCAAGACTTTGGAGAGATGGAGCCTGAAAGAATGGCCCACTCTCCCCCAAAAGAGAGCACAAGGGTTGAAGAAAAGTCTTCTTCCCCCCAGACAGTAGGTAAGGGTCAGCCTCCCCAGGGAACTGACCCTACCCCTAGTGAAGGAACTGCCACAGAGGTAGTCAGGCCTGGCCTGGCCACACCCCTGATGGCAGAGGACCCTTCCAAGGTGGTACCCTGTCTGGAGCAGGTAACCTGCCCCTCTCTACCCTGCCTCAGTCAGCCCAGGGCTGCAGAGGTCAGGGAGGTCAGTGGACCCCCAGGGCCCCCTGTCCAGAGGAAGCCCCCATCAGCAGATTAGGGGCACCCAGTCTAGTAGCCCTAGCCAGGTGAAAATTCCTCTACACACTGAGGGATCCCCCATACCTTTATGTAGGGACCTCCCCGGAAGGACTCTGGTAGGCAAGGGCAAACCTGGGACCAGAAGGTTCCAAACCTGCCATGTCCCTCCAGTAGTCCATCCAAAGGGACCCAACCCCCAGCTGTAGGCAGCCAAAGGTTGACCCTTAGAGCAAAGTGCAACTCAGTCATGGAAAGACAGGCATACATGGTGACCAGTGATCTGAGGAAGCTGAGGCCAACATTCCTAGGGCCTCACTTCCCTACTCAGACACCTCACCAGCCTTGTACTTTACCTAAGCACACCACAGGTAGTGATTCCCCATGGTGGAGACCCTCTCATACCCTTAGGGTGAGGGATTGCTTAGTGGACCATAAGACAGGGGGCAACCATGCTAGTGCAGGTGCTTCCTTATATGACCACTTAGTCAATGAAGGCTCAACTGGCCAAGGTTAGCCTTATCTCCTTTCGTTTGGGGGGGTTATGTAGGAAGGTGGAATCTGACTATATGGTTGCCCCCACTTTTTTTATGGTGTTTTGCTGGTTTATGACTTAGTTGGACTGGGATCCTGCTATTCAGGGCCCCAGTCTATCTGCTTTCTCTGTAAAATGGATTCCATGTGCCTTAGGCACATCTCTGATTGGGATCTGGAGTGCCCTTATAAGTCCCTAGTATATGGTATACTATGTACCAAGGGCATAGGTACCTCAGAGGCCTGCCAGGGGCTGCAGCATGTATTATGCCACCCCTGGAAGGCCATCCAAACTGACACCACAGGTCTGCTACTGCAGCCTGGGTAAGGTGGTGCATGCACCCCTTACTGTGATATAGGTTACCTATATCACGAAATACATACACACCTAGAAACCTATAAGTCACTCCTAAGGCAGGCCTTATCAATCCTAAAGGCAGAGTGCATGGCTCCTATGTGAGAGGGTGCCCCTGCATGAGCAGGGCCCCTCTGCAGCGTTCAGAGACCATCTCTGATGCTGTTTGTAGTGCAGCCTGACCATATACTCTTAAGCGCATTATATCCTCGCGGTAAAATGCTAACTTTGGAATGGCTGCACCTAAACATGTCGTGTTTGGTGTCAAACATCTTGGAATACTACCCCCCGCCAATCCTGGCGGCGGGGGTAGCATTCCACCCTTCTAGAGGGAAAGACATGTTAACTCTGGCTTACCCGGTAACTTCTTTCTGAAGCCCTGGCATCACAAAATGGATGCTGCTGCCACAGACACAAGTCTGGCCTCCTGCTGCTGGACGAAACTCCGGCAGGGGAGGCCTGGACAATAGGTTTCCTGTTGCAGGGAGGTGTGACCACCTCCCCAGACAGGATAATGTGTATTGGGGCTGGGTGGGTGCACTCTTAGAGTGCTTTGAAGTCCTGCACTGGGGGAGCAAAAGGCTCCTCTGTGCATATGCCAGTTCAAACCAGCTCAGGGGCTACCTGCCCCTGCTCTGGCACGAAACTGGACAAAGGGAAGTGGGTGTAGCCACCCCCTCCCTTGACCCTCCCATAGGTGGGGTCATAGAGTTAGTCCCTCCCTGTTTTACTAGTTAAAATGGGGAACCCTTGCCACAGCAAGATTAGATTATACCTGGACGAAACTCTGACACGGAATCCTGGACCTTCGACGCTCTACGACAAGATTAGAGGACTGAAGAATCTCCCTTGGGGTCAAGGAGTGACTCCCCTGCTTGGCAGGCACCAAAGAAGCATCTGTCCGGTTCGCATCACTGAAGCTCCCGTCGGACGCCGAAGTCATCGCATCACCAGAGGTGGATTCTCAGACTTCCCCGAGGCTACCCTGAGTCCCCAGCAAAGCTGAGGCCCGTGGCTATCGTGGGTGACTTGAGACCGTGACCCCTGGACACCGAGCACATTTGCAAGTGCACCATCTTCTGGGTCTCCCAAGAAGTCGTGCTTTGGGCTCCGAGTAGCCCTAGCCTCCCGTACCACCTGCACCGAAGATCCCTGGCCCCCACTCCACGAGTGTCCTGTAAGCCAGCTCCACGTGCGGCGTCACGAGGCTCCTTCGCGGTCGCTAGCCCGTTGGCTAGTAGCCCTTACCGAAGGCCAATCTTTTCTTTACTTGGCAGTCTGGTTGCTCCAGGCCTGCCCTCACTTACCCTTGCTGGGTGAGTTCCCCAGACCTTGCTGGTCTGCACCATCGACGATCTTCAGCTACATCGAGACTTGCCGTTGCCAAGGCTTGTTGGGTCCAATCTGGTCGCCGACACCGCAGCACTCGACAGTCATCATGTACCAGCCCGAATCCTGCTCCTGGTCGCCGACAACGCCTCCTGGACCTCGTGGCTGCAGAAACGAGATGACCGTCAACGCACCTGAAGCACTCGACAGCGGTGGGCATCTGTCCATCGCCTCCCTGGTCACTGGCTAGTGACCCAGACTCTGTCCCCTCTGCTTTCAGGTTCTTCAGAACTCCGATCCACTCTTGGATCCACCCGGACACTTTTCTCCTGGTCGCCAGCAGCACTTTGCAGCAGATCGCCATAAGAACCGACGACGAAACCCGACCCCGAAAGGCACCTATGCACCCGGCTTCCCTGGGTGAGGTAACACGAGTACTCCGGTGCTCCCGTGGGTAGAGACTCTTCAAAGTCCTAGATCTCAAAGGGTTTTGTCCTAGTCCTCTTTAAAGTGTCCCTTTCCTCTATTTTCCCGATCCCGACTTTCTCCATAGAAGTTAACGGCGTATCGCGGTTGTGTATTTACACTGCACGCGTCTCCCGTGGGTCCCCTGTGTCACTACCTTGGGTGGTTCCTTGTGGTCCAAGCACTTCTAGAGGCTCTAGGCCTAGTGTCTAGTTCAGTCGTGGTTCGCATACCACTTTATTGGTATATGGTTTGGTACGCCCCTAGGGCCCAAACGTGTATTTGTGCTATTACTGTGATTTAAGATCTTATAACCTATGTACTTCGAACTCTAGCCTCATAAAGAGACTAGAGGGGTGTGTTTAGTAATAAATACATATATTTTGAATATATACCTGGTGTGGTGCTCTTTCATTTGGTCACTCAAGAGATTATAGACTGGTAAAACAAGCTGCTTTACATTCCTTCAAGACTTAGCCTGAAGGCTGCTCTCCATAGCTACCACTAGGATAGCTTTCAATAAGGTTGTCTTTAACCTACCTACCATAAGAGTCGATTTGGACTGGTGCAAGGTGCCCACTATAATTAGTGGACAGCATATGCCAGGCCAACTTCTCACACTCCGCCACAGGACCACCAGCTTCAGCGTGTGTCAGTAGGCCCTCTGCCACAGGACCACCAGCTTCAGTGTGTGTCAGTGGCCCCTCCGCCACAGGACCACCAGCTTCAGTGTGTGTCAGTAGCTCCTCTGCCACAGGACCACCAGCTTCAGTGTATGTCAGTGGCCCCTCTGAAACAGGACCACCAGCTTTAGTGTGTGTCAGTGGCCCCTCTGCCACAGGACCACCAGCTTCAGTGTGTGTCAGTAGCCCCTCCTCCACAGGACCACCAGATTCATTGTGTGTCAGTAGCCCCTCTGCCACTAGACGACCAGCTTCAGTATGTGTCAGTAGCCCCTCTGCCATAGGACCACCAGCTTCAGTGTGAGTCAGTAGCCTTCCGCAACAGGACCACCAGCTTCAGTATGTGTCAGTAGCCCCTCTGCCACAGGACCACCAGCTTCAGTGTGTGTCAGTAGCCCTTCCGCCACAGGAAGACCAGCTTCAGTGTGTGTCAGTAGGCCCACCGCCACAGGACCACCAGCTTCTGTGTGTGTCAGTAGCCCTCCGCCACAGAACCACCAGCTTCAGTGTGTGTCAGTAGCCCCTCCACCACAGGACCACCAGCTTCAGTGTGTGTCAGTAGCCCCTCCGCCACAGGACCACCAGTTTCAGTGTATGTCAGCAGCCCCTCTGCCACAGGACCACCAGCTTCAGTGTGTGTCAGTAGCCCTCTGCCACAGGACCACCAGCTTCAGTGTGTGTCAGTAGCCCCTCTATCACAAGACCACCGACTTCAGTGTGTGTCAGTAGCCCCTCCACCAAAGGACCACCAGCTTCAGTGTGTGTCAGTAGGCCTTCCGTCACAGGACCACCAGCTTCAGTGTATGTCAGTAGCCCCTCTGCCACCAGACCACCAGCTTGAATGTGTCAGTAGCCCCTTCGCCACAGGACCACCAGCTTCAGAGTGTGTCAGCAGCCTCTCTGCCACAGGACCACCAGCTTCAGTATGTGTCAGTAGCCCCTCCGCCACAGGACCACCAGCTTCAGTGTGTGTCAGTAGCCCCTCCGCCACAGGACCACCAGATTCAGTGTGTGTCAGTCGGCCTCTGCCACAGGACAACCAGCTTCAGTGTGTGTCAGTAGCCCCTCCGCCACAGGACCACCAGCTTCAGTGTGTGTCAGTAGCCCCTCTGCCACAGGACCACCAGCTTGAGTGTTTGTCAGTAGCCTCTCCGCCACCAGACCACCAGCTTCAGTGTGTCAGTAGCCCCTCCACCACCGGACCACCAGCTTTAGTGTGTGTCAGTAGCCCCTCTGCCACAGTACCACCAGCTTCAGTATGTTTCAGTAGCCCCTCCGCCACAGGACCACCAGCTTCAGTTTGTGTCAGTAGGCCCTCCGCCACAGGACCACCAGCTTCAGTGTGTGTCAGTAGCCCCTCTTCCACAGGACCACCAGCTTCAGTGTGTGTCAGTAGCCCCTCCGCCACAGGACCACCAGCTTCAGTGTGTGTCAGTAGCCCCTCCGCCACAGGACCACCAGCTTCAGTGTGTGTCAGTAGCCCCTCTGCCATAGGACCACCAGCTTCAGTGTGTGTCAGTAGCCTACCGCCACAGGACCACCAGCTTCAGTGTGTGTCAGTAGCCCCTCCGCCACAGGACCACCATCTTCAGTGTGTGTCAGTAGCCCCTCTGACACATGACCACCAGCTTCAGTGTGTGTCAGTAGCCCTCCGCCACAGGACCATCAGCTTCAGTGTGTGTCAGTAGCTCCTCTGCCACAGGACCACCAGCTTCAGTGTGTGTCAGTAGACCCTCCTCCACAGGACAACCAGCTTCAGTGTGTGTCAGTAGCCCCTCTGCCACAAGACGACTAGCTTCAGTGTGTGTCAGTAGCCCCTCCGCCACAGGACCACCAGCCTCAGTGTGTGTCAGTAGCCCCTCTGCCATAGGACCACCAGCTTCAGTGTGTGTCAGTAGCCTTCCGCCACAGGACCACCAGCTTCAGTATGTGTCAGTAGCCCCTCTGCCACAGGACCACCAGCTTCAGTGTGTGTCAGTAGCCCCTCCGCCACAGGACCACCAGCTTCAGTGTGTGTCAGTAGGCCCACCGCCACAGGACCACCAGCTTCTGTGTGTGTCAGTAGCCCCTCCACCACAGGACCACCAGTTTCAGTGTATGTCAGCAGCCCCTCTGCCACAGGACCACCAGCTTCAGTGAGTGTCAGTAGCCCCTCCGCCAAAGGACCACCAGCTTCAGTGTGTGTCAGTAGGCCTTCCGCCACAGGACCACCACCTTCAGTGTATGTCAGTAGCCCTTCCGCCACCAGACCACCAGCTTCAGTGTGTCAGTAGCCCCTCAGCCACCGGACCACCAGCTTTAGTGTGTGTCAGTAGCCCCTCTGCCACAGTACCACCAGCTTCAGTATGTGTCAGTAGCCCCTCCGCCACAGGACCACCAGCTTCAGTGTGTGTCAGTAGGACCTCCACCACAGGACCACCAGCTTCAGTGTGTGTCAGTAGCCTCTCTGCCACAGGACCACCAGCTTCAGTGTGTGTCAGTAGGCCCACTGCCACAGGACCACCAGCTTCAGTGTGTGTCAGTAGGCCCTCCACCACAGGACCACCAGCTTCAGTGTGTGTCAGTAGGCCCACCGCCACATGACCACCAGCTTCAGTGTGTGTCAGTAGGCACACCGCCACAGGACCACCAGCTTCAGTGTGTTTCAGTAGGCCCTCCGCCACAGGACCACCAGCTTCAGTATGTGTCAGTAGCCCCTCCGCCACAGGACCACCAGCTTCAGTGTGTGTCAGTAGCCCCTCCGCCACAGGACCACCAGATTCAGTGTGTGTCAGTCGCCCTCTGCCACAGGACAACCAGCTTCAGTGTGTGTCAGTAGCCCCTCCGCCACAGGACCACCAGCTTCAGTGTGTGTCAGTAGCCCCTCTGCCACAGGACCACCAGCTTGAGTGTTTGTCAGTAGCCCCTCCGCCACCAGACCACCAGCTTCAGTGTGTCAGTAGCCCCTCCACCACCGGACCACCAGCTTTAGTGTGTGTCAGTAGCCCCTCTGCCACAGTACCACCAGCTTCAGTGTGTGTCAGTAACCCCTCCGCTACAGGACCACCAGCTTCAGTGTGTGTCAGTAGGCCCACCGCCACAGGACCACCAGCTTCAGTGTGTGTCAGTAGGCCCTCCGCCACAGGACCACCAGCTTCAGTGTGTGTCAGTAGCCCCTCCACAACAGGACCACCAGCTTCAGTGTGTGTCAGTAGCTCCTCTGCCACAGGACCACCAGCTTCAGTGTATGTCAGTGGCCCCTCTGAAACAGGACCACCAGCTTTAGTGTGTGTCAGTGGCCCCTCTGCCACAGGACCACCAGCTTCAGTGTGTGTCAGTAGCCCCTCCTCCACAGGACCACCAGATTCATTGTGTGTCAGTAGCCCCTCTGCCACTAGACGAGCAGCTTCAGTATGTGTCAGTAGCCCCTCTGCCATAGGACCACCAGCTTCAGTGTGAGTCAGTAGCCTTCCGCCACAGGACCACCAGCTTCAGTATGTGTCAGTAGCCCCTCTGCCACAGGACCACCAGCTTCAGTGTGTGTCAGTAGCCCTTCCGCCACAGGAAGACCAGCTTCAGTGTGTCAGTAGGCCCACCGCCACAGGACCACCAGCTTCTGTGTGTGTCAGTAGCCCTCCGCCACAGAACCACCAGCTTCAGTGTGTGTCAGTAGCCCCTCCACCACAGGACCACCAGCTTCAGTGTGTGTCAGTAGCCCCTCCGCCACAGGACCACCAGTTTCAGTGTATGTCAGCAGCCCCTCTGCCACAGGACCACCAGCTTCAGTGTGTGTCAGTAGCCCTCTGCCACAGGACCACCAGCTTCAGTGTGTGTCAGTAGCCCCTCTATCACAAGACCACCGACTTCAGTGTGTGTCAGTAGCCCCTCCACCAAAAAACCACCAGCTTCAGTGTGTGTCAGTAGGCCTTCCGTCACAGGACCACCAGCTTCAGTGTATGTCAGTAGCCCCTCTGCCACCAGACCACCAGCTTGAATGTGTCAGTAGCCCCTCCGCCACAGGACCACCAGCTTCAGAGTGTGTCAGTAGCCTCTCTGCCATAGGACCACCAGCTTCAGTATGTGTCAGTAGCCCCTCCGCCACAGGACCACCATCTTCAGTGTGTGTCAGTAGCCCCTCCGCCACAGGACCACCAGATTCAGTGTGTGTCAGTCGCCCTCTGCCACAGGACAACCAGCTTCAGTGTGTGTCAGTAGCCCCTCCGCCACAGGACCACCAGCTTCACTGTGTGTCAGTAGCCCCTCTGCCACAGGACCACCAGCTTGAGTGTTTGTCAGTAGCCCCTCCGCCACCAGACCACCAGCTTCAGTGTGTGTCAGTAGCCTTCCGCCACAGGACCACCAGCTTCAGTGTGTGTCAGTAGCCCACCGCCACAGGACCACCAGCTTCAGTGTGTGTCAGTAGCCCCTCCACCACAGGACCACCAGCTTCAGTGTGTGTCAGTAACCCCTCCACCACAGGACCACCAGCTTCAGTGTTTGTCAGTAGCCCCTCCGCCACCAGACCACCAGCTTCAGTGTGTGTCAGTAGCCTTCCGCCACAGGACCACCAGCTTCAGTGTGTGTCAGTAGCCCACCGCCACAGGACCACCAGCTTCAGTGTGTGTCAGTAGCCCCTCCACCACAGGACCACCAGCTTCAGTGTGTGTCAGTAACCCCTCCGCTACAGGACCACCAGCTTCAGTGTGTGTCAGTAGGCCCACCGCCACAGGACCACCAGCTTCAGTGTGTGTCAGCAGCCCACCGCCACAGGACCACCAGCTTCAGTGTGTGTCAGTAGGCCCTCCGCCACAGGACCAGCAGCTTCAGTGTGTGCCAGTAGCTCCTCTGCCACAGGACCACCAGCTTCAGTGTGTGTCAGTAGCCCCTCCGCCACAGGACCACCATCTTCAGTGTGTGTCAGTGGCCCCTCCGCCACATGACCACCAGCTTCAGTGTGTGTGTCAGTAGCCCCTCCGCCACAGGACCACCAGCTTCAGTTTGTGTCAGTAGGCCCTCCGCCACAGGACCACCAGCTTCAGTGTGTGTCAGTAGCCCCTCTTCCACAGGACCACCAGCTTCAGTGTGTGTCAGTAGGCCCTCCGCCACAGGACCACCAGCTTCAGTGTGTGTCAGTAGGCCCTCTGCCACAGGCCACCATCTTCAGTGTGTGTCAGTAGCCTTCCGCCACAGGACCACCAGCTTCAGTATGTGTCAGTGGCCCCTCTGCCACAGGGCCACCAGCTTCAGTGTGTGTCACTAGGCCCTCCACCACAGGACCACCAGCTTCAGTGTGTGTCAGTATGCCCACCACCACAGGACCACCAGCTTCAGTGTGTGTCATTAGCCTTCCGCCAGAGGACCACCAGCTTCAGTGTGTGTCAGTTGCCCCTCCGCCACAGGACCACCAGCGTCAGTATGTGTCAGTAGCCCTCCGCCACAGGACCACCAGCTTCAGTGTGTGTCAGTAGGCCCAGCGCCACAGAACCACCAGCTTCAGTGTGTGTCAGTAGCCCCTCCGCCACAGGACCACCAGCTTCAGTGTGTGTCAGTAGCCCCTCCGCCACAGGACCACCAGCTTCAGTGTGTGTCTGTAGCCCCTCCGCCACAGGACAAACAGCTTCAGTGTGTGTCAGTATGCCCACCACCACAGGACCACCAGCTTCAGTGTGTGTCAGTAGCCTTCCGCCAGAGGACCACCAGCTTCAGTGTGTGTCAGTAGCCCATCCGCCACAGAACCACCAGCTTCAGTGTGTGTCAGTAGCCTTCCGCCACAGGACCACCAGCTTCAGTGTGTGTCAGTAGCCCACCGCCACAGGACCACCAGCTTCAGTGTGTGTCAGTAGCCCCTCCACCACAGGACCACCAGCTTCAGTGTGTGTCAGTAACCCCTCTGCTACAGGACCACCAGCTTCAGTGTGTGTCAGTAGGCCCACCGCCACAGGACCACCAGCTTCAGTGTGTGTCAGCAGCCAACCGCCACAGGACCACCAGCTTCAGTGTGTGTCAGTAGGCCCTCCGCCACAGGACCAGCAGCTTCAGTGTGTGCCAGTAGCTCCTCTGCCACAGGACCACCAGCTTCAGTGTGTGTCAGTAGCCCCTCCGCCACAGGACCACCAGCTTCAGTGTGTGTCAGTGGCACCTCCGCCACATGACCACCAGCTTCAGTGTGTGTGTCAGTAGCCCCTCCGCCACAGGACCACCAGCTTCAGTTTGTGTCAGTAGGCCCTCCGCCACAGGACCACCAGCTTCAGTGTGTGTCAGTAGCCCCTCTTCCACAGGACCACCAGCTTCAGTGTGTGTCAGTAGCCCCTCCGCCACAGGACCACCAGCTTCAGTGTGTGTCAGTAGCCCCTCCGCCACAGGACCACCAGCTTCAGTGTGTGTCAGTAGCCCCTCTGCCATAGGACCACCAGCTTCAGTGTGTCAGTGTAGGAGAGTAGGATCTGCTTCACAGGGGTACCCCCACTTTTTGCTGATACTTCACTGGTTTTCGACATTAGTCTGGCTGGGGCCCTGCTATTCAGAACCCCAGCCTAGCTGGTTCCTCTTTAAAAGGGTCTCCATGTGCCTTAGGCACATCACTGATTGGGATCTGGAGTGCCCTTGTAAGTCCCTAGTATATGGTATACTATGTACCAAGGGCATAGGTACCTCAGAGGCCTGCCAGGGGCTGCAGCATATATTATGCCACCCCTGGTAGGCCATCCAAACTGACACCACAGGTCTGCTACAGCAGCCTGGGTAAGGTGGTGCATGCACCCCTTGCTGTGGTATAGGTTACCTATATCACTAAATGCATACACACATATAAACCTATAAGTCACTCCTAAGGCAGGCCTTATCAATCCTAAAGGCAGAGTGCATGGTTCCTATGTGAGAGGGTGCCCCTGCATGAGCAGGGCCCCTCTGCAGCGTTCGGAGACCATCTCTGATGCTGTTTGTAGTGCAGCCTGACCATATACTCTTAAACGCATTATATCCTCGCGGTAAAATGCTAACTATGGAATGGCTGCACCGAAACATGTCGTGTTTGGTGTCAAACATCTTGGAATACTACCCCCCGCCAATTCTGGCGGCGGGGGTAGCATTCCACCCTTCTAGAGGGAAAGGCATGTTAACTCTGACGAGTCCGGTAACTTCTTTCCAGAGCCCTGGCATCACAAAATGGATGCTGCTGCCACAGACACGAGTCTGGCCTCCTGCTGCTGGACGAAACTCCGGCAGGGGAGGCCTGGACAATAGGTTTCCTGTCCCAGGGAGGTGTGACCACCTCCCCAGACAGGACAATGTGTATTGGGGCTGGGCGGGAGCACTTTCGGGTGCTTTGAAGTCCTGCACTGGGGGCACATTTGGTGTCCCTGTGCATACCCCAGTTCAAACCGGATCAGGGGCTTGCAGCCCCTGCTTTGGCGCGAACTGGACAAAGGGAAAGGGGTATAGCCACCCCTCTGCCCTGACCCACCCATAGGTGGGGCCACAGAGTAGTCCATCCCCTATTTTTAGAATAAAGGTAGGAACCCAGTCCTTAGGACTTTAGATTATACCTGGACGAAACTCTGACACGGAATCCTGGACCTTCGACGCTCTACGACAAGATTAGAGGACTGAAGAATCTCCCTTGGGGTCAAGGAGTGACTCCCCTGCTTGGCAGGCACCAAAGAAGCATCTGTCCGGTTCGCATCACTGAAGCTCCCGTCGGACGCCGAAGTCATCGCATCACCAGAGGTGGATTCTCAGACTTCCCCGAGGCTACCCTGAGTCCCCAGCAAAGCTGAGGCCCGTGGCTATCGTGGGTGACTTGAGACCGTGACCCCTGGACACCGAGCACATTTGCAAGTGCACCATCTTCTGGGTCTCCCAAGAAGTCGTGCTTTGGGCTCCGAGTAGCCCTAGCCTCCAGTACCACCTGCACCGAAGATCACTGGCCCCCACTCCACGAGTGTCCTGTAAGCCAGCTCCACGTGCGGCGTCACGAGGCTCCTTCGCGGTCGCTAGCCCGTTGGCTAGTAGCCCTTAACGAAGGCCAATCTTTTCTTTACTTGGCAGTCTGGTTGCTCCAGGCCTGCCCTCACTTACCCTTGCTGGGTGAGTTCCCCAGACCTTGCTGGTCTGCACCATCGACGATCTTCAGCTACATCGAGACTTGCCGTTGCCAAGGCTTGTTGGGTCCAATCTGGTCGCCGACACCGCAGCACTCGACAGACATCGTGTACCAGCCCGAATCCTGCTCCTGGTCGCCGACAACGCCTCCTGGACCTCGTGGCTGCCGAAACGAGACGACCGTCAACGCACCTGAAGCACTCGACAGCGGTGGGCATCTGTCCATCGCCTCCCTGGTCACTGGCTAGTGACCCAGACTCTGTCCCCTCTGCTTTCAGGTTCTTCAGAACTCCGATCCACTCTTGGATCCACCCGGACACTTTTCTCCTGGTCGCCAGCAGCACTTTGCAGCAGATCGCCATAAAAACCGACGACGAAACCCGACCCCGAAAGGCACCTATGCACCCGGCTTCCCTGGGTGAGGTAACACGAGTACTCCGGTGCTCCCGTGGGTAGAGACTCTTCAAAGTCCTAGATCTCAAAGGGTTTTGTCCTAGTCCTCTTTAAAGTGTCCCTTTCCTCTATTTTCCCGATCCCGACTTTCTCCATAGAAGTTAACGGCGTATCGCGGTTGTGTATTTACACTGCACGCGTCTCCCGTGGGTCCCCTGTGTCACTACCTTGGGTGGTTCCTTGTGGTCCAAGCACTTCTAGAGGCTCTAGGCCTAGTGTCTAGTTCAGTCGTGGTTCGCATACCACTTTATTGGTATATGGTTTGGTACGCCCCTAGGGCCCAAACGTGTATTTGTGCTATTACTATGATTTAAGATCTTATAACCTATGTACTTGAACTCTAGCCTCATAAAGAGACTAGAGGGGTGTGTTTAGTAATAAATACATATATTTTGAATATATACCTGGTGTGGTGCTCTTTCATTTGGTCACTCAAGAGATTATAGACTGGTAAAACAAGCTGCTTTACATTCCTTCAAGACTTAGCCTGAAGGCTGCTCTCCATAGCTACCACTAGGATAGCTTTCAATAAGGTTGTCTTTAACCTACCTACCATAAGAGTCGATTTGGACTGGTGCAAGGTGGCCACTATAAATAGTGGACAGCATATGCCAGGCCAACTTCTCACATTGGTGGCAGCGGTGGGATTCCAGCTTGCTATTGTTTTACCAGATAATCTCAATTGAATTGATCAACTGAAAACCACTAAAGGTACCTAAGGTACATATAATTTAAGCTTAGAATATCAGTAAGTTCTACTGAACTTAGAGTTGTGTGTTAAGGGATAGCACAACCCTTTCTACAACTCAAGAGAGTTTAGTAGGCCACACTAGAGTAGGTAGTGCATACACCACACCACACTAGTAATGTCTTTAAAAGCAGGATCCAAAGATGCCCTGCAGGAAGCCATTGAGCTTCCCCCTCCAAGTATGACACACTCCCATTCTTGGAACTGAGAGCTTTGTGTAACGTGAGGAAATTAAGGACAGGCCAAAGTCCCACCACCCAACACCTCCAGGAGATGTTGGTGGCTTATGATCTTAGTAAGTCCTCAGAGACTGAAGGGGTAGGAGCAGAGGGTGGGCCAGCAGATGAGGAAGGGGCCAGGGGTACTACTACCCCCAGCCCCCTCTGAAACTGACCAGGAGGGTGACAATGACCCTGACCTGGAAAACCCAATCCCTTCTGGGGAAGATGAAGATGAGGATCTGGAGAACCACACCTTTGTCCCCCCAGGAAGGATTATGAGTGTGCTCAGAAAGTCTAGGTCTCCTTCTCAGGAGTCTAACCACTCTGGCACCTCAATAGGGAGCTCTGTTTCTTCTCACAGGAGGGAATCCTCTCATGAGAGAAGAAAGAGACTGGTCCAGTATGAGGAAACTCAACTGGAGATCAGGAAGAAGCAATTGGCTTTAGATAGAGAATCCCTAGATCTCCTTAGGGAGAGAAGAAAGTTGGGACTAGAGTCCCATGGTGGCAGCCATGTCCCTAGAGATAGGGAAAGGTCCTATGACCATAGGAACCTGAGCAAGATTGTCCCTCCCTACCAGAGTGGGGATGATATCCACAAATGGATAACTGCTTTAGAGAGGGCCTGTAAAGTACAGAAGGTCCCTCAGGAGCAGTGGGCAGCAATCTTGTGGCTCTCCTTTGCTGACAAAGGTAGAGACAAGCTCCTCACTGTTAGAGAGGAGGATGCTGACAATTACAAGGTCTTGAAGAGTGCTCTTATTGATGGGTTTGGCCTAACCACTGAACAGTACAGGTTAAAGTTCAGAGACACCCAAAAGCACAGACTCAAGACTGGGTAGACTATGTGGATTGTTCTGCCAAGGCTCTGGAAGGCTGGTTGATGGGCAGTAAGGTGTGTGACTTCTCAGGATTGTATAATCTGATAATGAGGGAGCAGATTCTTAATAACTGTCAAAACCAGCTGTTGCATCAGTACCTGGTTGACTCTGATCTGACCTCTCCCCAAGAATTGGGAAAGAAGGCAGACAAATGGGTCAGAACCAGGGTGAAGCAGAAGGTACAGAACCAAGGTGGGGAAACCAAGAAGCAAGATGCTAAGAACTCTGACAAGGGTGGGGAGAAGGGTAAAGATCAAAAGTCTTCATCAGGCCCCCAAAAATCTTCTTCTGGTGGGGATTCCCAGTCTACCAAGGGTAAAGGCCAAAGAAAACCATGGTGCAAGGTCTGTAAGCAAAAGACCCACTGGACCAGTGATTGCACCAAGTCCAAAGACTCCAGTCCAGCATCCACCAATGCCCCTAAGGCACCTGTTCCCCCTAGTACAGTTGGTGGAAGTGCTCCAGCAAAGGGTTTAGTAGGGTTCACCCTGGGAACTGAGTTGGGCTCTGACTTAGTCAGGGAACTGACTCAGGCTGTGTTAGTCTGTGATGGAGGCATGGATGTGACCTCCACTGTGAGTCCCAGTAATCTGGGCAAGTACAGACAACAGCCTTTAATCAATGGACGAGAGGCTTTGGCATTTAGGGACACAGGGGCAAGTGTCACAATGGTGACACAAGACCTTGTGCTACCTGGGCAAGTTATACTTGGTGAAATGTACCAAGTGACCAATGCTAGCAATGTCAGAACCGACCATACTCTGGCAGTTGTTAACTTCTCCTGGGGAGGGGTAACTGGCCTTAAGAAGGTTGTGGTGAGTGCAAACCTACCAGTCGAATGCTTGCTTGGCAATGACTTAGAGACTTCTGCTTGGGCAGAAGTGGAGCTCAGGACCCATGCAGAAATGCTGGGGATCCCTGCAGATGTGTTTGCTGTGACCAGGTCACAGGCTAAACTGTCTAAAACTGAACAGGCCTTGGATTCTGGAAGAATGGACCAAGTGCCTTCCAAGAGGAGGAGTAGTAGGGTTAAGGCAGTGCCTTCCCCTTGGCTCAGGAGGAAGATCAGTCCCTTGAGGGGGATGATCTCAGCCCTGAAGAAGGAACTGTCCCAGAGGAACTTGAGCCTGACCAGGTTGAGTTCTTGGGGACAGGGGGACCTTCTAGGGCAGATCTGAGCCAGGAGCAGCAGAGCTGCCCCTCCCTTGAACCCCTCAGACAGCAAGCTGCTGCTGAGGCTGCTGGGAAAGCTAGTGGTCCCCATACAGTGTATTGGGATGATGGACTCCTGTACTCAGAGAGTAGAGACCCCAAGCCTGGTGCTACCAGGAGGTTGGTAATACCTTTGAAGTTCAGGGGCTTCCTATTGACCCTAGCCCATGATATTCCCTTAGCAGGACACCTGGGCCAGAACAAGACTTGGGACAGAATTGTCCCTCACTTTCACTGGCCCCACATGTCTGAAGACAGTAAGGAGTTTTGTCGCTCCTGTGTAACCTGCCAAGCCAGTGGCAAAGCAGGTGGCACTACAAAGGCCCCCTGATACCACTACCTGTGGTGGGGGTGCCCTTTGAGAGGGTAGGGATTGACATTGTTGGTCCCATGGATCCCCAAACAGCATCTGGGCACAGATTTATACTGGTGGTAGTGGATCATGCCACCAGGTATCCAGAGGCTATACCCCTTAGGACCACTACAGCACCTGTGGTGGCAAGGGCCCTCCTGGGAATTTTCTCAAGAGTGGGCTTTCCTAAGGAGGTGGTATCAGACAGGGGTGCAAACTTCATGTCTGGGTACTTAAAGGCAATGTGGAAGGAGTGTGGAGTTACTTATAAGTTCACCACACCCTATCACCCACAATGCAATGGTTTAGTTGAGAGATTCAACAAAACCTTAAAGGGCATGATTAAAGGGCTCCCAGAAAAGCTTAGGCGTAAATGGGACATACTCTTGCCCTGCCTTTTATTCGCATATAGGGAGGTGCCTCAGAAGGGGTTGGTTACAGCCCTTTTGAACTTCTGTTTGGCCACCCTGTGAGGGGTCCACTGTGCTTGGTGAAGGAAGGATGGGAGTTACCTCTCAAGCCCCCAAAGCAAGATATAGTGGACTATGTACTTGGTCTCCGCTCCAGGATGGCTGAGTACATGAAAAAGGCAACCAAAAACCTTGAGGCTAGCCAGGAACTTCAAAAGGCCTGGCATGACCAAAGGCTGTCCTAACTGTTTACCAGCCAGGACAGAAGGTGTGGGTGTTGGAGCCAGTGGCCCCAGCAGCTCTCCAAGACAAATGGAGTGGACCCCACACTATTGTTGAGCAGAAGGGTGAGGTCACTTACTTAGTAGACCTGGGAACACCCAGGAGTCCCCACAGGGTTCTCCATGTCAACAGACTTAAGCCATATGTGGACAGGGCAGACATGGGCTTGCTCATGGCTACTGATGAAGGGCAGGAGGAAGAGAGTGACCCACTCCCTGACCTGCTCTCACAGAACCCTGACGATGGGTCAGTTGATGGTGTAGCCTTGGCAGGCAGCCTCACTACCCAGCAACAAACTGATTGCAGGCAAGTCCTCAATCAGTTTAGACATATGTTTTCTCTGACACCCAGTCAGACCACCTGGTGCACTCATGAAGTGGACACTGGGGACAGTCTGCCTATTAAAAACAAGATTTATAGGCAACCTGACCATGTCAGGGACTGTATCAGGACTGAAGTCCAGAAGATGTTGGAATTGGGAGTGATTGAGCCCTCAGATAGCCCTTGGGCTAGTCCAGTAGTCCTAGTACCTAAACCTCACACCAGTGGTGGGAAAAGAGAGATGAGGTTTTGTGTAGACTACAGGGGCCTCAATGCAGTCACTAGGACTGATGCCCATCCAATACCCAGGGCAGATGAGCTCATAGATACTTTGGCCTCTGCCAAATATCTCAGCACATTTGACCTAACAGCTGGCTACTGGCAGATCAGACTAGCTGATGCTGCAAAGCCCAAGACAGCATTTTCAACCCCTAGTGGGCATTATCAATTTGTGGTGATGCCCTTTGGTCTGAAAAATGCACCTGCCACTTTCCAGAGGTTGGTGAACACAGTTCTCACAGGACTGGAGGCCTATAGTGCAGCTTATCTAGATGATATTGCTGTCTTTAGCTCCACCTGGGAGGATCACCTGGTCCACCTCAGGAATGTTTTACAGGCCCTGCAAAAGGCAGGCCTGACTATCAAGGCCACTAAGTGCCAGATAGGGCAGAGTCAGGTTGTGTACCTGGGCCACCTTGTGGGTGGAGGCCAGGTTCAACCTTTGCAGAGCAAGATCCAGACCATCATGGACTGGACTGCTCCAACTACCCAGACTCAGGTGAGAGCCTTCTTAGGCCTGACTGGGTACTATAGGAGATTTGTCAAGGGGTATGGATCAATAGTGACACCCTTGAATGACTTAACTTCTAAGAAAATGCCCAAAAGGTTCAGTGGACAGTTAGCTGTCAAAAGGCATTTGATGACCTCAAGCAGGCCATGTGCACTGCTCCAATTCTGCAGAGTCCTGATTACTCCAAGAAGTTCATTGTCCAAACAGATGCATCTGAATTGGGGGTAGGGGCTGTACTGTCACAATTGAATGAAGAAGGTCAGGATCAGCCAGTAGCTTTTATTAGCAGAAGGCTGACCCCTAGAGAGAAACGTTGGTCAGCCATAGAGAGGAGGCCTTTGCTGTGGTCTGGGCTCTGAAGAAGTTGAGGCCATACTTGTTTGGTACACACTTCCTGGTTCAGACAGACCATAAGCCCCTCTTATGGCTAAAACAAATGAAGGGTGAAAACCCCAAACTGCTTAGGTGGTCCATTTCCCTACAGGGGATGGACTTTACAGTGGAACATAGGCCTGGGAGTAACCATGCGAATGCAGATGGACTCTCTAGGTATTTCCACTTAGAACATGAAGACTTAACTGGGCAAGGTTAGTTTAATGTCCCTACGTTTGGGGGGGTTGTGTAGGAGAGTAGGATCTGCTTCACAGGGGTACCCCCACTTTTTGCTGATACTTCACTGGTTTTCGACATTAGTCTGGCTGGGGCCCTGCTATTCAGAACCCCAGCCTAGCTGGTTCCTCTTTAAAAGGGTCTCCATGTGCCTTAGGCACATCACTGATTGGGATCTGGAGTGCCCTTGTAAGTCCCTAGTATATGGTATACTATGTACCAAGGGCATAGGTACCTCAGAGGCCTGCCAGGGGCTGCAGCATATATTATGCCACCCCTGGTAGGCCATCCAAACTGACACCACAGGTCTGCTACAGCAGCCTGGGTAAGGTGGTGCATGCACCCCTTGCTGTGGTATAGGTTACCTATATCACTAAATGCATACACACATATAAACCTATAAGTCACTCCTAAGGCAGGCCTTATCAATCCTAAAGGCAGAGTGCATGGTTCCTATGTGAGAGGGTGCCCCTGCATGAGCAGGGCCCCTCTGCAGCGTTCGGAGACCATCTCTGATGCTGTTTGTAGTGCAGCCTGACCATATACTCTTAAACGCATTATATCCTCGCGGTAAAATGCTAACTATGGAATGGCTGCACCGAAACATGTCGTGTTTGGTGTCAAACATCTTGGAATACTACCCCCCGCCAATTCTGGCGGCGGGGGTAGCATTCCACCCTTCTAGAGGGAAAGGCATGTTAACTCTGACGAGTCCGGTAACTTCTTTCCAGAGCCCTGGCATCACAAAATGGATGCTGCTGCCACAGACACGAGTCTGGCCTCCTGCTGCTGGACGAAACTCCGGCAGGGGAGGCCTGGACAATAGGTTTCCTGTCCCAGGGAGGTGTGACCACCTCCCCAGACAGGACAATGTGTATTGGGGCTGGGCGGGAGCACTTTCGGGTGCTTTGAAGTCCTGCACTGGGGGCACATTTGGTGTCCCTGTGCATACCCCAGTTCAAACCGGATCAGGGGCTTGCAGCCCCTGCTTTGGCGCGAACTGGACAAAGGGAAAGGGGTGTAGCCACCCCTCTGCCCTGACCCACCCATAGGTGGGGCCACAGAGTAGTCCATCCCCTATTTTTAGAATAAAGGTAGGAACCCAGTCCTTAGGACTTTAGATTATACCTGGACGAAACTCTGACACGGAATCCTGGACCTTCGACGCTCTACGACAAGATTAGAGGACTGAAGAATCTCCCTTGGGGTCAAGGAGTGACTCCCCTGCTTGGCAGGCACCAAAGAAGCATCTGTCCGGTTCGCATCACTGAAGCTCCCGTCGGACGCCGAAGTCATCGCATCACCAGAGGTGGATTCTCAGACTTCCCCGAGGCTACCCTGAGTCCCCAGCAAAGCTGAGGCCCGTGGCTATCGTGGGTGACTTGAGACCGTGACCCCTGGACACCGAGCACATTTGCAAGTGCACCATCTTCTGGGTCTCCCAAGAAGTCGTGCTTTGGGCTCCGAGTAGCCCTAGCCTCCAGTACCACCTGCACCGAAGATCACTGGCCCCCACTCCACGAGTGTCCTGTAAGCCAGCTCCACGTGCGGCGTCACGAGGCTCCTTCGCAGTCGCTAGCCCATTGGCTAGTAGCCCTTAACGAAGGCCAATCTTTTCTTTACTTGGCAGTCTGGTTGCTCCAGGCCTGCCCTCACTTACCCTTGCTGGGTGAGTTCCCCAGACCTTGCTGGTCTGCACCATCGACGATCTTTAGCTACATCGAGACTTGCCGTTGCCAAGGCTTGTTGGGTCCAATCTGGTCGCCGACACCGCAGCACTCGACAGACATCGTGTACCAGCCGGAATCCTGCTCCTGGTCGCCGACAACGCCTCCTGGACCTCGTGGCTGCCGAAACGAGACGACTGTCAACGCACCTGAAGCACTCGACAGCGGTGGGCATCTGTCCATCGCCTCCCTGGTCACTGGCTAGTGACCCAGACTCTGTCCCCTCTGCTTTCAGGTTCTTCAGAACTCCGATCCACTCTTGGATCCACCCGGACACTTTTCTCCTGGTCGCCAGCAGCACTTTGCAGCAGATCGCCATAAGAACCGACGACGAAACCCGACCCCGAAAGGCACCTATGCACCCGGCTTCCCTGGGTGAGGTAACACGAGTACTCCGGTGCTCCCGTGGGTAGAGACTCTTCAAAGTCCTAGATCTCAAAGGGTTTTGTCCTAGTCCTCTTTAAAGTGTCCCTTTCCTCTATTTTCCCGATCCCGACTTTCTCCATAGAAGTTAACGGCGTATCGCGGTTGTGTATTTACACTGCACGCGTCTCCCGTGGGTCCCCTGTGTCACTACCTTGGGTGGTTCCTTGTGGTCCAAGCACTTCTAGAGGCTCTAGGCCTAGTGTCTAGTTCAGTCGTGGTTCGCATACCACTTTATTGGTATATGGTTTGAGTACGCCCCTAGGGCCCAAACGTGTATTTGTGCTATTACTATGATTTAAGATCTTATAACCTATGTACTTCGAACTCTAGCCTCATAAAGAGACTAGAGGGGTGTGTTTAGTAATAAATACATATATTTTGAATATATACCTGGTGTGGTGCTCTTTCATTTGGTCACTCAAGAGATTATAGACTGGTAAAACAAGCTGCTTTACATTCCTTCAAGACTTAGCCTGAAGGCTGCTCTCCATAGCTACCACTAGGATAGCTTTCAATAAGGTTGTCTTTAACCTACCTACCATAAGAGTCGATTTGGACTGGTGCAAGGTGGCCACTATAAATAGTGGACAGCATATGCCAGGCCAACTTCTCACAGTCAGTAGCCTACCGCCACAGGACCACCAGTTTCAGTGTGTGTCAGTAGGCCCTCCGCCACAGGACCACCAGCTTCAGTGTGTGTCAGTAGCCCCTCTTCCACAGGACCACCAGCTTCAGTGTGTGTCAGTAGGCCCTCCGCTACAGGACCACCAGCTTCAGTGTGTGTCAGTAGACCCTCTGCCACAGGCCACCATCTTCAGTGTGTGTCAGTAGCCTTCCGCCACAGGACCACCAGCTTCAGTGTGTGTCAGTGGCCCCTCTGCCACAGGACCACCAGCTTCAGTGTGTGTCACTAGGCCCTCCACCACAGGACCACCAGCTTCAGTGTGTGTCAGTATGCCTACCACCACAGGACCACCAGCTTCAGTGTGTGTCATTAGCCTTCCGCCAGAGGACCACATGCTTCAGTGTGTGTCAGTTGCCCCTCTGCCACAGGACCACCAGCTTCAGTATGTGTCAGTAGCCCTCCGCCACAGGACCACTAGCTTCAGTGTGTGTCAATAGACCCAGTGCCACAGGACCACCAGCTTCAGTGTGTGTCAGTAGCCCCTCCGCCACAGGACCACCAGCTTCAGTGTGTGTCAGTAGGCCCTCCGCCACAGGACCACCAGCTTCAGTGTGTGTCAGTAGCCCTCTGCCACAGGACCACCAGCTTCAGTGTGTGTCAGTAGGCCCAGCGCCACAGGACCACCAGCTTCAGTGTGTGTCAGTAGCCCCTCCGCCACAGGACCACCAGCTTCAGTGTGTGTCAGTAGCCCCTCCGCCACAGGACAACCAGCTTCAGTGTGTGTCAGTATGCCCACCACCACAGGACCACCAGCTTCAGTGTGTGTCAGTAGCCTTCCACCAGAGGACCACCAGCTTCAGTGTGTGTCAGTTGCCCCTCCGCCACAGGACCACCAGCTTCAGTATGTGTCAGTAGCCCTCCGCCACAGGACCACTAGCTTCAGTGTGTCAGTAGCCCCTCCGCCACAGGACCACCAGCTTCAGTGTGTGTCAGTAGCCTCTCCGCCACAGGACAACCAGCTTCAGTGTGTGTCAGTAGGCCCACCTTGCTAAGGGCAGGCTTCAAGACTGGCTTTTCCTGCCTGGGTTTGCCATGCACAGGAAATGGAGGGAAGGGAATGAAAATAACCACAATGTCCCTAATTGTGTAAAAGTACATTCGTCGTTGTATAGGTCAGTCAAGAGCGCAGCAGTCCTAGGTTACCAGAAGTGCTTTAAATGGGCAATTCTCAACACTGCTGCAATACATTTAATGGGAGAGTACCTGCACTTCTCAGTAACACGCAGGTACTCTTAAAGAGTGAGTCCCAGCAATTCTATATTTCCATTTAAAGCACTGGTTATCAGTACTGTTATGATCTGGGTGTGGTAACATCCTTAGCATTTAAAAAGTATTAGTTGTGTAAGGGACTGGAGTAGAGTCAATATTAAGGACACGTGAGACTGTTTCTAGGAGTGAGCTTGAAACAAGGAATATATGCATGAAATCACTTTGGAGAAGGATGCCATTCAGGGTCGGACTGGCCCACAGGGCAATCAGACAGGGCTGGAAGGTCTGGTCTAACAGGTCAGTTTGTGGGGTGGTTTTGTGGCCATTTGTGGGACTCTTTTACGGTCTGCTGGGCTGGTTTTTACTGTTGATTTCCCTGATAATTCCACAAACATTGCCTGCAGCGACCACAAATCCATACACTCTTCCATAACTTACAAAACACTTCTGCACCTTTTCTTTACACATTCAAAACTGTCCCAATTTACAAACATCAGCCAGTTTTTAGTTTTCTATTTTACTAATGGGGGCCACTTTTATTTTGGTGCCCATTATCTGTCCCAGTCCGTCCCTGATGCCTTCCCATTGCACCAGTATATGTCTGACCGCCTGCTGAGATGGGGCAGGAAGTTAATATGGAGCACTTGCTCTCAGCTATGGGACTTTTGGCAGCAGAGAGGTCCCCGTAAGCTGGAGCGGTAAGGACTGCACCAGAGCCAAAGACTGGAGTAGGATAAACAGGAAAAGAGTGAGACCTGAAAGTTGGAGAGGATTGAAATCTGAAGGCGAAGAGGAATTAGGCAATGCCTACATGGTACAAAACAACTATATGCAACAAGCATTTGCAATACAATCGGTCTCGCATTTGTGAAAGTGAGAGCTATTGGCTTTTGTAAATGACAATTTTTTTACTTTTGTTTTTTTTGTTTGCAGTGGAGTGAACATATTTGCATAGCGCTCTTGCCATTCGTATGACCTTGCGGCGCTGGAGAACCAGAAAATGGGCAATAGGTTACGGGGTAGGGGAGGTGGAAAATAAATGACACTAATGGAATAAGGAATTAAAAAAATTGGGAAGGAGTTGCTGTAAAGGGTCAGGGATAATGTACGACAGGAGAGAGCATGATACCAGAGCAGGATATATGTGTGAGAGACAGAGAGAGCGAAAGAGGGTTTAGATGTAAGTGTACGTAATGGGACATAGCTATTTTATTTATTTATTTATTTTATTTTAAAGGTTTTATATAGCGCTGGCTAGACCCGGAGGTATCAGAGCGCTTTAAATGAGTATCAGACCATAGTTGCAGGTTACATCTTACAAAGGTTACACAGTTATTAGAGCATGGCAACATAGTTACATGTAAGGTCGAGACAAACAAGAAGGACATATACGTAAGGGAAAAAGCAGGCAAGGGGAGAGATTCAGGGAAGGGGGGGTAGGAGCAGGGGAAGTAGACAGAGAATGGAGGAGGGAAAGAGGAGAAGAGGGTGAGAGACACAGCATGGAAAGAGGAGGGGAGGGTGACGGGACACAAACCGGTAGACGAGTCAAAGCTGCGTCCAAAGTCCGGTAAACTGTGGTCCCAGGGGAAGTGGTATCATTTCCCCATCTCTGTTGCGAGAGGTTCCCTATACGCAGTGGACTCTCTCAGAGGGGTCTCTGAGACTCCAAGGCCTACATACTGGATCCTTCCCCAAAAAGTGGAGAGGGAGTGCTTTGGCAAGGGGTGCCATACCATACCTCAACTGTGAGTGGCTCCCTTGGCGCTGTGGACTCTCTCAGCGGGTTCGCTGAGACTCCAGAGTATAAATATTGGATCTTTCCCCAACAAGGGGAGAAGAAGTGCTTAGTCAAAGGGCACAAAAGGGCAGGGGGCTAGGCGGTGTAGCAGGCAAGGGGAGAGATTCAGGGGGGATGGGAGCAAAGGAAGTAGACAAAGAAAGAGAGAGTACTAAATGGGAACAAACAGCATCAGTTTGGGGACAGACTGTTTTCTCTCTGTGGCCATGAGTTTGCCCCATCTCTAAGGTAAAAGCCTAGCACAGGTCATTCCAGAAGCTTTGCCATCCAGGACATAAAGCACACAGTTAGTAATTCGAATTATTTTTTCACGATTCACAGAAGTTTATAGTACGCTGCACATCAGCAATCCAGATGTTATCATATTAAGTTCTTGGATGCAGAGGATGATGCTCAGTTCGCCATGTTGTGTTCCCCTGTTGTCGGCACCTGTGAGTCTTTGGCGGCTGTGATGGCGAAGTAGGAGGAAACTCTATTATTTCGCTGTTTTTTTGGCAGCATAGACAAGCCCTATATCAGTACCAGTCTCTCTGGTGTCCAGAGTCTCCCCGAATTCAGTGGTGTAGGGACCTAGCACCCTCAGCTCTTCTCCACCTACCGGGTAATTCTTTTAGTGGGGTGGAGTCGTTCTGGGGCCTGTCTCAGCAACCATCCTCCTGCTGTGCAGTATGGCTCCTCTCCCTTGTTGCCACAGTGCTCTGTTGCCCCTCACCTCTTCACAATGGGTCTGTCATTAGTTCTGGGGTCAACCTGCTGTGCTGTCGGGGGTCGCCGCTATTTCCCTGGTGGGGGTGGTTGGGTAGGTGCCCAAAAGGATGATTGGTATTTTTGTTGCCCCTATTAATGCCCCGGAGTCACTGTGGTAATTGTTGCTTGCTCCTTTATCTATGGAGCGTCTCGGCCGGGCGCCATCTTAAAGTCAGGCACACAGCTTCTGCCGCCTCACAGCACCCGGCCGATGGGTCCCAAACGGTCCTCTAGACCCAGAGGGGCTCCGTGTACTCCCGAGCACTTCCTGTGATGCCACTCGCAATGTCACGCGCCGTTATGTCATGGGCCATGATGTCACGTGCCATGATGTCACCTGCCTGCTGCCTTAGTCAGTCCCCTCACTTCTTTTGGGACTTGTGCCCTGTTTCCATCTAGCCCCAAATGGCACCAGCTGCGGGCCAGCAACAGGTGGTGGCAAAATATGACTGCATATGGTGGCCACGCGTCTTGCACCAGCCCTGCCCCAGCAGAGGGAGGTATCTTCTAGACTCTACATTACGAGTACAGACCAGCACTCAGATTGGCTATGACTTGCGTGAAAATTAGACACAGTAACAGTGAATCTGGTGATGGCTCTGTCCTTGTCCTAAAATCGTTCTTTAAATGCTAAGGGAATCATTAGAACTTTGATGGTTCAACTGTTCAACTGCTTTTGTGATGGGGGGCTCCACAGTTTAATCTGTAGCAGGGTACACTGACAGAATATCGTCATCACTATTATCATCCTACAAAATTATCGACACCAAAATATCGTCCACAAAAATATTAATATCCTATACTTATAATGTAAATGATAAAAATATCAAAACAAAAATATCGATGTCACTAGTATCATTGTCAAAAATATTGTTTTTATATATATATATATATACATATATATATATATATACATATTATCTACTGGCGGTCGCCAGTAGATAGTTATAGTTACAACCTATTATCCATAGGAAATCCGCGACATTCTATTTGAAATAACTCTCTTGCCGGTTGACGTATCTTCGCGAAATTTTCAAACTTCGTGGGGCGCTCCGGTCCGCTCCTACCCTGAAAGTCTCGGGGGATACGTCAAGCGGGGGCCGAGAAAAAGGGGGTCCCAAAACACGTTTTCCCCATGCATTTTCCCATAGGAAACTTTAGACACGGCTACAGCCCGAACTGCTGAACGGAATTACACCAAATTTGGCAAAGAGGTAGTTCTTGGTTCAGAAAGAACCCTTTTTGTTAAATGGTGTAAATCCGTTCAGTAGTTGCTGAGAAAATGAAAAGTAAAAAGTTAGTGATATATAGGGACGAGTAGGGTCCGCGTACCCTCCCGATCACGAGCTGCATGTTAATTGGCTGTCAGCTGGCTGTCAACATTCCGATTCAGGAAATGTTGGCAGCTATTTTGTCCCTCGGTAGAACCGAGGGACAGAAACAAGTGCGCAAAGCGCACAAAGGGGGCAGGGTAGAAACACCCTGACCCCCTAGGTTTGCTCAGGGGTCCCACAAGGACCCCTGGGCAAAAAAAAATTTTTTTTTAAAATTGGCAGGATGCGCTCAGGGTGCGCGAATCCTGCCGAAAAACAAAACAATTAGTTAATTGGCCCCGGGTGGCCCAAGTCCCGGGGGCATGGTGGGGGATAATTTAATGTGTGGGGGCCTCAAGGGCCTCCAAGCCCCGGGACCGCCACCCCCGGGGCTTTTTTAAAATGGTGCGGGAGGGCTCTGAGCCCTCCCGCAGCCCCGGGACCACCACCTCCCCGGGGCTTTTTTAAAATAATTATTAAACCTGTGTGGGGGCTCCAGCCCCCACACGCCCGGGACCACCACCTCCCCGGGGCACTAAACATTTTAATATGGGGGTCCGTTACGGACCTCAGAGCCCCGGGGACCACCACCTCCCGGGGCTGTGTACTGAATGGGAGGGGGCCGCGCGGCCCCTCCTGGAGCCCTTGATGGCCCTGGGGACCACCACCCCCAGGGCCGGCTCCTGCAGTGTCCCGGGTGCCTACCCCGGGACACTGTAGTTTGCTATGGCAGGACGGAGCCTCGCGGCTCCCGTCCCTGCCATAGCAAACTGCTTTGGATATTGGAAGAGAATATCCAAAGCGATTGCTTTTCCACATGGGGAGCAGCATGTCAGCTGCTCCCCATGTGGAACAGCAATGCCGGCTCCCAAGGGACATGGGGAGCCGGCGGGACTGTGGGGGATTGGGGACCCCCACAGTCCCCAACGGAGAGGGCCAGCCCCGGGGATGGGGTCCCCGGGCAAGTAGTGGCTCGGGAGGAGCCACGCGGCCCCCTCCCCAAAAAAGAGAAAATTTAAAAAAAAAAAAATGGAAAGGCCGGCCCCGGGAGATGGGGTCCCCGGGCCTTAAAATGGCCAGAGGAGGGGGCCACGCTGCCCCCTCAAAAAATAAATATAGAGGCCATGCCCCGGGGATGGGGTCCCCGGGGCCAATACAGGCCCAGGGAAGGGGGCCACGCGGCCCT
The DNA here is from genome assembly GCA_963921515.1 of Calotriton arnoldi. Lineage (NCBI taxonomy): Eukaryota > Metazoa > Chordata > Amphibia > Caudata > Salamandridae > Calotriton > Calotriton arnoldi. The sequence continues at coordinate 1,001,431 of CAWUFW010006810.1, read as the reverse complement.
CTTCCCGTTTTTTTTTTTTAAGGTAATTTAAAAAGGGGTAAGGCCCTGGGGGATGGGGTCCCCAGGGCCCAAAAAGAAAAAGGAAGGGGGCCACACAGCCCTCCTTCAGGGGACAAAAAAAAAAAACGATCGGGCCCGCAGGCCTTGCCCCTTCCTTCACCACTCTGCAAACGCGCCCTGGCGCGCTTGCAGAGGGGAACGAATTCCCCTTGAATACTGGGGGTCTCTGGGGCCAACTAGCCCACCAGGTACCTCCAGTATGCGCCAGGGCTGCCTTGCAGAGAGGTGTACAGAGGCCACGCCCCTTTACACCTCTCTGCAACGCAGCTCTGTGGCGCTTTTGGAGGTATATGGTGGGCTAGTTGGACTCCGGGGACCCTCAGGATTCAAGGGGACTTAATCCCCAACTTAAAACGCGCCACGGGGCGCGTTAGCACAGTGGTGAAGGGAGGGGGCGGGGCTTCAGGTGACATGTGTGCAAACAGGCCCCGTGGTGCGTTTTAAGATGGGGAATTAAATCCTTCAATCCTGAGGGTCCCTGGGGCCAACTAGCCCAACAGGTACATCCAGAATGCGCCACAGAGCTGCGTTGCAGAGAGGTGTAAAAGGGTGTGGCCTCTCTACACGTCTCTGCAACGCAGCCCCTGGCGCATATTGGAGGTTCCTGGTGGTCTAGTTGGCCCCTAGGGACCCTCAGGATTCAAGGGGACTTAATCCCCCAACTTAAAACGCGCCACGGGGCGCGTTTGCAAAGATGTCACCTCAGGCCCCGCCCCTCCCTTCACCATTGTGCAAATATTCCTCTAAAATCAGCCGAAATAGGAATTCCGATTTACTCACCTGTTATAAGGAGAGACCTCAGTGCTGTATCTTTCAGCCCAGTACTGGTCCTGAAAAGTAATTTTAACCGTACTTACCAGTAACTTGAATTTCCTTCCATAGGCTAACATTGACTGGTTTCACTTGGAAATTCTTCTAAGTGTGGAGTTTTGGAACTTTAAAATATTCCTCTAAAATCAGCCGAAATACGAATTCCGATTTACTCACCTGTTATCAGGAGAGACCTCAGTGCTGCATCTTTCAGCCCAGTACTGGTCCTGAAAAGTAATTTTAACCGTACTTACCGGTAACTTGAATTTCCTTCATAGGCTAACATTGACTGGTTTCACTTGGAAATTCTTCTAAGTGTGGAGTTTTGGAACTTTAAAATATTCCTCTAAAATCAGCCGAAATACGAATTCCGATTTACTCACCTGTTATCAGGAGAGACCTCAGTGCTGCATCTTTCAGCCCAGTACTGGTCCTGAAAAGTAATTTTAACCATACTTACCGGTAACTTGAATTTCCTTCATAGGCTAACATTGACTGGTTTCACTTGGAAATTCTTCTAAGTGTGGAGTTTTGGAACTTTAAAATATTCCTCTAAAATCAGCCGAAATACGAATTCCGATTTACTCACCTGTTATCAGGAGAGACCTCAGTGCTGCATCTTTCAGCCCAGTACTGATCCTGAAAAGTAATTTTAACCGTACTTACCGGTAACTTGAATTTCCTTCATAGGCTAACATTGACTGGTTTCACTTGGAAATTCTTCTAAGTGTTGATTTTTGAAACATACAAATATTCCTCTAAAATCAGCCGAAATCCGAATTCTGATTTACTCACCTGTTATCAGGAGAGACCTCAGTGCTGCATCTTTCAGCCCAGTACTGGTCCTGAAAAGTAATTTTAACCGTACTTACCAGTAACTTGAATTTCCTTCCATAGGCTAACATTGACTGGTTTCACTTGGAAATTCTTCTAAGTGTGGAGTTTTGGAACTTTAAAATATTCCTCTAAAATCAGCCGAAATACGAATTCCGATTTACTCACCTGTTATCAGGAGAGACCTCAGTGCTGCATGTTTCAGCCCAGTACTGATCCTCAAAAGTAATTTTAACCGTACTTACCGGTAACTTGAATTTCCTTCATAGGCTAACATTGACTGGTTTTCAGCAAAAAGTTTCAAAGTGTTGATTTTCACAAACTACAAATATTCCTTAAAAATCGACAGTATGACTTAAACGCATTCTTTCAACTGTTTACAGGAGATGCACCAGTGCTGGATCCAGGATCCAACACTGAGTAAGAAAAAGTAACGATAACAGTTTTTACCTGCTAAGTGAATTTCCTTCCATAGGATAACATTGGTGATTCTATGAGAAAAAGTTTCAGTGTCAACTTTTAAAATACAATAATATTCCTTAAAAATCACGACTGTAACCAAAACGCTTTTACTCAACTGTTTACAGGAGATGTCCCAGGACTGAATCTAGGATCCAGTCCTGTGGTTAGAAAAGTAATCCATAAAGTAACTAATTGCATTTAACTAGAAATTCACATTGAGCTGAATGTTGCATTGTGTTTGAAAATGTGTTGCCCATTGCAACAACTGTAACTACTGTACTTAAAAGTCTATTGCCTATCTGCAAAGTATTTAAACTAAAGTAATTCATTAAGAGAAAGTATTTTTTGTAATGTAATGTATAATGTAATTACAATGTAATTTAAATAATAAAATATGTAAAAAAAATTGTTTCTAAAAATGTAGTAAATCAGTATTTTAAAAATTTATATAACAATTAATACATTTAAAAATTGTCATTTACAAAACCTTTGAAATTCACTGAAAAAACCGTAGGTTTCAGACATGTTATAGTTACAAATTAGCATTTAAAAAACCTTTGAAATTCACTGAAAAAACCATAGGTTTCAGGGACGTTATAGTTACAAATTAGCATTTAAAAAACCTTTGAAATTCACTGAAAAACCATAGGTTTTAGGGACAGTTATAGTTAGTTGGACATTGCACTCGTACAAAACCCGTGAAATTCCCCGTTATAGTTAGTCCAGCTAACTATAACTCGCGCCCGCAATGCACTGCTGATGACGTCACATATTACATCACTCATGACATGGTCAGTGACATCACTGATGACATCACTGATGACATCTCAAATGACATCACTGATGACATCACTGATGACATCATCCATGTGATAATTTCATGCATCTTCTCACACCCTAATATAACCTTTGATACACCCACTCTAAAGTACAGACTGCCATTCGCAAAACCATAGACACTCCAACACCAATAACTACATACCCACTCACTGATTCTTAGGTCTACGCACACATCCACTCACTCACCCGAACAGTCACTCATATTTACGGTCACTCAGTACAGGACTATCATATGCACTCATACTCCTATATAGACACTCAAACACCGCCACTCATCCATAGAGGTACTCACACACCTAGTCAGTCATGCAAATAATTAAACACACTACCATTTACTCACCTATACAGTTATACACACACCAGCTCACTTACTCATACAAATACTAGCACATTCTTACGCTCTTATACAATCACTGATACAAGCACACACTCATCCATACAGCCACTATCACAATCAGTCACTCTTGCTTATAGCTATTTATATACTCCAACACACATATATACTGCCTTTCACATATGTAGTTACTCACACATGTACCACTGGGACATACATTCACTCACTAACACACTCTTACACACACTTACCCACCCATACAGTCTATCACAGATGCACTCTTGAAACCATCCACCCAGTGAATCACCCACTCACACATCTATGCACAGAGTCGCACACACCCCTCCCACACAAACACTCAGGCACCCACACAGATACTCACACAAGCATTCAATAACTCATATAGACACTCATGTAGCTATTCTCAAACACATGCAGCCACTTACACAGCAACAGACAGACGGATACAGACATTCACCCAGTTTAGTCACTAACCCATGCATTCAGTAAGATACGTTAAATCACTCACTTATACAGTCAGTCACGCACCTACTAAATCATCCATACAGACACTTACACACCCACTCATTCTTCAATACGTCTTTTCCTATATATATTAAAAATATTTAAACTTTACAGAAACACACAGTCACTGGATGATGTCATCAGTGATGTCATCAGTGATGTCATTTGAGATGTCATCAGTGATGTCATCAGTGATGTCACTGACCATGTCATGAGTGATGTCATATGTGACGTCATCAGCAGTGCATTGTGGGGCGCGAGTTATAGTTAGCTGGACTAACTATAACGGGGAATTTCACGGGTTTTGTACGAGTGCAATGTCCAACTAACTATAACTGTCCCTAAAACCTATGGTTTTTTCAGTGAATTTCAAAGGTTTTTTAAATGCTAATTTGTAACTATAACGTCCCTGAAACCTATGGTTTTTTCAGTGAATATATATATATATATATATAAACATAAACAATAAACATTAAATATATTTAGAAGTGATAGTAATATAATAAAAATTAAATGTATTTTATTAACTTAAGAAAATATATAACTATTATAATTATTTTAAAAAATAAACACAAATAGATATATATACATTTAATTATATATCTTTCATTTTAAAATATTACTAAACTAATTATTTTAATTTATGAGTTAACCTAATAATTTTTCTAATATAACAAATATATATATAGATATATCTACATATATCTATTTATATAGATATATATCCAATAACAAAAAGCATTTAAAAAACATACCAATTTATTTACAAATTAAACATATAAAAATGTAATTTCACTTGTTTCATTTGTTTATGAAAAATTTGCTCAATGAAAATTTGCCTGAAATTTAAAAAATGTAATTTCACGAAAACTATATTACATAGTAAAAACATCACTAATTAAAAATATAATTTTAACTACACAAAAACATAATAATGTACATTTAATTAATAAAAGCTGAACTATAAAATTCCATAAAAAATAATATAGTATAGCCACTTCAATTTATAAACCAGTACAAATATATTCAAACACATGAAAAGTACAAATTACTATTCCCACTACAATAAATGCAACAGTAGGGAAAGGGTTGAATTGCGCAGGGGTAAAATTTACTATTCCCACTACACTCAGTGCAACAGTAGGGAAAGTGTTGGATTATGATGGTCCATCCCCACCAGCCTTTCCATGGCGCATCACCTGTCCATGGAAAGGCTGGAGGGGATGGACATTGGGGGGTCGTAGCATGCCCCCCTTCACCCCGGGCCCTTTCATTTGGGGGTGGGGGCACATATAGTGCCCCACAACATCTCCATGCACCATGTGCCAGGCACCATGCGGTCATGTTGCCTGCCACGTAGTGCAGGGAAATGTGAAATGTGTCGTTTTTACATTGCAGCGGGTGCTGCTGCCAGCAGCACCCGTCGCACTGTAAAATATGGGAAGTGTGACCGCCGTGGTGGCGTCCGCATTGTAATCATCCCTGTGGGACCGCCGCCTTGTAGGCGGGCAGTCCCACTTCCCGATACGATGGTGGACGGAGTGAAGTCCGTCCGCCATCGTAATCAGCCCCTAAGTGCTACAGTAGAGAAAGTGTTGGATTGGGGAGGGGTGAAATTTAGTATTCCAACTGCAATAAGTGCAACAGTAGGTAAAATTTTGGATTACGGAGGAGTAGCATTTTCTATTCCCACTCCGTGCAACAGTAGGGATAGTGTCAGATTGTGGAGGGGTTACATTTACTATTCCTACTCCACACATTACAACAGTAGGGAAAGTGTTGGATTGCGGAGGGGTAAAATTGACTATTTCCACTCCAGTCAGTGCAACACTAGGGAAAATGTTGGATTGCGGAGGGGTCAGATTTACTATTCCCACTCCAGTCAGTGCAACACTAGGGGAAGTGTTTGATTGTGGAGGGGTAAAATGTATTGTTCCAAATCCAATGAGTGCAAAAGCAGGGAAAGTGTTGGATTGCGGAAAATAAAAACATACTATTCCCAATCCAATCAGCGCAACATTACAAACAAACAAATTCTCTTCAACATAATAAAATAATTTCAAAAACATAGTAAACAATTTAAAATATAAAGATTTTAAAAGAAAAGAAATACAAATATATTTTATTTTAAAAATTAAATCAAATAAATATGTATTACAATGTTAAATACATATCATAAATACCTACAAATAATATTATAGTTAAAACAGAAAAATATATTCTCAACATAACAACTAAGTAAAATATTATTTACATTTAAAAAACACAACACAATTAATACATACATTAATAAATAACATATTTTTTTGAATAAAATAATTACTTATATTTCAATTTGTTACAACTTAATATACATTCTACCCTATACTTCACCAAAGCATACAGCACATATCTGAAATTGTTATTTAAAATAATATTATTTACACATGTTACATAATAAAATAGTGAAAATATTAATAGTAAAAATGTATTCCTAAAATAATTATAGTTAATCCCTACAAATAAAACAACTCACACCAAACATATACATTTAAAAAAATGTTTTCATAATTAAATCTCAATGAAACATTTATTAACAATTAAGTAATAATAAATTAATAATATTTAATTAACTTCCCACTATTTACTCCTACAACTTCAACAACTCACACCTAATATATAATATAAAATTTGACATAATTATTTTTCATTTCTATAATTATTATAAATTAACTTTATCTAATATTTAGTATAATTAATACAACTACAACACACACCCAAAACAAATTGTAATATATTACACAATTTACATAATTATTTTTCATTTAAATTAATAATATTATTTTAATATTATTTATTAACAAAAATATATCTATTAAATAATTCTAATTTAGTTACTTCCTGCTCTATAATCCTACAAAACTCACAAAACCGCACCTAAAACGTAACTTTAAAAAAAAAAAAATTACACTATCAACAAAAATATTTATCAATTAAGTAATTATCATTAAATAAAAATGTATCATTACTTAATTATAATTATTTACTTCCCATAATACACCCCTACAAAATGCACAACACGCTCCTAAAATTTAACTTAACAAAAAATGAATTACACAGTTAACATAATTAATTATCAATTTGATAATTAATATTAATTAAAAATTAATTATTACTTAAATAAAATTAATTTACTACCCACCCTATACCCCTATAAAACCAACCCACACCTAAAAATGTAACTAAAAAAATAATTGCACAATTAACATAATTAATTATCAATTAAATAATTAATATTAATTTAAAACTAAAACATCATTCATTATAATTTATTTACCTCCCACCCTGTACCCCTATAAACCCTACAGCCCACACCTAAGATTTAAATTTAAAAAAACATGAATTACACAATTAACCTAATTCATTTTCAATTCAATAATTAAAATTAATGAAAAACTAATGATTAATTAATTCTAATCAATTTACTTCCCACCCTGTACCCCTATCAACCCCCAATCTTCAACTAAAATTTAAATTAAAAAGACATTAATTGCACAATTAACATAATTCATTATATATTAAATTATCAATATTAATTAAAAAACGAATTTTTAATTAATTATAATTAAATTGCTTCCCACCCTGTACCCTTATAAACCCACAACTCTCTATGGTACTAAACATCAATACATTTTATTAAATTAAATTAAATAACTCCTAAAAATTTAACATCTATATTAAAAAACATAAACAATATTCATACAAAAATGTACATCATATATTTTTAAAATATACACAAAAATACATACCAATAATCAAAAAACGAAAATATTAACTATAGTTTTGTCAACGATATTAATGACTTCTATATTTTCAAAATCGATATTACTTATTTTAAAATCGATATTCTTGACAACGATATTCTTGCAGATGATAGTTGCATATCATGATATTTGGTACACAATATTTTGGTAGGACGATATTTTGGTTTCGATATTTTGTCTGAATACCCCGTAGCAGGGCTGCCAAATTTAAATGGCAGCCATTGTTGTTAACATTTTTCTTCCAGAATGTGCCTTCAAATGCATAGCAGGAGCAGTTTCCAACTGGGGAAAAACTCTGGCGGCAAGTATGCTATGTTGCAACCGTTTCGTAAATTAAATAACAAAGCCCAACCCAATCAGCCCACCAGCACTTGGGTGTATCAATGTCAATGGTCCAGTGGGACGCTTCCAAACAGTGGCAATCGTCCTACCTCAATGGCGGTACCCCAAATTAAACAGTCTATTTTTGATTGTGATGAATACAATGTGTGGGCCTTCATTATGCAACAAGAGTCATTTATATACATTTCAAACATGAAGTAAGTACAGAACATACAACTGTCATTTAAATTCAAAGAGTGCATACGACGCAGTGAGAGGTGCATAAAGTGATAATGAACAAATTTTAAAAAGCAGCTTTAATTGATAATCTCCACCGCTCTATACTAACAAGTAGAATTCAGTTCAAAATCACAGTTCCTTTTTTCAACAATGTAAAGACTGGCCAGGGGACCCTGATGCTGACGTTTCAACCATAGAGCTCTTTGCGGGGTCTTATCAGGACAAGTCATCTGGAAAGCGCATTGCCTACAAGAGAAAGCACAAGACCCATTCAGGAACAGAATGCTTGTGGCAGAGCATGGGGTTGAATAAAATGAATATGGAATTAACTCACAACCTCAAGATAATTGTAAAGACTCAGAGCACTATTCCTAAATACAACCATATAAAATGACATAAAGAATAACACATAGTCAAATAACGCCCATTACCAATATTATTTGGTCCAAAACAATAGTAAATATCCCTGTGCGATAAAGTGTGGCCAACCGGATCATCCCAAAAACCACAACCTTCACCAATGAATATAGTCAAGTTAATGTCAGTCAGAGGAATAATCAAAGAAAAATGCCTCTCTTTTCGACACTGGAAGGATGAAAAGCTGAAGAGATTAGCTGAGACTGACTATGCATGATAGAAAGAGATTTCTGCAGTGGGAGCATGAACTATTCATCTACTTTACTATCCCCCCCCCTTAGTGCACTGACAGGAGTCAAGTTCCGATTCACGTTGGTTCCGCCTTGCGCTGAGCAGAGTTGAGACAGGAAAAAACAGGAATAGGCTGACAAACACTTTCAGTACATTATGCACAAATATTCCCATAAAAGAGGAAATGAAACATGTAGCACAGGTGCACACACTCATAGCGTTCTGCAGGTGTGAGTCCTGGTGAAGTTGGAAACATGCAGTTTCAGAGAGCAGACGCCCAAGAAATACAGTGGCAGCAAAACTTAACTATTGCAGGCTTAGAAATCACAGCTTGTGAACTTTCCCATGTTGTGCAAGCCCAGCATAAATGGTATTGCCACATACACAGCAAAAACACGCGTCCTGAATTTGTCACATATAAACTGACCTTGATTTAGAACTACGAGCAGTCTTGCATTACAAACCAACTTTTCCCTTCTCATCTCCCAGTTTCAAGGTTTTGTCTGGACAAACACAAAGATATCATGAAATGCTTGTGTGCAATCAGAACACTAGCCGCTTTAAGAAGCAAGGCTTTCAGCTCAGTCAGTGTTCTTCAAAGGGTTCAACAGACGCCTTCTCTGGGTAAGAGTCCCGCACACGCAACCTATGCAAGCCTGGAGCCTTGCTTAAGAAGGAGAGGGAGAGGGTAGAGAAAAAAACTTTATCAGAGAGGATAGATGGACGGAAAGGGCGAGATGGAGCAGGGCTGGTTTGAGCGCTTCTGCAGGGCTGGTTTTGGTTCCACAGTCCAGCCCTGCTCGTCTCTTGAGTAGTAATCATTCTGGGAAAAGGGCTTGGTTAGTTTTAGAGTTTCCAAAAAGGAGGTTCTCAGGCAATTATATGGCATGGTCTCCAACTAACTCATTATAATATGTAGTTTTAATCTAAATGGAACACTGATACAGAAATTTCAAAGGAAAGCTCTTATTTTTCGAGATAAGCCGTAGTTAGTATAGTAAGAAATAAACTACTTGAGTGCACAGATATAATTAGTTCAGAGCCCGAAGACCGGTAAGTGCCTGGGTTGCTATAGGCAGTGTGGGGGTGACAAGACTTTGGACTGAGTCTGGGTCAGTTTTAGAGGTGTTCATAAATAGATGGACAGCTCTGTGTACAGCCAAAGCGATAACATTATCCTTAATCGAGACATGCTGCAGCAGACAGACAGGGCCAGGGTGGAAGGGACCACTTCTTTCAGGACCCACTCACCTTTAGAATCGCTTCCTTCCTTCCATTGCCTCTTCTTACTGTGCGTGCGCATAAGCACAGCACCCCACTTCCGGGTCTCCTGGGCACGTATTGTGATGGTGCACGAGCTGAGCTATATCGTAAACGTTAACTGGTGACAAAAAGACTTTACCAGTAATGCAGCTCCTTTCTCACATGATGCACGTTTTAATTAGGGCAGCACTAATCTGTGTTTTACATACTTAATTAAAATGTTTGAAGTACTTAAAAATTATGACAGCACTTTTGCATAGCGGCCTCGTGCCATGAGTAAAAAACGTGCAATAAATACAATGGGGCTCAGCCTCCCGAAGTGGCCCAATGCTGAAACATGAAGCTTGGTGTGGCGTACCTGAAGTGGGTGAAGCACTGATCAAGCAAAACTACTGCTTCCTATTTAAAGAAATAGTTCCAGGGCACTAACTAAAATCCTAAACGAGCAAGAGCACATGTAAAAGGGACAGTCTTCATGGGAGGCTCCAAAAGTCCAAAAGGAGTGACTGCTAAGCCTATTCACTAATCAAAAGCCTGCATTTACAAAGGACAGTAAGAGGAGCCAATTGAAAAGATGAGTGGTGCTTAAACCCCATATTCTAGGAACAGCATGTCTCAAAGAGACAGCGCATGCGCTGCCTAGGCGAGACCTAAAAATGTCTATAACTAAACAGCAGAGTACCTACAAATAGAGCTGGAAATGTAAAAGAATTAAAATTCTGCTGTTTATTATTTCTTAGGACAGTGCTAAAAATGTGACAAAAACCTTAAAGGTTTTTTTTCTTCTGTGGTTTCTATTGTTATCTCACCTTCCCCCCTCATTCTGCCTAGAACTGTGTTTCTTTCACCAGAAGCTCTGTTACCACCTGCTGCTCTCCTGCATTCTGTGAGGAACTCCCTCCCTCTCAGTCCGTGCAACACCGTAGGGAGAGACCCACATCCTGCTAGATGGGCCCCACACACTCTCCTTCTTTCAGTGCATCACCAGCACTCGCACTCTCTTTGTTAAAAGGTTGTTTGAGTCCATTGGTAAGACCACCCTTCCCCCCTTCTGCCCCCTGACCCACCCAAATGTTCCCTCCAGTACTGCAGTCTACTCCCCAGCTCACCTCTCCCCGCTGCCGTTACAGTGTGCCCTCCACCCCCCTTCTTATCGTTTCTCCTTGCCCTCCTCTTTGGTGCCCGGCAGGAAACTGTGCCCAACAATCTGAAGTTGAATCATCATTAACTGACAAATCGAACTGACAGATGTTGCGCTGATCTTGTACTTTGTATTGTACAACGTTTTTCTATGGAAATGTCATCGCAAATATTTTCTACACAATTTCTTGCAATTTACATTTTTTGTTATGAATTTCTTTATTACGATTTCGTTTTCTCAATTTCTTCTCTGCAAGCTGACAAAACTAGGGAGATGAATCATACAGAGCACAATAAGACATGAAAACTGGGACAGGATACACTCTACAAAAGTAAAAGAACATGCAAGCAATCATATACGATAGTGTAAAGTACATGGGGGCAGATTTACAAGCCCCCTGCGCCACCAGTACGTCACTTTTCGTGACGTACTGGTGGCTCAGGGGGCTCCTCCATATTTACAAGGACAGGAAAAGCCACCTTGCGTGACTTTTCCTCTCCTTGTAAATACGGCCTCTTCACACACAGCACTTTGCCTTGAAGGGGCGTTCCATGGGTGTTGCTCTGGGTGTTCCCACGCAACACCTATGGAATAAGGCACATCTCCAGATTTACGAGAAATCGTAAATCTGGAGATGCGTCTGAATGCTACGCCACCCTAGAGGTGGCGTAGCGAGGCGCAACGAGGAGAAATGTTTTCATTTCTCCTCGTATTTTCCTCTTTCAATGCGTGCTGCATTCTACAGCATGCATTGAAAGAGGAAAATGCCTGTAGTGATTGTTTTTGTGCAGGAAGGTGCCCCTTCCTGCACAAAAACAATCTCCCCACGACGCAGGCATCCTTGCACCATGGTGCAAGGGTGCCTGCGCCAGTGCATGGCTGCAGTTTATGCGCCAGCGCAGGGGGAAGCACAGAGATACGACATATTCTTGTAAATATGTCGCATCCCTGTGCTTCGGAAGTGCCGCAGCGTGGCGCGGCCAAAGGGCTTGCGGGGCCACGCTGCGGCACTTCCTTGTAGATCTGCCGCATGATTTGTCTGTGAGGAAACAGAAATTAATAAGGCACTTAGGAGTTATTCTCACAGATTATTAGGAGAGCCCCAGCAACCCTATGGAAGAAGGATGTTAAAGTGAGTCTTCCTGTGTGAAGCTCCAAGCCTCAGACCTCAGTGCATTCTTTCAGAATTAAAACTAGGGAGATTATTTATTTATTTATTTATTTTGAGAGCCCTGTGTCACTTTTGCACCACATAAAATGGTACATGCGTGACGTAGGTCTCTCATTTCCACTTATGAAGCCATGCAAAGCCACCCTGCGTGGCTTTGAGTGGCTTCATAAACCATGAGAAAGGCAATGCAGCACAAATCACTGCTTCACCTTAAACTGCATTTGGGAGACATTCCCATTCACACATTTACTATTGAGTAGTAAACTTACATGGGTGAGAATCCCCCCATAGAAAAGATAGGAGAGGTGGAGACACTCGTAGGTTTGTGAATAGCATTTTGTAGTACTTTACTAGTACTATTGTAGGACCACTAGTCCAGGAGTTGTAATGTTATTATATCTCATGTGGAATGTGGCCTCAGACATCTTGTCATCTAAGGATTTGTTGCTCTCTATTGAGGCAAAAACTGCTAAATGGAATTACACCAAAATTGGCTTACTATTTGAATTTATATAGCTGTCTTTTACATTCTTCTCAACCTATTGGTCTACTCAGATAAGCTTCATTACCACCCATCCCTCTACCTTTCTGCAGTTGCGATTGAGTGAGGCGGAATGCACTCTGGGAGACAGGATCTTTAGTTGTTTATTGTCTAAATTAGAAAAGAAGTCCAAGGATTGATTAACTATCGATAGCCATTGGGAATGCTTTGCCCACAGGACCTTGTGGACAGAAGGGTGAAGGCTGCACTGAACAGAGTCAGTGTGAGTGCTAAATAGGCACTCAGAATAAATGCAGTGAATTCAGGGTCCACATACCTTCTGCCAAATTGGTGGAATAGAGTAGAGTGTTATTCAACACACATAGGGGCAGATTTACAAGCCCCCTGAGCCACCAGTACGTCACTTTTCATGACGTACTGGTGGCGCAGGGGGCTCCTCCATATTTACAAGGACAGGAAAAGCCACCATGTGTGACTTTTCCTCTCCTTGTAAATACGGCCTCTTCACACGCAGCACTTTGCGTTGAAGGGGCGTTCCATGGGTGTTGCTGTGAGTGTTCCCACGCAACACCTATGGAACAAGGCACATCTCCAGATTTACGAGAAATCGTAAATCTGGAGATGCGTCTGAATGCTACGCCACCCTAGAGGTGGCGTAGCGAGGCGCAACGAGGAGAAATGTTTTCATTTCTCCTCGTATTTTCCTCTTTCAATGCGTGCTGCATTCTACAGCATGCATTGAAAGAGGAAAATGCCTGTAGTGATTGTTTTTATGCAGGAAGCTGCCCCTTTCTGCACAAAAACAATCTCCCCACGACGCAGGCAGCATGGTGCAAGGGTGCAAGGGTGCCTGCGCCAGCGCATGGCTGCAGTTTGTGCACCAGCGCAGGGGGAAGCACAGAGATGCAACATATTCTTGTAAATATGTCTCATCCCTGTGCTTCGGAAGTGCCGCAGCGTGGCGCAGCCAAAGGGCTTGCAGTGCAGCGCTGCGGCACTTCCTTGTAGATCTGCCCCATAGTGTGCTTCTTTCGAAGGCCAGAGCCCAGAGGATTGAAAGTCATCTGGATGCCTCGTTATCACAGCTAGAAGCTCCAGCTGGCCAATGGCTTCAAGGACAAAGCGATATGGTGGCCTAAGGCTTGTCTTGGTGTGGAGGCTCTGGTGAGACCTACTGTAGCCCACTGATTTCTGTACTCACTGCGGTGTAATCACTGATTGTTTCTGAACATAGTGTGCAATTCAGGAGTCGCAAACATCTCAGAGAACCTGGCCCTCAAAGGTAGCTGCAATGTCCGTCTACTGACAGGAACACGCAGCCATTTAAAATGCCCTGTCATGTGACTGCGCCTCACTTCAGGCTCCGCCTAGGAAGGCGTATGCAAATCGCCACAGGGGCATCCAATCACAGGCCACCAACGTGAGAGAATAAACCCCCTCCTCGAGGGGGACTGAGACTTGAGAAGAATGGCTGGCCAGCCAGCTTCCAGCAGGGCTCAAGGACAGCCTACAAGAGGGAGTTTACCAACTGTGGCTCCTCTTGCTTTCCAGAGCTCAAGCAGAGGAAATTAGGGAGGTAGAATGAACCTGTGCAGCACTGTCTTGCTTCCTGAACATATCTTGAGGACAGTAGTAAATATCATGTTTGTTTTGGAAGATTATTTTCAGCACAACCCATGCATCTAACTACAACCTCAAAGTGACCCACAAGTGACCAGGAATAAATATCACCAAACTTTCAGTGAAAAGTCCTGTAGAGGTGACATGGTTTCCTCTCACTCCCATCTGACCCATGTGCACCTCCACAAGACGCGACAATGAGGTACAGCGGTGGTCAAAGATGGCAAAGAGAAAATGGGAAGACTTTTAATGTTGATAAATCAGGGGGAACGAACATGATGGATCCCTCTTAAACATGGTGTAGCTACCGCACCATCTCGTGTGGCATATCCTAGAAGACAAGACCCAAAGGTGGCTACTTCACAGTGTTTTAAATATAAAACTAACCCTGAAGATCGAAAGTTCGATGGTTGGATTGGTGAGGCTGAGCGAATTTCAGTAGCTGAAGCTCTACTTGAAGTGCGATTGATTCGCCCAAATCAGTCCTGTCCTCTTTGATAGCTTGCATGTCAAAAAGCCGAAAAAGGTATTTGTTTACAAATTCTCAACTAGATGAGTTACTAATTTGTTTGCCAGCATTTGATAATTAGTAGCTAATTCGATCTGCAAGCAACTCTATGAATAATAGGGTGTTACCACTCTTGTATTTTGACATTGGTTGTTTGTCTATTCGTGTGGTGCACAAATCTTTTCACCATGGTTCTTTAGGGAGCTATGTTGAAGGTGCAGCTCTGGAAAGGATATATAACCACTGCACAACCAAGGTGGTGATGAACATGGAAACTTGAGGAACTGAAACCATGTTCCACTGACCTCCAGAGCTAGGGAAGTAGCTTAGATGCTGCAGTGACTGAAGTGCTGATCATGTGTCGTTTCTGTTGCCATGAGGGAAATTTTCTAAGCACGTGTCAAATTGGAGGTGAGGTTTGTATGCCAAGGGGCGCTCATGATGTGGATCAAGATCTTGTTGAAAGCCTTTGAAACTTTACCATCAGAAGCTGAACGACCTTTCAAGAGGGAAGGTACAACTTAGAGGAAAGGAACCAAACGAGGGTAAAATGGTGGTGGCGCATGAGACGAGATGGGATAATCACATGACAGATCTGAGCACTGTTGTAGCAAGCAGAAGATGCAAGAGGCGGATGCATCCTGGCCCTGACATCATTGAAACAATTCCTCTTCTCCCACCACGTGTCACCCCCGAGACAGGGAGAGTGAATGTGCAGAGCAATGTCTCAAGTCATAAAACAAATCCTGTGGAGGATGCCTCTTGTAGACTACCAAAAATAGGCACTTCCTCAATCAATCAATCAATTAATCAATTGGGACTTGTAGAGCGTGGCTAATCAGCCGTGAGGGTATCCATGCTCTGAGAACGCTGCTGCAGGGAGGGTTCAGTTGAACAGCCAGGTCTTAAGTCCTTTTCTGAATTCCAGTAGCGAGGAGGAGGTCCGAGGGGTGAAGTGGGAGGTTGTTCCAGGACTTTGCGGCGAGGTAGGAGAAGGAGCGTCCTCCACTTTCGCTGCGGCAGATGTGGGGGTTCTAGAAGGTCTTAGCTCCACACTGATAGACAAAGGACACTCCACCAGCTGGGAACACAGTAAAATGAATTTGACATTCAGTCGCATACATTACTTCCTTTCTGTGACCCTGAGGAGAAGGACTGGGGCCAGGTGCAAGCGGACCCTTCCCTTCTCACAGGAGATGGGGACCCGTGATAAGTAACCCACCCCTGGTGGCACAGCTGGAGAATCCTGAGGTCCTCTGCATGCCAAGCAGTACCAGGAAGGAGTGCCAGACCTCCAAGATAATCAGACGTGTAGCAACAGGTCCATCGGGACAAAAAAAGAAATAAGAAACAAAATTGGATTTTGGGTGTGTCCTTGAAGGGACTGCAGAAGCATCGCGACGTCACAGTATATCCAAACATTACAAGAAATGTAAACAAAAAATAAAGCACAGATAGGAAGAAAAGGAACTACGCTGGAGTCAGAGAAGCATCCGGTGCACTTTCTGACCTTATGACCTTTTGAAACAGATGCAGGTAGGACAAGGGTTAATGTTCGCTTACGTATGCCTACAGTGCCCAGCACGAAAATTAACATTATTACATGTAATACTTTTACACAGTTTCATTTTTCCTGTACTTGCCCCATCTTCATACAGTTAGGACTGTGAGGAAGAAGTGGAACAAACTGGTAGTACTGGTAGACCCCTGGCCGACAGCTTCCAAGAGAGTTGTATATCTAGTATGTATGCCTATAGCAGACAGACATTAATGTAAAGCTGGCAGCATCTTTATAGTGTTTGACAAAGACTTCTCCATGTACTCCTTCATAGGCAGCACTTTTCCAATAAGAATTCTGTACCAAATATTCTACATATATCTGGATCCCAACAGTTTTAGGTTCTCTCAAATTACCTACTCAACATGCCGAAAGGAACCGAAGGCAAACCTACTCCACTCTCCTACTGTCCACCAGAAGAAACCGCAAGAATACAAACCAGCTCTGGAGTAAGCAAAGACACTCTTCTGTACACCATTGACCTAGCACAACAGCCCGCTAACTGCTCTATTTGAGTCATTTCCTCCTCTTAGAACTGAGGATGTAATCACATTACTAGAAATTTCCCACCCTTCTGATTCATCCTCAGGTCCTTGTCCCCCTGTTTTATTAAAAGGACTTGAAATCCATATTGCTGATTATCTTTGCACTGTACTTAACAGCTCTCTAGCATCCGGCATTGTTCCGACGGCTTTGAGAAATGCGTCCTCTAAACCCACTTCTGCAGACACCTCATCTTGATCTCACAACCTTATCTAATTTCAGACCTATTTGTCTTCTGTCTTAATGGGGCAATCTGTTAGAAAAAGCTGCATCTCCTCAGCTTCAGAATTACATCAAAGCTAACAATATCCCTGACTCTGCCCATGTAGGCTTTGTTAGGTTGTATTGATTTGTACTTCTCACTAATCACCCGAGAAGGTATGCAGGCACGTGGGCAAGGTGTGTAGGTGTGTGGTACCCAAGGTGCTTATATGAAGGGCCAGGTCTTCAGCTTCTTGTGGAACTCAAGAAGTGAGGAGGAGTCAGTCATAGTCATAGTCATAGTGTTTTATTGAGCGCACATATCACCCACAGGGGTCTCAAAGCGCTGTAGCAAGTGCTGGTGAAGGCGAAGATAGAACAGCTGAAAACCAGGGGAGAGTGGGCGGTCAGAACAGCCAGGTTTTAAGCTTTTTTCTGAACTGTTTATGATCCAATATTGTGCGAAGCTGCAGTGGGAGTTTGTTCCAAAGGCGGGGGGCTAGATGGGAAAATGATCGGCCACCGTGCCTGGCGGAACGCACCCTAAGTGGAGTGAGAAGATGTTTAATTCCAGACCTAAGATTTCTGTGAGGGAGATACCAGTTTAGTTCTTTGGCCAGGTAGCTTGGCCCATTTTCAAACAAGGTCTTGTGTACCAGACAGCTGATCTTAAAACGGATCCGTTTCCTAATTGGGAGCTAGTGAAGAGTTTTCAGACTGAGCGCTGACGGGGACCTAGGCGGAAGGTTTAGTACCAGCCTGGCAGCTGTGTTCTGTAAGACTTGGAGTCTGGTGACAAGCTCTTCATTAATTGAGGCCATCAAAGCATTCCCATAGTAAAGACGACTGATGATTAAGCCTCGGACAAGCGGTTTTCTTGACTCTCATGGGATCCATTGGAAGATCTTGCGTAGGCTCCTCATTAGGCCATAACAAGTGCTCATTATTTGGTTTACCTGGTCTTTCATGGATAGTTTGTCATCGATTTTTACTCCAAGGTTGCGTACCGTGGGTTTAGGAGAAGGACAGGGGCCAAGACTATGGGGCCACCAGTCGTTGGACCAGTGTATATGAGCCTTGCCAAATAAGGTGATCTTGGTCTTACTGGCATTAAGCTGCAGATAGTTAGCTTGCATCCAGAGGTTAATATGAGTCATACAGTTTTTAAATCTAATTCTGGTATCAGTTGGGTTGGGACCGAGGATGATTAGTAGCTGGGTGTCATCAGCGTATTACAAAACGTCAAACCCATATGATCTAATCACCTTGGACAGGGGTGCCACATAAAGGTTAAAAAGCATGGGACTGAGTATAGATCCCTGGGGGACTCTCTTGTCTACCAACCGGCAACGAGAAGCTAGGGTGCCCAGTTGTACGATGGTAGTTCGGTCTTTTAGTAGCTTCTGAGCCAGCTTAGGGCTGTTCCTCTGAAACACATCTCCCACAGTCGTCGTTCTAATATATTGTGGAAGATGGTGTCGAAGGCAGCCGACAGGTCCAACAGGACAAGTATGGCTGACTGTCCGAGGTCCTGGGCGAGTCTAATATTGTCGACTACCTCAACCAGAGAAGTTTCAGTGCTGTAACCAGCCCGAAAACCTGACTGAGAAGGGTCCAACAGCTCGTGGCTTTTCAAATAGGTTGTTAGCTGTCTGTTTCAAGAGAGTCAAGTACCTTTCCAAAATAGGGGAGTAGGGAGATGGGCCGATGATTGATGGGCTCATTGGGAACGGCTGACATTTTTTTGAGAATTGGCTTGACTCTGGCTTCTTTCCATTTAATAGGGACCGTTGCTTAGATTGAGGACATGTTAAAAATGTCAGTGAGACTTTTGAGAAGCACTGGGGCCAACATTGCCAGAATATGGGGCGAAACAGGGTCGACAGGGGAACCAGATTTAATTTTGACGAGTGCATTGTTAACTTCTTCTTGAGTAAGTTCAGCAAACTCTTCTAGCAGTGCCGAGGAGGCTCTGATGTGTTGAGGGAGGTCGTTCTCTGTCCTGGGCACGATGTAGCTTTGATCCTGGTAATAGAATGGATCTCGTGGTTTTGTCTGCCTTAGATGACTTTGGCAGAGATTCTGATGGTCACGACATTGGGATGTTGGTTCTACTTAACCTGTCCACCACGATTGATTCCACCACATTTGATACCATCATCTGCTCTTGCAGGTGCTCCGCAGTTATGCCAAGGCGGTAGACTGGCTCTCTCCTTTTTTTTGCTAAATTGTTCACAAAGAGTTGCTGAGTCACAATTTATTACAGCTGATCGCGACCTTTAATGGGGTACCCTTCAAGGATCTATCCTTTCCCCCATACCCTTTAACATTTATATGCAATCACTTGCAAAACAACTGCACTCTCTTGGTATGACGTTCTGTATGTATGCTAACTGCTTCGCTCAGTTACTCACAAGAGCGATAATTTGTTGTCCATGCCATTGTCACATATTGGTAGCTGTGAAGTTGGTTTGAATTGTTTGTTATGTGCACTGCCATTTCCAACTCTCTACTCAGGTTATGACATCTGCTGACTCTAGATAAGTTTTCATCACAGATTTACTCCCATAGGACAGGCAGAAGCTGCTTTTTAATCTAATTCTAGCCACTGTTCATGCGTAGATGTGAGACAACTTTTTAAAACTGGCTCCATCTAAAACTGAGGTATTTTTTAACAAACGGTTCTTCACTATACTGGAATGCTACTAACTGATGCATTCCAATGGCCCCATGACCCTACCTTGAACCTAGGTGTCATATCTCAGAACCCTAGACATGGGCGTATGAAGTGTGGGGGATGCAGGGGATATATCCCCCCTAGATTTTGTAGTGGGGGACTACGGGGGACAAGGGTGGGGGGACGAGGGGATGAAAGAATTTCTCTTCTGTCAGTCGCAGGGTCACTGGCACGTCAAAGCACTTTCTACAATGACCCTGCACTTGACCTGTGACCTTCCCTTTTGTTGTGCTACAAACCTCCAGGATTTTTTTCTCACCTCGCCGCATGCTGCCTGCAGTCTGCACTTCCAGGACAAAGGAAGAGAGGTTGTTTGTTGATTTTCTGACTGTATCCTGCCCCTCCTCAGCTCCGACCCTACCTTATTTGACTGTTTCTTACTGCGCAATTAACCCACTCAAAGTGTAATGTTTTCAGTGGTGGCCGGCACCAATTGGGGGTGGTGGGGTGGGGAGACGTAAAAAATTCAAATAAAATACTAACTTACCTTATCGCCGCCGTGTCTCTCCTCTGTGTCATGACTCCGCTGGTGCCGAACAGGAACCAGGAAGCACCCAGGCTCCCCTGACCAATCACAATGCTGCAATGCAGCGTTGTGATTGGTAAGCACCCAGACTCCCCTGACCGATCACAACGCGGCAATGCAGCGTTGTGATTGGTCTGAGCGCCATGGATTGGCACTCGGCGAGGCAATGGGGGCTTGGGCTTGTTCTACATGCAGGCTGTAATGCTGCCTGTATGGAGAACATGTGAAGTGCGCATGACTGTTTTGGCCGGCCAAACAGTCATTGCACACTTGGAGTGGGCAAAACACTTCACCTCTGCTCTGAGAGCAGAGCAGCCCTGCCCGCCGGCCCGCAAAGCAGCACAGAAACATAAAATGATGATAACTTTATTATCATTTTATGTTTCCTTTACTTACACTGCTTAAAAGCAGCGGGGCGACACTCCTCTGCCTTAGCAGAGGAGCCGCCACTTAATGTTTTGTTGAAATGTTTATTTTAAGCAGTTGAACCTCGCCCTGGAACATGAGAACAATTAGCATCAGACATAGTCTAAGCGCACATCTTGCGTTACATTGTGTCAGATGTGTTAGTCTGTCCTAATATTTACACAAATAACAATTTAAACCATTTTGTCTTATTTCTTCTATATCGCTACTCAACCCGATCAAGGGTGTCGGAGCGCTTTACATCACACATACACATTATACATTGACAATAAATCATGTGTGTGTTAATCAGTTTACAAGATGTATTGCATACGATAGTGAGGGTTACAAGGTGTAGGAGTCACATGTCCTTTCCTTCATAGTTCGTTGTGCTATATTAGAAGGATTACAATTTATGAACTGCAAGTAACTAAAGGATCTCTGTGTTAAAATCAATAACCCACTCACCCATCTACATAAAATAAAAATCCGTCATCTGTGTGTCACATGATGTGCTTTGCAGGATACATAAGGACCCTCTATGCTACTTTGATTCAAAATCAGGACTAGCCAAAACACCTGTCGCTCCAGCAAGTGCATTAACCCCCAGAGTTATCTTACCATTATTATTATTTCCTTTATTGGGTTCATGAAGATCTATGCAGCAGGTGCCTTAACTCCATAAGATATTTTAAAATGCAGACTTTGCAACCAATTAAGCAGAACAGATATGCTGCCACATTTCTCCTTGTTGCCAATTTCTTTCTGGCAGAGTTTTAATAAATAAATGTATTAGTGAAGGCCTAGATCTTGCACCAGGGTTGCATCACTTTTTGGCACAACTCTGCAGCAAAATCGAATTTGTTAAATATTGTAATGTGCTCAAATGTATTCATGATAGACCTGCCTAACATATGATAAAATCTGATGTCATTTTTTGTGATACCACTTCCTGTGAGGACACATGCGATGTCACGTGCTGTGATGCCACTTACATACTGCCTAACATGGTCAGTGCCCCACTTTTTTTTTTAGGACTTGTGCCCTGGTGGGAGAAGTATAATGGAGAATTGGTGTTGGTGGTTGTAGGAGGCTGTCTTAGTATATGGTGCACACACTCAGCAGTGATGCACCTTGCACTAATCCAGGCAACCTTATGGTGATTTTAATGGTCTTTGATAACCATAGAAAGCTCTCAAAGTGGTAGCTGTGGAGAACAGCCTTCAGGATTTCCTTGAAGGAGTGTAAAGCAGCTTGTTTAACCATATTTTATCGACAGTGTAGATTAAGTGAAAAAGAACCACACAGTGTTTATAAAAATAAGTCAATGGAGAAGTTGCGGTTGCAGTTTTAAAGAAGAGGACCCTTCCCAGAGGACCCAGAAGAAACCCTTTGGAAGACAGTAGGTTGGAGATTTACCCCACCCGTGGATGCCCCAGGAACCAGGTTACCTGCTTCAGGGAAGCCGGGTGCATAGGGATGAAGTGACGTCGGAACCTGCTATAGACGACAATGGAAGACTTCGAAGAAGATGCCTCTGGAGAAGTCTGTGAAGGAGACCAGTGAAATTAAAGAGTGGATTCTTGAAGAGGAGAACCTGCAAGCAGAGGGGACAGAGTCTATGACACTTGGAAGTGACCAGGAGGCACAGACGCACAATGCCCACCAATGTCAGGAACTTCAAGAGGGAAGACGGTGACCCCGTCGCTGCAACTTTGAGGACCTCATGATGCTGAGGAAGACTTAGAGCCATGCATGAGCTGCCCCAGTTCGGGTGTCGGTGTCCAGGTGGTCGGTGTCTGGCTAAAGCACCAAGTCTTGGTAGCTGCAACTGGTGTGGAAAGCGAAAAGATGCAAACATCGGAAACAGCAAGGTCCAAGGGACTCACTCCAAGCAGGAGAGTCCGAGCAGACCCCGAGCAAGCAGGGAAGTCCACTGAAGCAAAGGAAGACCACCGAGAGGGCCCACAGGCCAAAGGCACAGGAGTCGCAAGAGGACCTCAGTCAGCTCACCAAAGATGGAGACCCACGGTGCAGAGGATGCATTGAGGATGCTGATCTTCAATGGATGAGGTTCTAGAGGCTGGGACTTCTTGTAACCTGAAGATCTCTGGAGAGCAGAGCCAACAAGCCTTGGCAATGGCAAGTCGACACTCTACACAGTGGTTTGGTCCCAGCAGCTCCTATGATGGATACTGTCCTCAAATTTGCACAGCAGAGAGGTCAGGCCTCTAGGTAGCTGCAGAACCACCACCTGTGTTGCTGGGCCTCAGGCAGTCCATAGCATGACAGGAGCAGCAAACTGGTCAGCTTTGTTGCAGTGCATGCAGATGCAGGGGAGTGACTTCTTCACTCCAAGGGAGATTACTTGGGATGTCCTTGATGCCCACAGGAGAACTGGAGAACCTGGAAGAATCACAGACACAGATGATGCAGAAGACTTAAAGTACAGTGAGACCAGGAGCAGCAGGAGTCTTTCTTGATGCAGCCTCGGTTCCAGTCGAAGTCCGACGAAGTCCAAGTGTCCAGATGGTAGAAGAGTGTCTTGGTTTCAGAGGTGAGTTTTGTTCCATGATGAATCTAAGGACCCCCCTACAGGGGAGCCCTTAAGTACCCTAAGGAAATGGTTGGAATGACTCAGGAGTCCCTCCCAGGACTGGACAGAGGGGAGGATACTCCCCTGTCCTTTGTCCAGTTTCGCCCCAGAGCGGGAACCAAGGGATCCTGAACTGGCTCAAACAGGAGTCTGCAAGGAGGGAACCAGATGTGCCCTTCAAAGCAGTCTGGTGGCGCTGGAAAGCGCCCCACCCCAGCCCAATACACTAAGTCCTGTCTGGGATGTGGTCACACCTCCCTGTGACAGAAACCTGTTCTTTTAAGCTGTAATTCCTGGTTAGAAAGGAGTAGATGTGTTATGTTTTACATCTTTGTAATGGCAATGATAAATCCTCTTTACTGGTAAGGTTGGATTTCATATTACTGTTTTAGATATGCCACTTTTAGAAAGTGGACATTTCTCTCCTCTTACAGCTCTGTGTGCCTCTAGCCTGTCTCCAATACACTCCAATATTAGTCCAATTGCATTTTGAGGTTTAGGAATGTCGCGAAGAGCATTCAGTTTATTCTTCCTTTTTTTCGTCCCACCTTTGTTTGCTTGGTGCAGGAAGATGTAAGATTCAAAAACATGTTTTTTTCACATTTGGTCTAATTACTTTGTGAATGTAAATAACAATTAAAGCATACTTGCAAACTGTGAGTATATGCCTGCCTTTATCAATGTTTCACTACAAAACGATGCAATTGTATTCGTTTAACGGAGTGTATGGCTCTCAGACAATAGCAGATTTGCATAGGGTCACTGGAAAGTCCAAAATGTTGTCCTTGCCCCCCCGAAATGTAGTGTCTCCTATGCCCCTAACCCCAGATCTCTGCAATAACTAGCTATTGCTTCTACCACTTGAAAATGCTTCGACGAGTTCTTCCTGTCATTGACTATAAATTTCATATTCTGTGAGACATGCTCTCATATAATCCAGACTTGACGATGTAAACAATTTATATATATATATATATACATATATATATATATATTCAAAAGAAGGGTGTCCCCCAGCAAGAACGCACTTGACAGGCAGGCGAATACTGTGATTTTGACAGCACTCTTTATTCAGAATAACCGGACATCATGTTGTTTGTCCCATTAAACAGCCCTACGCGTTTCAGCGCTCCTGCGCCTTGGTCACGGGCTCAATGCAATGTCAGTGGGCGGAGAAAAAGCAGGCAACGAGTCACTTATCTTTTGAAGGTCTCAGCTGATACGCCCTCAAGTGGGAGTTTCCTTAGCAGCATTCTGGGACTCGTGGTTTTGCACACTTTTTAAATAATGTCCTCTAGTGGATTCCACCTCAACAGACTTCAATATTGCCAAAAATGTTTTGCTCTCCAGTGAGCTCCAAGCAACAGACTCCGGTTGATCTGCTTGAAACCATGCTTGTCCTGCGCATCTCAAACACAGCCGGTCTGTGTGAGGCAGCCCGCCGTTTCCTTTAGCAGGAGTGCAATTCTCTCGGCCGGGACCGGCCGAATTAAATATTCAAAAGAAGGGTGTCCCCCAGCGAGAACGCACTTGACAGGCAGGCGAATACTGTGATTTTGACAGCACTCTTTATTCAGAATAACCGGACATCATGTTGTTTGTCCCATTAAACAGCCCTACGCGTTTCAGCGCTCCTGCGCCTTGGTCACGGGCTCAATGCAATGTCAGTGGGCGGAGAAAAAAGCAGGCAACGAGTCACTTATCTTTTGAAGGTCTCAGCTGATACGCCCTCAAGTGGGAGTTTCCTTAGCAGCATTCTGGGACTCGTGGTTTTGCACACTTTTTAAATAATGTCCTCTAGTGGATTCCACCTCAACAGACTTCAATATTGCCAAAAATGTTTTGCTCTCCAGTGAGCTCCAAGCAACAGACTCCGGTTGATCTGCTTGAAACCATGCTTGTCCTGCGCATCTCAAACACAGCCGGTCTGTGTGAGGCAGCCCGCCGTTTCCTTTAGCAGGAGTGCAATTCTCTCGGCCGGGACCGGCCGAATTAAATATTCAAAAGAAGGGTGTCCCCCAGCGAGAACGCATGGTAGCTGCAGGAGCGCTGAAACGCGTAGGGCTGTTTAATGGGACAAACAACATGATGTCCGGTTATTCTGAATAAAGAGTGCTGTCAAAATCACAGTATTCGCCTGCCTGTCAAGTGCGTTCTCGCTAGGGGACACCCTTCTTTTGAGAATATATATATATATATATATATATATATATATATATATATATATATATATATATATATATATATATATATATATATATATATATATATATGTAGATATGTATGTGTGTGTGTGTGTGTATGTTTGTATATATGTGTGTGTGTATATATCACTGAAAAAAACAAACATTAAAGGGACGTTATAATTAGGCTCAGATTACACTGGTACAAAACCATAGAAATACAGCAGTTATAGTTACCGAACTAACTATAACTTAAGCCCCTGCATTGCACTGCTGATGACCTCACATATTACTGCAATCATGACATGGTCAGTGACATCACTGATGACATCACTGATAACATCTCAAATGACATCACTGATGATATCATACACAGAACCACTCACACACCCCTCACACCTGCATAGAACCTCTCATACACCCACTGCCACACAACCCCTCATATACCTATTCACAGACCCATACCAGTGATCACACAACCAATCACTCATCCATAGAGCCACTCACACATCCACTCACTCATACTGCCACTCACACATCCATTAACTCACCCATACACCCACTCATGCACCCACTCACTCACCAATACAGCCACTCACACATCCAGTCATACAGACACATACTAACCCACTCATTCACCCTTACAGTGCAAGACCCCTGACCTCCTGGTCAGAGTCCTGCTCTCTCCCCCTGCAGCTCCGCTGTTAGTGCAGCTGCCCTGCCAAGGTAGTTGTCTGCCTTCTGTCTGTGTCCGTGTTGCCTGTCTTGCTTTTTGCCCGTTTTCGGCCTACTGCCTGTCTCCATATTTTTGTCTGTGCCCGTGTTGCCTGTCTGTGCCCGTGTTGCCTGTCCTGCTCTGTGCCCGTTTTTTCCTGTCTCCATATTTTTGTGCCTCTTATTTTTTCTGGTTTTCTGGTTTCCTCCCTAATTGTTTTCTGCCCTCCTGCTGTTTTCGCTGCCCATTTTTTCCCACTGCTGCTGCCCCCGTGGCCCCTCCCCCCTTACAGTTCCCACTCCCGCTTCTCAGCTGCGCTTCCATCCCCCCTGCCCTATTTAATGGCGGCCGCTGCGCGGCCATGCCGCTGGCGCGCCAAAGGCAAGCCAGTCTGCGCCCATCTGCGTCCCGACTGCGACCAGCGCCAGGGACCTTGGATCTCCCACCACCCACCGCTACGACTCAGCCGCCCTCCTCGTAGTCAGCACTGGAAGAATCAACAACTGCCAGCTGGCCATGCCGAACGCCACCAGATCTTCAGCACCTTCCACACGTCCACGGTCCACACGTCCACGGTCCCCACCCCCACGTCGGACGCCAACACCACCGAAGCCCTGAAGTGCATCCTCCTCAATGTGCGCTCCCTGCACAGACACGCCATAGAGATCTGGGACCTCCTCGACACCCTCTCGTCAGACGTCGCCTTCCTCACAGAAACCTGGACCAACGCCTACTCTGCCCCGACTTCGCCACCGCCATCCCTGATAGATATAAGATCCAGAGGAAGGGCCGCCCCAACAACCCAGGAGGAGGGCTCACCATCACACACAAGAGCTCCCTCCGACTCTCCACCTCACCCACGAGCTACAACTCCTCCACCAACGAACACCTCCACTTCCAGATCCAGACCAGCCCTAGAACCACACTTCACAGCACCCTCGCCTACAGACCCCCCGGACCTCGCACTCCATTCGCCCCTACCATCGCGGAGCTCATAGCACCCCACGCCATCGCCTCCATGGACTACATACTCATCGGAGACCTGAACTTCCACCTCGACAACGCCAGTAATGCAAACTCTGCCACCCTCCTGGACATCCTCGACAACATTGGACTGAAACAGCTCATCACCACCCCTACCCACAAGGCAGGACACACCCTCGACCCCATCTTCGCAGGAGGTAACAACATCCGCTTCAGCCACACCACGCAACCACCCTGGATGGACCACCACTGCGTACACTTCCTCGTCAACAAACCCACGCTCCTAAACCTGCACCCCACCCTCCACGAAGAAACTGGACCAACTCATCAGATCCACCAAAAGGACCTTCATCCAGAACAAGATCCTCGCCAACTCCAGCAACTCCAAGGAACTCTTCACCGTCATCCAGGAATTCACCAAACCCCCCAGTGAAACCGCAGACATCACCCTCTCCCAGGACCTCTGCAACAAGCTTGGCTCCTACTTCCACCTGAAAATCAAGAGCCTCTACGACAACTTCAATGACCAGACACCTGACTCCGAAACCACTCCCTCCTCCAGCAATGCCAGCCAGCCCACCATCTCCTCCTGGACCACGGTCACCACCGAAGACACTGCATCGACCATGAAAGGCATCCACTCAGGAGCCTCCATGGACCCCTGCCTCCCACACATCTTCCACAGAGCCGCCATCGCTCCGGAACTACGACGCACCATCAACGCCACCTTCGAAACACGCAGAAGTCAGACCCCTACTAAAGAAGAGCTCACCAGATCCCACGGACCTCAAGAACTACCGACCCATCTCCCTCCTACCCTTCACGGCCAAGGTCACCGAGAAGACCGTCAATGTCCAACTAACTAAATTCATTGAAGAAAACTCCATTCTCAACCCCTCACTATCCAGATTACGCAGCAGCCACAGCACTGAGACCGCTCTACTCGCCGCCACAGACGGCAACCGCATCATCCTCGACCAAGGACACACCGCAGCCCTGATCCTACTCGACCTCTCTGCAGCCTTCGACACTGTCTCCCACCACACATTCACTGCCAGACTCCGCAAAGCCGGAATACAGGGAACCACCCTCGACTGGCTCCGCTCCTTCCTCACCGGCAGAACCCAAAGAATCAAACTTCCTCCCTTTTTCTCCAAACCCACGGAAATCAACTGTGCAGTGGCGGATCGCAGAGGGAGTGCTGCGGGGCAGTGGGGCGGGGGAGGGGCTGAGTGGGGGGGTAGTGGAGTCAGACATACGACGGGCAGGAGTAAGGTAAGAAAATAAATAAATAAAACTATTTACCTTACGCTCGCTGCATCGCCAAGACTCAACTTCCAGGAAGAAATGAAGGACGTCACATCCTGGATGAGCAGCAGCCTGAAGCTCAACTCGGAGAAGACAGAGGTCCTCGTCTTCGGACCCTCCCCTCTGCATGGGACAATGCCTGGTGGCCCACCGCCCTCGGCAGCCCTCCCACCCCCACGGACCATGCCTGAAACCTCAGCATCGTACTCAACTCCTCCCTCTCCATGACCCGACAGGTCCACGCCGTTGCCTCGACCTGCTTCAACAACCTCCGCATCCTCCGAAAGACCTTCAAATAAATCCCCCCCGAATCAAGGAAGACCATCACCCATGCACTCATAACCAGAAGACTGGACTACGGAAACGCCCTGTACGCCGGGATCAACAAGTCTCTGCTCCGCAAACTCCAGACCATACAGAACACCGCAGCCAGATTCGTCCTCGGTATCCCTCAACACGAACACATCACCCAACACCTGTGTAACCTCCACTGGCTCCCCGTCGAGAAAAGAGTAACTTTCAAGAATATTACCCACGACTACAAATGCCTCCACAACACCGGACCCCAATATCTCAACGACAGAACCTCCTTCCATGTGCCCAAGAGGCACCTCCGATCCGCCGACCTCACACTCGCCGAACCGCCACGCATCCGCAGAGCAAGAACGAGGAGAAGAACCTTCTCCTACATCGCGGCCAAGACCTGGAACGAGCTGCCGATCAACATCAGACGCGCCCCACCCTGCACATTTTCAGGAAGACCCTCAAGACCTGGCTCTTCGACTGACCGGAGCTGCTCCATCCCCCCACCCCCCCCCTCCCCCAGCGCTTTGAGACCCTCACGGGTGAGTAGCGCGCTTTAAACTTCCCTGATTGATTGATTGATTGATTGATTGGTGTGGTGTCGGCTGCCCACGGGGGGTTTGGATGCAGTGCCTGACTGCAGCAACTTTCATTGCTACTGTTGTGTTTTTTTAATAGTAATATCTAGTCATATAATTTGCACAATGTTAAACCATTCATGTTAATAAAGCCTTTAAAATATACATTGCATTAGTGAGTTCCCAAACTGTTTTCACCTGAATGGCAACACAAAAGATAATAAATCACTAAATAAATATAAATATATATATATATATATGTCTCCAGTGATGTTCCTCTCCCTGAACATCCGATCCGGCGGCACCTCCAAACAGACAACAGACCACCATTCAGGTCAGTTTTTAGAATTTGTATTTTATTGTCTTGGCATAAACACATGGCATTCCAAGGCCCTATTTCAGTTATAAATCAAGACCGACGCGTTTCGGCATACTGCCTTCTACTATATAACTATATATATATATATATATATATATGCCTCCCTGGGCGTCCTGTTTCACGAGCACCTCATGCAGCGGCACATTCAAATGACCACAACGTCCATGTCTAAATCAAACTCTCAGTTCTTTATTTTTCATATTCACCATGTGCACGGAGTTACACAATTTCTCGCTCCATACTGGAACATATATATATATATGTAACGTGGTGCCTCACGAGTCAGAGGGGCACAAAAAGTTTGCACTCGGTGCTTCACTTTCAAAATGTTTATTTTCTGCAACGTGTTTCAACCTAAACAGGTCGTCATCATGGCCTCATTTGCATATTGTGCCCCATCAACCATTGAAATAACCAACAGGTTGAAAGACATAGACATAGAACAAAGAGATGCAACAGCAGACTGTGTAAACTAATAAGTCATAATGTGCATAGTTGGTGCATAAGAAAGAATATTTACAAATAAATTACATCTACATTTATAAATGTCATAAAGTGCATAATTCGTGCATAAGAAAAAATATTTTGCCCCTCCAGTTCATGCTGTTTAACAGGATCCCTCGCTCTGTCCCTTTTGGCACCCTCCCCTTTAGGGTTCTATTATTCACGCTTATTTTGTGTTGCTTTTTTATTTTTTGATAGGTACACTGACACGATATTGCTCGGTTTTGAGCGGGTGAACACTTAGCTTTCTGTCGATCAGATATGGGGACAAGTGTTGCAATATCGTGATTGAAATGTATTTTGCATCATGTTTATGGTTTGCCAATTGATGTGTAAGGCCACTTGGCCATTATCTACGCCTTTTTTACCTGGTTTAGCTTGCGAGAAGGGATCTCAGTCACATATTATCGGATAATTCTTTAATCTGTGCACTTGGCTGGTATTTGGTTACATATCATTTTGAATGCTTTTCAAATTGATTGATGTGGAGAGGTCACTTAGCCACAATGAGTGCCAATCCTTTTTGACACATGCTGTGAAATGTGAGATCTTTGTCACATACAAGTGTGTAAAGTTGTTTTGTTGGCAATTTTGAAAAATCTTATGTTATAATTTTTCCACTTGGCTTGTATCATTGTACTGATACTCCCAGGTCTGCAATTTACATTTATAAATGAAGATGTAAATTATTTGTAATTTTTTTTTCTTATGCACCAATTAGGCAGACAGTATGTCTTCTATGTCTTTCACCCTGCTGGTTATTTCAATGGTTGATGGGGCACATATGCAAATGAGGCCGTGACTAAGACCTGTTTAGGTTGAAACGCATTGCCGAAAATAAACATCTTGAAAGTGAAGCGCCGAGTGCAATCTTTTTGTGCCCCTCTGACTCGTGAGGCACCATTGTTACAATTTACTACGGGACCCGTACCCGCTGTTTTGCACCAGCCCCAACAGGTGGATGTGGCAGGCTTTCTCTACGGGACACACTCTATGAATATATATATATATATATTATCTACTGGCGGTCGCCAGTAGATAGTTATAGTTACAACCTATTATCCATAGGAAATCCGCGACATTCTATTTGAAATAACTCTCTTGCCGGTTGACGTATCTTCGCGAAATTTTCAAACTTCGTGGGGCGCTCCGGTCCGCTCCTACCCTGAAAGTCTCGGGGGATACGTCAAGCGGGGGCCGAGAAAAGGGGGGTCCCAAAACGCGTTTTCCCCATGCATTTTCCCATAGGAAACTTTAGACACGGGCTACAGCCCGAACTGCTGAACGGAATTACACCAAATTTGGCAAAGAGGTAGTTCTTGGTTCAGAAAGAACCCTTTTGTTAAATGGTGTAAATCCGTTCAGTAGTTGCTGAGAAAATGAAAAGTAAAAAGTTAGTGATATATAGGGACGAGTAGGGTCCGCGTACCCTCCCGATCACGAGCTGCATGTTAATTGGCTGTCAGCTGGCTGTCAACATTCCGATTCAGGAAATGTTGGCAGCCATTTTGTCCCTCGGTAGAACCGAGGGACAGAAACAAGTGCGCAAAGCGCACAAAGGGGGCAGGGTAGAAACACCCTGACCCCCTAGGTTTGCTCAGGGGTCCCACAAGGACCCCCTGGGCAAAAAATTTTTTTATTTTTTAAAAATCGGCAGGATGCGCTCAGGGTGCGCGAATCCTGCCGAAAAAATCGAAGCGCGGTCTCCCGCGCTCGATGTTAATTGGCCCCCGGGTGGCCCAAGTCCCGGGGGCATGGTGGGGGGATAATTTAATGTGTGGGGGCCTCAAGGGCCCCCAAGCCCCGGGGACCGCCACCCCCGGGCTTTTTTAGAATGGTGCGGGAGGGCTCTGAGCCCTCCCGCAGCCCCGGGGACCACCACCTCCCGGGGCTTTTTTTTAATAATTATTAAACCTGTGTGGGGGCTCCAGCCCCCCACACGCCCGGGACCACCACCTCCCTGGGGCACTAAACATTTTAATATGGGGGTCCGTTACGGACCCCAGAGCCCCGGGGACCACTACCTCCCCGGGGCTGTGTACTGAATGGGAGGGGGCCGCGCGGCCCCCTCCTGGAGCCCTTGATGATCCTGGGGACCACCACCCCCAGGGCCGGCTCCTGCAGTGTCCCGGGGTGCCTACCCCGGGACACTGTAGTTTGCTATGGCAGGACGGGAGCCTCGCGGCTCCCGTCCTGCCATAGCAAACTGCTTTGGATATTGGAAGAGAGAGCAGGGAAACCTGCTCTCTCTTCCAATATCCAAAGCGATTGCTTTTCCACATGGGGAGCAGCATGTCAGCTGCTCCCCATGTGGAATCAGCAATGCCGGCTCCCAAGGGACGTGGGGAGCCGGCGGGACTGTGGGGGATTGGGGACCCCCACAGTCCCCAACGGAGAGGGCCAGCCCCGGGGATGGGGTCCCCGGGGCAAGTAGTGGCTCGGGAGGGGGCCACGCGGCCCCCTCCCCAAAAAAGAGAAAAATTTAAAAAAAAAAAAAATGGAAAGGCCGGCCCCGGGAGATGGGGTCCCCGGGGCCTTAAAATGGCCAGAGGAGGGGGGCCACGCTGCCCCCTCAAAAAATAAATATAGAGGCCATGCCCCGGGGATGGGGTCCCCGGGACCAATACAGGCCCAGGGAAGGGGGCCACGCGGCCCCCTTCCCGTTTTTTTTTTTAAGGTAATTTAAAAAAGGGGTAAGGCCCTGGGGGATGGGGTCCCCAGGGCCCAAAAAAAAAAAGGAAGGGGGCTACACAGCCCCCTTCAGGGGAGAAAAAAAAAAACGATCGGGCCCGCAGGCCCCGCCCCCTTCCTTCACCACTCTGCAAACGCGCCCTGGCGCGTTTGCAGAGGGGAGACAATTCCCCTTGAATACTGGGGGTCCCTGGGGCCAACTAGCCCACCAGGTACCTCCAGTATGCGCCAGGGGCTGCCTTGCAGAGAGGTGTACAGAGGCCACGCCCTTTTTACACCTCTCTGCAACGCAGCTCTGTGGCGCTTTTGGAGAGTATATGGTGGGCTAGTTGGACTCCGGGGACCCTCAGGATTCAAGGGGACTTAATCCCCCAACTTAAAACGCGCCACAGGGTGCGTTTGCACAGTGGTGAAGGGAGGGGCGGGGCTTCAGGTGACATGTGTGCAAACAGGCCCCGTGGTGCGTTTTAAGATGGGGAATTAAATCCCTTCAATCCTGAGGGTCCCTGAGGCCAACTAGCCCAACAGGTACATCCAGAATGCGCCACAGAGCTGCGTTGCAGAGAGGTGTAAAAAGGGGTGTGGCCTCTCTACACGTCTCTGCAACGCAGCCCCTGGCGCATATTGGAGGTTCCTGGTGGTCTAGTTAGCCCCTAGGGACCCTCAGGATTCAAGGGGACTTAATCCCCCAACTTAAAACGCGCCACGGGGCGCGTTTGCAAAGATGTCACCTCAGGCCCCGCCCCTCCCTTCACCATTGTGCAAATATTCCTCTAAAATCAGCCGAAATAGGAATTCCGATTTACTCACCTGTTATAAGGAGAGACCTCAGTGCTGTATCTTTCAGCCCAGTACTGGTCCTGAAAAGTAATTTTAACCGTACTTACCAGTAACTTGAATTTCCTTCCATAGGCTAACATTGACTGGTTTCACTTGGAAATTCTTCTAAGTGTGGAGTTTTGGAACTTTAAAATATTCCTCTAAAATCAGCCGAAATACGAATTCCGATTTACTCACCTGTTATCAGGAGAGACCTCAGTGCTGCATCTTTCAGCCCAGTACTGGTCCTGAAAAGTAATTTTAACCGTACTTACCGGTAACTTGAATTTCCTTCATAGGCTAACATTGACTGGTTTCACTTGGAAATTCTTCTAAGTGTGGAGTTTTGGAACTTTAAAATATTCCTCTAAAATCAGCCGAAATACGAATTCCGATTTACTCACCTGTTTCAGGAGAGACCTCAGTGCTGCATCTTTAAGCCCAGTACTGATCCTGAAAAGTAATTTTAACCATACTTACCGTTAACTTGAATTTCCTTCATAGGCTAACATTGACTGGTTTCACTTGGAAATTCTTCTAAGTGTGGAGTTTTGGAACTTTAAAATATTCCTCTAAAATCAGCCGAAATACGAATTCCGATTTACTCACCTGTTATCAGGAGAGACCTCAGTGCTGCATCTTTCAGCCCAGTACTGGTCCTGAAAAGTAATTTTAACCGTACTTACCGGTAACTTGAATTTCCTTCATAGGCTAACATTGACTGGTTTCACTTGGAAATTCTTCTAAGTGTGGAGTTTTGGAACTTTAAAATATTCCTCTAAAATCAGCCGAAATACGAATTCCGATTTACTCACCTGTTTCAGGAGAGACCTCAGTGCTGCATCTTTAAGCCCAGTACTGATCCTGAAAAGTAATTTTAACCATACTTACCGTTAACTTGAATTTCCTTCATAGGCTAACATTGACTGGTTTCACTTGGAAATTCTTCTAAGTGTGGAGTTTTGGAACTTTAAAATATTCCTCTAAAATCAGCCGAAATACGAATTCCGATTTACTCACCTGTTATCAGGAGAGACCTCAGTGCTGCATCTTTCAGCCCAGTACTGGTCCTGAAAAGTAATTTTAACCATACTTACCGGTAACTTGAATTTCCTTCATAGGCTAACATTGACTGGTTTCACTTGGAAATTCTTCTAAGTGTGGAGTTTTGGAACTTTAAAATATTCCTCTAAAATCAGCCGAAATACGAATTCCGATTTACTCACCTGTTATCAGGAGAGACCTCAGTGCTGCATCTTTCAGCCCAGTACTGATCCTGAAAAGTAATTTTAACCGTACTTACCGGTAACTTGAATTTCCTTCATAGGCTAACATTGACTGGTTTCACTTAGAAATTCTTCTAAGTGTTGATTTTTGAAACATACAAATATTCCTCTAAAATCAGCCGAAATCCGAATTCTGATTTACTCACCTGTTATCAGGAGAGACCTCAGTGCTGCATCTTTCAGCCCAGTACTGGTCCTGAAAAGTAATTTTAATCGTACTTACCAGTAACTTGAATTTCCTTCCATAGGCTAACATTGACTGGTTTCACTTGGAAATTCTTCTAAGTGTGGAGTTTTGGAACTTTAAAATATTCCTCTAAAATCAGCCGAAATACGAATTCCGATTTACTCACCTGTTATCAGGAGAGACCTCAGTGCTGCATGTTTCAGCCCAGTACTGATCCTCAAAAGTAATTTTAACCGTACTTACCGGTAACTTGAATTTCCTTCATAGGCTAACATTGACTGGTTTTCAGCAAAAAGTTTCAAAGTGTTGATTTTCACAAACTACAAATATTCCTTAAAAATCGACAGTATGACTTAAACGCATTCTTTCAACTGTTTACAGGAGATGCACCAGTGCTGGATCCAGGATCCAACACTGAGTAAGAAAAAGTAACGATAACAGTTTTTACCTGCTAAGTGAATTTCCTTCCATAGGATAACATTGGTGATTCTATGAGAAAAAGTTTCAAAGTGTCAACTTTTAAAATACAATAATATTCCTTAAAAATCACGACTGTAACCAAAACGCTTTTACTCAACTGTTTACAGGAGATGTCCCAGGACTGAATCTAGGATCCAGTCCTGTGGTTAGAAAAGTAATCCATAAAGTAACTAATTGCATTTAACTAGAAATTCACATTGAGCTGAATGTTGCATTGTGTTTGAAAATGTGTTGCCCATTGCAACAACTGTAACTACTGTACTTAAAAGTCTATTGCCTATCTGCAAAGTATTTAAACTAAAGTAATTCATTAAGAGAAAGTATTTTTGTAATGTAATGT
Organism: Calotriton arnoldi; assembly: GCA_963921515.1. Lineage (NCBI taxonomy): Eukaryota > Metazoa > Chordata > Amphibia > Caudata > Salamandridae > Calotriton > Calotriton arnoldi. Next base: position 965,026 of record CAWUFW010006810.1, on the reverse strand, counting down.
ATAATGTAATTACAATGTAATTTAAATAATAAAATATGTAAAAAAAAATTGTTTCTAAAAATGTAGTAAATCAGTATTTTAAAAATTTATATAACAATTAATACATTTAAAAATTGTCATTTACAAAACCTTTGAAATTCACTGAAAAAACCGTAGGTTTCAGACATGTTATAGTTACAAATTAGCATTTAAAAAACCTTTGAAATTCACTGAAAAAACCATAGGTTTCAGGGACGTTATAGTTACAAATTAGCATTTAAAAACCTTTGAAATTCACTGAAAAAACCATAGGTTTTAGGGACAGTTATAGTTAGTTGGACATTGCACTCGTACAAAACCCGTGAAATTCCCCCGTTATAGTTAGTCCAGCTAACTATAACTCGCGCCCCGCAATGCACTGCTGATGACGTCACATATTACATCACTCATGACATGGTCAGTGACATCACTGATGACATCACTGATGACATCTCAAATGACATCACTGATGACATCACTGATGACATCATCCATGTGATAATTTCATGCATCTTCTCACACCCTAATATAACCTTTGATACACCCACTCTAAAGTACAGACTGCCATTCGCAAAACCATAGACACTCCAACACCAATAACTACATACCCACTCACTGATTCTTAGGTCTACGCACACATCCACTCACTCACCCGAACAGTCACTCATATTTACGGTCACTCAGTACAGGACTATCATATGCACTCATACTCCTATATAGACACTCAAACACCGCCACTCATCCATAGAGGTACTCACACACCTAGTCAGTCATGCAAATAATTAAACACACTACCATTTACTCACCTATACAGTTATACACACACCAGCTCACTTACTCATACAAATACTAGCACATTCTTACGCTCTTATACAATCACTGATACAAGCACACACTCATCCATACAGCCACTATCACAATCAGTCACTCTTGCTTATAGCTATTTATATACTCCAACACACATATATACTGCCTTTCACATATGTAGTTACTCACACATGTACCACTGGGACATACATTCACTCACTAACACACTCTTACACACACTTACCCACCCATACAGTCTATCACAGATGCACTCTTGAAACCATCCACCCAGTGAATCACCCACTCACACATCTATGCACAGAGTCGCACACACCCTCCCACACAAACACTCAGGCACCCATACAGATACTCACACAAGCATTCAATAACTCATATAGACACTCATGTAGCTATTCTCAAACACATGCAGCCACTTACACAGCAACAGACAGACGGATACAGACATTCACCCAGTTTAGTCACTAACCCATGCATTCAGTAAGATAAGTTAAATCACTCACTTATACAGTCAGTCACGCACCTACTAAATCATCCATACAGACACTTACACACCCACTCATTCTTCAATACGTCTTTTCCTATATATATTAAAAATATTTAAACTTTACAGAAACACACAGTCACTGGATGATGTCATCAGTGATGTCATTTGAGATGTCATCAGTGATGTCATCAGTGATGTCACTGACCATGTCATGAGTGATGTAATATGTGACGTCATCAGCAGTGCATTGCGGGGCGCGAGTTATAGTTAGCTGGACTAACTATAACGGGGGAATTTCACGGGTTTTGTACGAGTGCAATGTCCAACTAACTATAACTGTCCCTAAAACCTATGGTTTTTTCAGTGAATATATATATATATACAACACCGACGAAGGCGCAAGCCGAAACGCGTCTGTTTGTTTGTCCCCCGCTAGTGCTTTTTTCTTTTGGAATTAAGAAAAGGAGCCTGGATATATATCTATATATATATAGATATATATATATATGTGTGTATGTATGTGTGGGTATGTATGTATATATATCTATATATATAGATATAGATATATATATATATATATCACAATCCTGGTCCACCACACATCCGGCGGAAGTCAGGTACGGACCACGATGTTGTTTTTAAGTATTTGCAGTGCTTTATTGCAGAAATGAACAGTGAGTATCCATTATTGATGACGCGTTTCGACCGCGTTTCCACGGTCTTGATCACATGACGCGCTGGACCAATAATAATCTTTAAATAGTGACCACATCCATGAGTAATGGTGTTAAACCACTCCCCTGAGCAATAGACCAAGAAAAAAGACTTGACATGGCTGTAATGACGAACATTCGTTTGCACTGAATAAAACTTTCTATATATACATGAATACATGTTAATAAAATAGAATAGAAATGTAAAACCAGGATAATAAAACCACAATGATACAGTAAATACAGACATAATGTCAATTAAACCAAAATGGTAAAAATGTGTTACTTCCTGGAAATACATCACAGTTATACCAGATAACAGTTTTCAGTACATATTGCCTCAGAATTGTCAAGTATTTATACTATTGCACGCTCCCAATTAAAGTGCCAGTAAATGTGATAAAGTGCAAGTGCAAATATTGTGCAAATTACAAGAATGTGCAAAAATTGTTAAATATTATTTGATGATATCGCGAAGCCATCGGAAAGCCCAATTCGTATACAGGTAAAGTGCAAGTGCACTATAAATGTACAGATGAGTACAAATGGAACAATATCACAACCATAACAGCAGTACATGAGATATCTAGGATTAAAAACCAGGTGGAATACAAAATTTATAACCATGTTAAAACCCAGGTTAAAAAAACCAGGTTAAAAACAGGTTAAAAAGGAGTTTAAAGTGAACAAGGCCCATAGATAGCCAGACCTTAAAAAATGATGTAAGTCCTCCCCCATGTTTAAGCCATTGGGCATCCGAGTATCTAATAATAGGATGGATTGGGACTCAAACTGGCGTAGTTGTTTTTCCCTATTTCCGCCTCTAATTGATTTAGGCACTGACCCTATTACAAAATAGCTCAAGTCATTTAAGTTGTTGTTATGGACAAGTTTTAGGTGTCGAGCAACTGGATAATTGGGATCCGAATTTACCACGGCGCGGAGATGTTGCAGTATCCTATTGAAGACTTGGAGTTTAGCACTGCCAACATATTTCAATTGGCACGTACACTCCAGAATGTAAACCGCAAAGTCGGTCCGACAGGTGTAGAGGCCCTGGATCTTAATAGGATCAGTATCAAACGCTGTGGTATATTCGGTGGTGTTTTTCCCAAACTTACAAGCTCGACAAGAGCTGCATTTGAAAAAACCTGTCCTCTGAGGTAGCCAAGTTTTAGAGACACTAACTTCAGGACTGTTTCTCACAAGCGCATCCCTCATAGAAGGCGCGCGTCTGAATGTTAGGGAAGGAAGTTGTGGCAATATCTGTGACAAAGTTGTGTCCGACAGCACTATTGGCCAATGTTTGAAAATAATCTTCCTAAATTGGTTCTCTTGGCGACTATAGGTTGTTATTAGTCTGACTGAGTCTGGAGGGTCAGTTGCCTTGGTTAGAGCAGTGGGTATGGGATTAGTGTTTACATTCTTATTTTGAAAACACTCCTCTCTTGTGTGGCTATTGGCCCTGTTCAAAGCTGATTTCAGTTCCTTGGTTTTGTAACCCCGTACGGTCGCCAGTAGGTAGTTATAGTTAGAACCTTGTTAGAACCTTGTTTCTATCAAAAAGCATTTTTTCTTTTGCCAATATCTTTAGCATCCGTTGACGAATCTTCGCGAAATTTTCAGAACTAATGGTCCACTCAGGTCAGCACTTTTCTTAAAAGTTTCGGGGTGATTCGTCAAGCGGGGGCCAAGAAAAAAGGGGGGTCCCAAAACATGTTTTGTCCATGTTAATTTTCATAGGAAACTTTAGACACGGCTACAGCCCGAACTCCTGAACGGAATTACACCAAATTTGGCAAAAAGGTAGCTTTTGCTCCAGAAAGCATGCTCTTTTAAAATGGTGTAAATCCGTTCAGTAGTTTTTGAGATATTTAAAGATTTACAGATATTGATATTTGAGAATTGTGAGATCTGATTGGCTGAACCCTCCTGATCACGAGCTTGTTTCTGATTGGCTGCCAACACTTCAAACCAAGAAGTGTTGGCAGCCATCTTGTGACTCAGTAGAACCGAGTCACAAGACAAAAGGTTAAAACAAAGAAAAGGGGGCAGGGTAGAAACACCCTGACCCCCTAGGCCTGCTCAGGGGGTCCCAAAGGGACCCCCAAGGCCAAAAAAAGCATTTTTGTAAAAAAGAATTTGGCGGGATTCATGAGTCCCACCTAAAAAAAAATGAAGCGCGGTCTCCCGCGCTTTGTTTTAATGAGCAGCCCCGGGGACCACCACCTCCCCGGGGCTTTATTAATTATGCGCGGGGGCACGCAGCCCCCCTGCAACCTCTGGGACCGCCACCTCCTGGGGATTTTTATAAAATGCGTGGGGGGGCTCCTGCCCCTCCATGCTGCCCCGGGGACCGCCACCTCCCCGGGGCATTCAGTTATTGGGAGGGCCTCATGGGCCCCCCAAGCCCTGGGGACCGCCACCTCAATTCTTTATATTAAGTGTGGGGGAGCTCCTGCCCCTCCCCCCACTGCCCCAGGGACCACCACCTCCCCGGGGCACACTTTATTTAAATACGGGGGTCCGTTGCGGACCCCCGGGGACCACCCCCTCCTTAAATAAGTTGGGAGGGGGGCCGTGCGGCCCCCCTCCAGGAGCCCTAGATGGCGCTGGGGACCGCCACCCCCCAGGGCCAGTTCCAACAATGTCCTGGATGCCCACCCCCGGGACATTGCAGTTTGCAATGGGCGGGAGCATTGCAAACACTGCTTCGCTTCATGGAAGCGAGAGCAGGTAACCTCCTCTCGATTCCATGAAACAAAGCAGAATTGCTTTTGGACAAGGGGAGCTGCATGTCAGTAGCTCCCCTTGTCCAAAAGCAATGCCGGCTCCCGCAGGAGACGGGGAGCCGTCTGGGACCGCAGGGGCATTGGGGCTCCCCCCGCGGTCCCCAACATGAGGCCAGGCCCCGGGGGATGGGGTCCCCGGGGCCAAAACTGGCCAAGGGAAGGGGGGCCACGCGGCCCCCCCTCCCGTAATAATATATATATATTTTTTAAAAGAGGCAATGCCCCTGGGGATGGGGTCCTTGGAGCCAATAATGGCCTCAGGAGAGGGGCCGCCGACCCACCTCCTTTAAATTTTTTTTTTCTTTTTTTTTTTTTTTTAAGTGGCCATGCCCTGGGGGATGGGGTCCCTGGGGCCAAAATCGGCCTCGGGAGGGGGACCGCACAGCCCCTTTCCTGTTTTTATTTTTTAAACTAAAAACAATGGCTCAGGCCCTGGGTGATGGGGTCCCCAGGGCCCAAAAAATACTAAGAGAAGGGGGGCCACACAGCCCCCCTTCTAAAAATATAAAAAGAAAAGAGAAGCCGGCATCTCGCCGGAGGCCCCGCCCCCTCCCTGCACCACTCAGCAAACGCGCCTCCTGGCGCGTTCTGGGTTGGGGGATTAAGTCCCTTTGAATGCTAAAAGTCCTTAGGGGCCAACTAGCCTACCAGGTACCTCCAGTAAGCCCCACACAGTGGGATTGCTGAGAGGTGGTCCGAGGCCACGCCCCTTTTTACAACACTGCAAACGCGCCTCTTGGCGCATTGCTAGTGGGGCGAAGAGGTCCTCTTGTGTCCTGAGGACCTCAGAACTAAAGTGAACTTCATCCCCCGAGCAGCAGTGCGCCAGGAGGTGCGTTTGTAGAGTGGTGTAAAAAGGGGGTGTGGCCTCAGACCACTCTCAGCAATCCAGCTGTGTGGGGCTTACTGGAGGTACCTAGTGGGCTAGCTGGCCCCCAGGGACCCTCAGGATTCAAGGGGACGTAAACCCCCAACCAAGAACGCGCCAGGAGGTGCGTTTGCAGAGTGGTGGAGAAAGGGGCCGTGGCCTGTGTCCACCTGTCAGCAATCCCACTATCTGGGGCATACTGGAGGTATCAGGTAGGCTGGTTGGCCCCTAAGGACCCCCAGCAGCGAAGGGGACTTTAATCCCCATCCAAGAGCACGCCAGGGAGTGCGTTTGCAGAGTGGTGGGGAAAGGGGGAGTGGCCTGCTATGAGAACTTAGCAATCCTGCTGTGTGGGACTTACTGAAGGTAACAGGAGGGGTAGTTGGCCCCCAAGGTTGACCTTGGGGGGCAATTGTCCCTCCTGTTACCCCCAGTAAGTCCCACACAGTGGGATTTCTAAGAAGTCTTCGCCTTTTTCCACCACTCTGCAACCGCCCCTCCTGGCACAGTACTGGTTGGAGGATGAAGTCCACTTTACTCCTGAGGGACTTTGGCTGCCAAGTAGCCCTCCTGGTACCTCCTGTAAGTCCTACACAGTGGAATTCCTGAGCGCTGGTCGGAGGCCCAGGCCCCTTTCTGCACCACTCTGCAAACGCGACTACTACGTTGGAGTTAGAAATTAGCATTTAAAAAACTTTAGAAATTCACTGAAAAAACCATAGGTTTCAGGGACGTTATAGTTAGAAATTAGCATTTAAAAAACCTTAGAAATTCACTGAAAAAACTATAGGCTTCAGGGACGTTATAGTTAGAAATTAGCATTTAAAAAACCTTGGAAATTCACTGAAAAAACCACAGGTTTCAGGGACGTTATAGTTAGTTGGACATTTCACTCGTACAAAACCAGAGAAATTCGGCCGTTATAGTTAGTTGAGCTAACTATAACTTGCGCCCCTGCAATGCACTGCTCATGACATAACATTTTACATCACTCATGACATGGTCAGTGACATCACTCATGACATCTCAAATGACATCACTCATGACATCACTGATGACATCATCCACTTAATATCTGATGCACCTCCTCACACCCTAATATAACCTTTCATACACCTACTCTAAAATACAAACTACCATTCTCGAAACCATAGACACACTAATTCCAGTTAGTACATACCCACTCACTGATTCATAGGTCTACACACATCCACTCACCCATACAGTCACTCATACACGCAGTCACTCATCAATATAGCCACTGATATATGCACTCATAAACCTACACAGATATTCACACACCGCCACTCACCCATAGAGTTACTCATACACCTAGTAGTCAGTCACCTAAAGAATCAATCACACTGCCATTTACTCATTATACAGTTATACACACACCACCAATCATTAACCCATATAGACACTCGGGTAGCTACTCACCAACCAATGCTACCACTTACACCCCAACTAACAGACTAATACAGACATTCACACAGATTAGTCACTCACCCATGCATTCAGTAAGACACGTTTAATCACTCACTTATACAGTCAGTCACGCACCTACTAAATCAGCCATTGTCACTCATACACCCACTCATTCTTAAATACACCTTGGCGTATATACATATATAAAACATACTTAAATTTTTCAGAAACACACACTCACTGGATGGTGTCATCAGTGATGTCATCAGTGATGTCATTTGAGATGTCATCAGTGATGCCACTGACCAAGTCATGAGTGATGTAATATGTGACATCATGAGCAGTGCATTGCGGGGCGCGAGTTATAGTTAGCTCAACTAACTATAACAGCTGAATTTCTCTGGTTTTGTAAGAGTGAAATGTCCAGCTAACTATAACGTCCCTGAAACCTGTGATTTTTTCAGTGAATATATATATATATATATATGTATATATATATATATATATATATATATATATAGATATATATATATCCACAACAAAGAAGAAATAATGCTTCACTCCTGGGTGCTCAAGTAGTAGCAATGAATTTATTAAGTCAAGCATCCATGTCCCACAACGACTGACGCGTTTCACTTATCAAGTCGTGTTCACTGTGAATCACGTCAGTCTGTGTGGGACGCGGATGCTTGACTTAACAAATTAATTGCTATTTCTCGAACTCCCATGAGTACAGCATTATTTCTTCTTTGTTGTGGATTATTTTGGAGCTTTGATCCAGCTCCACGTATGCACCCGCAGAGAGAGCGTATAGCCATTTGACCACTTTGTGTAACATATTTTATATATATATATATATATATATATATGTGTGTTTTTTTTTCATCAAATGTTAACCAACCCATCCCATCTAGCCTCTAACTAAACTTTCTGAGCACCAAAGTGTCTTTCTAAGTTTCTTAGACGAACAACAGAATGTTTGTTAGTTAGCATCTTGACTTGAAGAAGATTGCACTTTATCACAGTTATAGATTTTCTGAGCTGAAAAGGGCGTGCTTTCTCTGAGGAGCTGGTGGCCTTCGCTAGGGATGCCTGTAGAACAGCTTGTACAAGTCTCTAAGGAAGAGCTGAAGTTGCCTCTCTGCCTAATACATGTCTATACAAGGCTTAAATACAGTTTTCTGATTATTTTGAAAAGACCAGACCTAGTGATGAATGATATAAAATGCAAGAATTAGCATAGGATTTCTGTCGCACATTTAATAAAAATACACCACACATTATAAATCACATGTATACATATATGTGAATAATTGATTCCCTACAAATCTCCAATAAAGTAAATGTTACAAGTCATACATATTAAATTAATACTAAATACAGCACAAGTGTATAAATGAAAAATGTGAACTCATACATGAATATATGAAATTTAATAGGAGCACATAAACAAAAAACGTAGAGATCAGTGTGAACACTTGCTAAGTGGCCAATGCACAATTATGACTGAGTTGACAATAACTGAGTATAGTTAGGAGAAAGGTTAATGCCTAACAGCATGTGGGTGACATCTACGATGACCTTGAACATTATATGGCTGTTGTGTTCATACACATTAATTGCAATCATTATATAAAGTCTGGTGCCTTCACAGAGTTTTTCATGAACTGCAAGAATCACAATTGCTTTACTGTGGACAGTGCTTGCAATAAAAGCAATCAACATGTACAGACAGAGCTCCAGAGGGACAGCCTTTTATTTGTCCTTTTACCGCGTCCTTATGAAAATCAATGTCATCCTTTCTCTGTGAAACGAAGCGCGCGCCTTGGAGGCGGATGATATGTGCATAAGAGGACGCCTACGTGGATTCATGTATCTGCCACATGTTGCAGTTCTAGGAAACAGCGCCTCGTGTTACGTCCCCCTGCCTCTATTTACAAGGCGCCACCTGTGCCCCACACTGCAGCATGTGCTCCCTGTGGCCAGGAGAGATTCAGACATTTCCGCATCAGATGTCAGGAATCCTCGCCGCCATCAGGGATGGAGCGCCCTGAGCATCCCAGAGCGGTCTGCATCTATGACCTCACCCGGCCTTAGTTTACACTCTTGAGGACTCTAGGTGCATCAATATGGGGGCATTGGTCATCACAGCCTTCTACCAGCCCTGCCGAAAGCAGTAAATAAGCCCCCGCACCATCTAAACATAGATTCACAAAACATAGGGTATGTGCAAACACCTGCAGGTATTTATACAGGGTGACCAGAACCAAAAACCGGGATATTTTGCAAAAATAGAAGAAGGACTACAATATTACATCAACGGAGCGGCGCAGAATGACAGCTCTCATCAACATAGGAAGACGGAAGAGCCACTAAGAAAATAAATAAAATGTAATTTCTAAAACCAGCACCATACCTGTTAATTAAATTACTTACTCATAACAGCTGCTAACTAGCACAGCTTTAGAACACCTAAAAAAGTGCCTCTCACTATTTTCAATAGATTCCCTCTAAAAACCGGGACACAAGCCGAAATCTGCTAGGACAGTTGGTGAAAATCCGGGACGCCTGGTCACCCTATATTTATAGCACAGGGCACCCCACTAGTACTCCCGGTCCATGCCTGTGATAGAGCGCCATGTTATCGAGAAATTTGTAGGGGTGCATCATAATCACTGTTAGTTCGCACCCGCATATATCCAGAGATATATATCAATGAATGGCCAGTAAGATGTAGTTCTAAACCGCAGTTATTGGAGCGAATAGAAGCATAATTTCGCTATTTTAACCATGCAAATGTAATGCTTAACTGAAACGTGTTTAAAATGATGCATAAATGAATTAGCCCATGTGTAACCAAGATGCAGGAGTTTAATGTGTACCATAGTAAGTTGCACGTGTAGTTCCCTTTTCGCATATGAAACGTAATGAACCAATGCTTATAGAAATGACTAGAATTGTGTGTTTAAATTGTGTAAAGGCCTGACTGCATATACGTCAAAGAAAGGCCTGTTCGTTCCTATGTTAGCTTAATATTGTAGGCCGAGAAGGTGTTCTCTTGGGAAGGCTCTCTGGGCACCGATGGTAGAATTAATTAGCAGAGTGAAAAGTTTCTGTTGAATGTATTTTCCGTTGCAGGTGCAAGGACACATGCCTCGTTAGTGAAAGACTGGTTCTTTGTTTTAGGAGTTAGGATGGTGGGAGACACTGAGATGGGAGTATACTGGAATGTAAAATTGATACTTTCAGCGGAGAAGGTGCCTGGGACCCAAGGTCACTGTAACCGTCCTGGATGAAGTAAGAGTTTCGATGGAAAAGTACAAGAAGGAAGACCTGGCCGAAGAGGCGTGAAAAGGGCGTGTTCTATTGTATGTGGATTTTGTATTAGGGATAGTGCCCCGAGGGAGGAGAGCAGACGGGAGGTAGAGGAGACCTGAGAGAAGGGCGTAAGAGAGAGATCTGGTTAGTAAGGAGCATCTTAGAACGAGCTCAATGCTAAGTGAGTGCACTTCTTAGGAAGTCTTCACAACTGACAACTTTACCTTTTCTACTCTTGCCTGGGGAAATTCGTTAAGTAGGGATGTCACCTTAGCGGTAGAGTAGGGACAGATTTAACGCTATACTTTCTATTAGGTAAATGAAGAATAAAATAGAGATTGGAGCCGTCATTGCTAGTCTAATGCTTCTGGAGCTAACGATCCTTCTTATCCTGAGTCGGATGAAACTCCTGCATAGGATGATGTTTGTATTAGTGCCCATCTATTTCTTTAACCTCGTGTTGAGGTGTTTGTATGTGCAGTTATTTTTGGCTTTGTAATAAACCCCTAAAATTTGAATTCGGAGTCAGTGGTCTTTGGAGCCAAAGTTGAATCCTAAGTTGTTGTGTAGAAGAATTGAGTTTTCTTCCCTTCACACTATTCAGCAGGTAAAAAGATTCTGGCGACCTGAAGATTCTTAGAGATGGTAAGATAAGATAAGAATCTCGCTTTATCAGTTGGTAGCAGAGTAGGATGGTTTCCTCTGATAGTAAGGGGAGATCTAGATTAGGATAAGAGATTACTTGCCCCATAGAGCCCGAGTGATGGTGATCCAGTAGATTGTAAGAGGAGGACGACGGCGGCCGATGAGAACCGACGGAGAGTGATGGTGCGGCGAAGTAGCAGTTCATGGTAGCGTGAGTATGAACAGGGTGATGCTTGTTAGATTGCGGTGTTGATTTGATTGTGTGATGTCTTGCGGTGTTGGAATGAGAGTCGTGTGATTGAGGATCGGACCGTGAGCGCGCGCGGGGCCGAGAGATTTGATTCGATATCCCGGGATAAGAGATTGTGGTGTAGAAGACACCCAGAGTTGAGATTGTTGACCAGAGGTTGTGGGAGTCATGAGACGTCGTTGATTAACCCACCGAGGATAGGGAGCACATGTGCGAGTGCATGAATAACCGACGCTGGTCGTAGGTTGTTGTATGTGTGAAACATCGAGTGTTTGGATCCTATCAATCGTGCCAGATTTGAGGTCAACAGTTTCGAAAGACTGTCCGGTCGTTTGTGGACAGACAGTCAGAGAGGTGATTGTCCGGTCGTTTTGTGGACAGACAGTTACTTCAGAGTGTGTTTGAGACGAGTGTGAGCGTGAGAGGTAAATTGTTAAGGAGGGGGAACTGCTGCGAGCGGAGAAAGAGTGACGTCAGACAGTGCCGCGCTGCGATAGGTCGGTTGGTGTGAGTCGCGCTGGTATTGGTGAACTGACATTAGGAAGTAAAAATGAAATTTTGTGTACGAACGGAAATCTGTTACATCATGAAATGTTTTAAAGTTTTACGAGAACTCTGTAGAGGCGATAGACATATGGTTACTCGGGGGGGGGAGAGGAAGCCCCTCCCGAAGATACGCCAGCACATTACATGGCTAAGAATGTGGGATTGCATACTATAATTTGGCTTGAGAATTGGCATACAATGACACAGGGAGAGGGAGAATTGACTTTCCCACGCTATGGCACTTTCAGGTTGGAAGTGTTGTACCGGCTAAAAACCGTAATGTCTTCTTTACGACCATTGCCCAGACCGACACAATTTGAAGCACTACACGCATGGATTAGGGCAGCGTATGACAGAAAAAGAGACAGAAGTCAGGAAAGGGTGAAGAAGTCGATCAGGGCATTTCAAGATGCGAGATGGGATGCACTGGAGAAAAGGTGGAGAGTGGAAACGATTGAAGGGGATAGATTATATCCACTGTTAGAGAAAACGGGAGATACACAGAAAAAGAGTGTAGAGGAAGATGACAGTGATATGGATGACAGCTTGTTAGAGAGACTGCTGTCAGAGAGACCACCTCCATTAAATCCAGATTATAGTGAGGGAAAATCGACTGTGGCAGGAGGGACTGGCGAGTTACAGAAACAAACAAATGTGAGAGTAGTGGGAAAAATCGCCACAGGAACCGAGGGAGTGGGAACACAACCCTCAATGGGAAGTGTGAGATTGCCGGATGTCCTGATGGTACCGGTTACCATTGGTCCTATAGTATCAGTGTATGACCCAGATCGAGTAAGTGAAGGAAGTCTATCACGGACGACAGGGAGAGAGGGGATCAGCGTTGTAGGGAATGGTGTAGAAGGAGAAATGGTCCACTCTCCAAAGCCCATAGAAGCGAGCACGCCATTGCCAGCCACCGCAGACTCCTCTAGTGGACAGGTGGATGGGAGACCAGTAAGACCAACGTCTTTGGTCGAGTCCAGATCGGACTTGAGAATGTGGGTACCACCTGCGAGGAATCAGAGAGATCGGATGGCAGGAGATGTGGAACAAGACAACTCAGGAAACAGACCAGTTTTTAGGAATACGATAGAAGAGAGTAAGCCACAAGAACAAAGCAGTGATTATGATGAACAGAATGGTGCTGCTTGTCGAGAAATCTTGAGAAGTGCCATGAGGGCAAGGATGTTGGATGTAGTGAGGTTGAAGGCAGAGGTAGATGAAATGATCAGCGGGAATCTGCCTTTGCAGAGAATAGAGATCTATGAGCCAGACGAGCTGCTTTTTGTGGCAAAGGATGTGACTCGTAAAGCAAGGGCCGCACATGAGAAATTGACAGAATTGGCAAAGAAATATGAGGTGGATCTGAATAAAACGAAATCGTTGCAAGGCTCTCATAGGTTGCAATACAAGGTTGCAATGATCAAGAGTTGGAAGAGAAAAGGGTCATAGGACTGAGGACACATACCAAGGACCTGATTGTAGGGATGAGGATATGGGTCATGCTCAATAAATGGGAGGAAAGATGGTCTAAGAAAAAGATTTCCAAAAAGAACGTGGAAGAGACGCCGCCTCCGGGGGGAGGGACGACAGGAGTAGGGAACTATCCTTTACGGGAAGTACAAAATGGAGGGTACGTGCATGTGCCCTGGAGTAGAGGTGATTTGGCTGCATTTACAAATGATTTTCCTCGGCTGAGGGAAAAGCCAGTAGAGTGGTACAAACAGGTTGATCGGTTTGTTAAAATTTCGAAAGTATTGTGGATTGATTTGAACACCTTGTTTGATATTGTAGTACCAGGAGACTTATGGTCAGCTTGTAAGATTGCAGTTGAGTGGCCGACTTCCGAACCTGAAAGGGATGCTGTTACAAATGGTCCGTCACATATAGTCATGAAAAAGTTTGAACAAGTGATTACATGGTTGAAGTCGAAGATCTCGCCTCAGGACATTGATTGGGTTAAGATAGATCGAACTGTCCAAGAACCAAAGGAGACAGTGCATGAGTATTATGAAAGACTCTTGCAAGCTTTTAAACAGTATAGTGGATTAGATACCTTAGACCCCAAGGATATGGGACAGTTTGTCTCAAAGTTTGTCCTAGGATTGAGACCAGAGGTTAGTCTTATGATACAGCAACATTTGATCTGTTGGCAGAACAAGCCGGTGGATGAAATCCTGCGGTATGCGAGGTACTGTAGTGATGAAGTAGACTCAAAGCACCGGAAGTTGAAGGACAAACTGATGCTTGTTCAGATGCAAACTGCTCAGGTCCAGCCTAGCGGAGGGACGCTGGGAAGAAGACAGGGAAACAATCAAGGGAACCAGAATGGGCAAGCCCAGGGAAAAGGGAAGCCTGTAGATCCTAAGACGGGAATGGATGTGGCGACATTGAAGAAGACCACTGCGTGTCATCTTTGTCACCAAATTGGACAGTGGAAGCGCGAGTGTCCCTTGAACCCAGCTAATCAGGTGCAACAGGAGGTAGAAGCGGTTCAGGCACCCGTGCCGGAGGTAGTTAATACTGTGACGAGGCCTAGATCGATGAAAGGGGGGACGTTTAACCCACAGGTGCAAGTTCCCCAGCCGCCGAGAATTTCGCAGGGAACGCGGACTTACCAGCAGATGCCCCTTTTCGAAGGGTATGATGAGTACAGCCCAGACCCGTTGGCCTGACGGTGCCTGAGGGGGGAGGAAGACTGCACACTTGGAGCAGTCTTGGAGGTAGACCAGAGAGGACCTTTTGTGGAGGCAGACATTGATGGTCATCCTGCCACCCTTTTGGTTGACACTGGTGCTACCCGGTCTACTGTAAGATCAGCAGTAGTCCCTAACCTACCCCTCTCGGGACAATCGATCCAAGTTGTTGGAGTGGCAAACAAAAAGATAACTAGCCCATTGACTGAACCGATTCCGGTGAGAATAGGCTCTTTCCGAGCTAGACATCAGTTTGTGGTGTGCGATTCGAGTCCAGTCTGTCTGTTAGGGAGAGATCTATTGTGTAAGTTAAATTGCACTATCTATTGCACACCCAGGGGAGTTGAGGTTCAGATGAAGGATGATGATGCCACCTTCAAGGTTGCAAATCAGCACTTGTGCATAGAATTCTACCCTGTTGTGACAGTGGAGAAACTTCCACTAGATTTGAGAGATTCTGTGTCACAAGAGGTGTGGGACTTCACGGGAGAAGAGATCGGACTGATCAGAGGGGTTGAACCTGTGCAGATTCAGGTCAAGCAGAATGTCGAATTCCCTAGAACACCCCAGTACAACCTGTCAACCGAGACTATTGCAGGGATTAAACCTGTAATCGAGTCCATGATCAAGCAAGGAATTCTGAAGGAGATAAGGGGTAGCCCATTTAATTCACCCATCATGGGGCTACAGAAACCGAGTGGGAAGTTCAGGATCATCCAAGACCTGCGAAAGGTCAACACGATAGTTGTCCCATGTTGTCCAGTGGTACCGAATCCATCAGTGATACTGTTTCAGATCCCGTGCGAAGCTGAGTGGTTTACGGTGATCGATTTGTGTCAAGCATTCTTCTCGATACCGCTCCACGAAGAAAGCCAATTTCTTTTTGCTTTCCGGCTGGAAAATCGTGTGTTAACGTGGTGTCGTATCCCTCAAGGGTATACCGAGAGTCCATCGATCTTTAACCAGATCCTGAAGAAGAATCTTGAAAGTCTCGTACTGCCACAGAACTCAGTTCTCGTGCAGTATATAGACGATCTGCTTGTTGCCTCAGAAACAGAGGACGCTTGCAGGATAGACACAATAGCCCTACTGAATCATTTGGCAGAGAATGGACACACGGTGTCTCCAAACAAGTTACAGTACTGTCTGAATGAAGTGCAGTACTTGGGGCACAGGATAGAAAAAGGCAAGAGGAAGGTGTCACCAGATCGAGTTGAGGCAATAATGAACATGGCCGTGCCTACCACTCAGAGGGAGGTCAGAATGTTTCTGGGAATGGTCGGCTATTGTCGCCAGTGGATTCCCAATTTTTCCTTGAACGCAAAGCCTTTGCAGAGGCTCACACACAAGGATGTGAGTGATCCGGTACCATGGGACAACGAATGTTTGATGTCATTTTTAAGATTGAGAGAGGGTTTGTGTTCTGCATCAGCTTTGGGGATGCCTAATTACAACAAGGCTTTCTCACTGTTCTGTTGCGAAAGAGAAGGTTGTGCATTAGCAGTCCTGGCTCAGAGCCATGGAGGTGTCCGTAGACCAGTTGCCTATTTTTCAGCTACCTTAGATCCAGTAGCTTCTGCGTTGCCCGGATGTCTCAGATCCGTTGCTGCAACAGGTGTCAGCATTGAAAGGTGTGAAAGCATTGTAATGGGTCACCCTCTGACAGTTCATGTACCACACTCTGTTGAATTGTTAATGACCAGGACGAAGACTCAGCACCTAACGAATAACAGGTTGACGAGGTATGAGCAGGTCATACTCGCCGCAGAGAATGTGATTCTGAAAAGGTGCTTTGTCTTAAATCCTGCGACATTAATGCCTATACCGAATACAGATGATGAAGATTGTGAGGACCATGATTGTCTCGATGTGACTGAACTATGCACCAAACCGAGACCTGACATTGTTGACGAACCACTGACCGACCATGATGAAATTTTCTTTGTTGACGGTTCATGCCTAAGAGACAATGTTGGTCAGTTGAGAGCAGCATTTGCTGAATGTACCATCTCAGGAGTGGTTGAGGCTGCTTGTCTAGAAGGAGTACACTCCGCACAGGTAGCTGAGATCATTGCCTTGACGCGTGCCTGTTTAGCTGCTGATCAAATTCGATTCACGATCTACACTGACAGCCAGTATGGGTTCGGTGTGGTTCATGACTTCGGACAGTTATGGTCACAGAGGGGATTCATGACATCATCTGGTTCACCCATTAGAAATGGGGAATATGTGAGACAGCTACTAGATGCATTGCAATGTCCAAAGGAGATCGCAGTGGTGAAGTGCACTGCGCATGGGAAGGGAAATGATTTTGTCTCTCTGGGAAACAATTATGTCGATGAAGTTGCCCGCTTTTGTGCAGAACAAGGATGTATATTCACAGGGGGTTACACAGGAGAGAGCCAAGAAGGAACCGCGCTCAGCATGATGTTAGCCATGGCAGACACTTGGGAGGAGCTCAAGCGACTGCACGATGAGGTTTCAGATCGAGAACGAGACGGGTGGGTCAGAGCAGGATGTGAAAAAGGAGATGTTAATGTTTGGGTTTCAAGTGATGGTCGAGCGGTGTTGCCAGAGAGTTTGTTGAGCCCAATGGCAAGATTGATACATGAGTGGAGAAGTGTGGCTCAATGGTTAGAGCGGCAGACCCTGATGCAGAGATCTGGCCCGGGACCAGGGTTCAATTCCCGCCTCGGCGGGTCTTGGGCTCAATTTCCTCGGACCTGATAATTCTCGCCTCGGTGCCTATTCTAATCATGGGTCCCACTCTGCAACTCTGGGCAATAGCTTGCTTAATCGCCCCAACAGCGCTGGGATGCCTGGCTTCACCCTGGGGGTGCCCAGGAGTGGACATTTCACAGGGAAAAGCCAGGAAGGGTTCCACAGCGGTATGCGTACAGCGCCTGGACACCCCTTTGGGGGTATGGGTGCGCTTTACAAGTACAAATTTCATTTCATTTCATTCATTCATTTCATACATTGTGCAATCCATCTTGGCAGAGATACCATGGTGCGTGTGTTTAGGCAGACATGGTATAACCCATGATTCCGTGCAATTGCTGAAGCAGTCTGTCAGAGATGTGTTACGTGTCAACAGATGAATGCTGGAAAGAAGACTGTGGTCACATTGAGTCACATTGGGAGGTCAGGAGGACCCTTCAATAGGATGCAACTAGACTTTATCGAGATGCCCAAGTGCAATGGGTTGAGGTACATTTTGGTGGTGGTGTGTGTATTCTCACGGTGGGTGGAGGCTTACCCAACACGTAGGTGAGATACCCTCACAGTGGCTAAGTTACTGTTGAGGGAACTCATCCCGAGGTTTGGTTTTCCGACCTTTTTGGAATCAGATAGAGGAACACACTTGCACAGCGAAATCAAGAAGTTACTTTGTGCTGCATTAAATGTCGATCAGAGACTACATTGTAGCTATCGACCAGAGGCTTCTGGGATAGTGGAACAGATGAATGGGACTTTGAAAGCCCGAATGGCAAATGTGTGTTCATCAACGTCTTTGAAGTGGCCTGATGCCCTGCCACTTGTGCTTATGAGTATTCGCAGTGTCCCAGACAGGAGAACCGGGTTATCCCCTCACGAGATCTTGATGGGGAGGGCGATGCGATTACCAGCAGTACCAGCTACAGCTTTGATAAACATCACTGATGACTTGATTCTCGATTACTGCAAAGGACTAGCTGATGTGGTCTGTTCTGTATCCCAGCAGGTGCAAGCTGCAGCTGTTCCGGCCTCGAGTGATCTGTGCCACAACCTGTGTCCCGGAGACTGGGTGCTTGTTCGAAAGCACGTGAGGAAGAGTTGTCTGGATGTTCGGTGGCGAGGCCCGTACCAGGTAATACTGGTGACGAACACAGCAGTGAAGTGCGGAGGATTGCCAAGTTGGGTGCATGCTTCCCATACCCGCAGAGTTTCAGCACCCTCGGAAGAAACAGCTCCTCTCGTGAATGAAAATCCAGCTGATGTGGCAGGGCCACATGAGAGGACAAGTCAAGCTGTGAGGGCCGCTGATACAGCTGGTTGTGCACCGGAACAAGCTGAAGAGGGTTCCGATGACCAGAACCCCGACTTTGACGCAGATGGAGGAGGTGTTGCTGTGGGTGGAGTAGAGTCAAATTCAGCAGAAGAAGGAAGTGGTGCACAGGGTATAGAAGGGGAAAGCAGAAGAACAGCAAGAGCAGAGGAGACTTGGCCTGAAAGACAGAGGAGACTGAATCTAAGGCTGGCTCCCGAAAGAGATCTTGCTCCAATGTCTGAAGTGTCTGAATCGGAAGCAAGTGACGAAGAGCAGGCTCAAGAAGGTCGGAGAAGGTCAAAAAGAACGAGAGTACCTTGCCAGAGATACGCTACCCCGGAGTGGACTTACACAGTAACTGATGTAGGGTGTAGTGAGCTCAGGGAGGCTGAGGTCCGTGCTGGTGGTCAGCAAGAGCCCGAACGTGGTGTTGGAGGTGTTGCTGTTGGTACCAGGGCTCGAAATCGAAGGAGTACTGACCCTCACGGTTCCGAATCCCCCACTTCTGAGTAAAGTTCGAGAATTGGTTTTGCATCGGCTTGAATTTCCGTCATTTGGGCCTGAGCCACCTTCACATGAAATGAAAATTCTTCGTCTTGAGCTTTTGCAGTATGTTTTAGAAGCAATTGGAGCTGATCTTATTTTGGACTCAGAATAACTTGTTGTAAATAGAAAAGTCTAAAGAAGAAGATAACCTGGGTCCGAGTGGAAGAAGAATACATTTAGGGACTTTCCACAGAAGAGAACGAAACTTAGGGAAGTCTTTTTCTGGACTATGTAAATAAGGAACTGTAGTTGATAGGGGGATTTCCAGCTGATACAGAGTTGTTCGAACTGGTTAAGCAAGTCACGTGCGGAGAAGACAGAGACTTTGAGTGTTCGTTGCTGAAACCAAGAACTAGAGAACTTTTTGAAATCATGGAGGCTGGAGATCCACACCGTAGATCCAAATTGATCGTAGGCACATTTATAGGAGATGTGATAGTTTCTATAATCATAGTAGTTGCAGTTTCATATTTAGTTCCACACGAGCTAGCAGTGGGGGGGGTGCAAGGGACTCCTACACCCACTACACCTAGCAAAAAGGAGGGAGGCATAGGAGACGAAAAAGCTTTGCTAATAGAAGAGAGTCGTAGATTACATGTAGATTTGTCTAGAAGTGATTTTAAGCTTAACGCATATGCCAAGCTGTTATATGAGTATGTGGATGCGATGGATGCGAAGGATTTTTATGTGTGTATGCAGCTGCCAGCTTCAGTGGATGAGGGTATTAGATACCACCATCTTCCACTGACCTATGGAATTTCGTGTAGCTTGTTGCTCAGTGTGTTTAATGGGAGAGGTCACTATGAGTATTTCTTTTCCAACTATGATGCCGTGCTTCCAGAGGTTCCTGCCTATAAACATTTGAACAAGTACGATTATTACAAGGCGGAAGATAGACTTGGAAAATACTTCATACCGACTTCAAAATTAGATACAGCCTATGCCCATAGACACAATTTAACTTGTGCGTTAACAGAAGTAGATAAAAAATTTGTAGATCAGGTAGAAGATAGATATAGAATGTTAACAAAAGCACGCGATACAGGAGATAGCCCTTTAGATTGGATAGACGAAGAGAGATTACACCGCACAAAAGGAAGTTATGGCCCTATAGCATTGGATATGGTGCAAAGGGGGAAGTTGTGCGTGAGACGTGTGCAAACCTATTATGACATGGTCTCTGTGGGACAGAGTGAGTGTGATCACGTTTTCACTATGGAGGAATCAGCAAAGAATTTCCTGCAAGGTCCTGTACAAGTGATACCTACTGTGTATTTCGTGTGTGTAACAAATGCTTATGTGAGATTGCCGGCGAACTGGTACGGTACATGTTACTTGGGAATTATATTTCCAAAGATTTACCATGCAGAGGATTTGGAACTTTTGGAAAGTGGAAAGCATTCGAGAATAAAAAGAGGTGGGAGTGGTAGTAGGAGATATCTTTGGAGCAATGACATCAAGTTTGGGAGTGATCTTGAATGATGTGAAGATCCGGAGATTAGCGACTGTAGTGGATGAGTTGTCCATGAATACAGCGAAGTCGTTGATACTTGTGGATGGAGAGATGTTGTCGATAAGGACAATGGTTTTACAGAATCGTCTTGCTTTGGATGTCTTATTGGCAAAAGAGGGCGGAGTCTGTAAATTGTTGAAGGTTCAAGAGTGCTGCACTTATATTCCAGATAATAGTAAAGATCTGGAGAAATATATAAGTAACATCACTACGATCCATCATGAGATAGAGGATTTGACTGGAGAGGGAGTTTGGGAGAAAGTTGGCAAGGGATTTGGCCAAGTGGGAAGCTGGTTTGCGAATGTGGGAAAGGGTTTCCTTGGCTATGTCCTGAGACCCCTCATTATAGTTGTGGTTTGTGTGGTTTGCTTGTGGGGTCTTATCAGAGCATACAAGTGGTATAAAGCAGGTAGAGTCGAGAGGGCTTTGAGAGAAAATGAGACGAGAATGGCTAGACTGCAGGACAGTCACTATCGAAATATTAAGAATCTGGAGAGATTCCGACAGGGGAGAATGGCAACAAGTTCTGTTTAGGTAGGTTCTTTCTCCAAGAGTGTTGTAAAAGTGTGATGACAGAAGTCATCAAAGGGGGGAACTGATAGAGCGCCATGTTATCGAGAAATTTGTAGGGGTGCATCATAATCACCGTTAGTTCGCACCCGCATATATCCAGAGATATATATATATCAATGAATGGCCAGTAAGATGTAGTTCTAAACCGCAGTTATTGGAGCGAATAGAAGCATAACTGTGCTATTTTAACCATGCAAATGTAATGCTTAACTGAAACGTGTTTAAAATGATGCATAAATGAATTAGCCCATGTGTAACCAAGATGCAGTAGTTTAACGTGTACCATAGTAAGTTGCACGTGTAGTTCCCTTTTCGCATATGAAACGTAATGAACCAATGCTTATAGAAATGACTAGAATTGTGTGTTTAAATTGTGTAAAGGCCTGACTGCATATACGTCAAAGAAAGGCCTGTTCATTCCTATGTTAGCTTAATATTGTAGGCCGAGAAGGTGTTCTCTTCGGAAGGCTCTCTGGGCACCGATGGTAGAATTAATTAGCAGAGTGAAAAGTTTCTGTTGAATGTATTTTCCGTTGCAGGTGCAAGGACACATGCCTCGTTAGTGAAAGACTGGTTCTTTGTTTTAGGAGTTAGGATGGTGGGAGACACTGAGATGGGAGTATACTGGAATGTAAAATTGATACTTTCAGCGGAGAAGGTGCCTGGGACCCAAGGTCACTGTAACCGTCCTGGATGAAGTAAGAGTTTCGATGGAAAAGTACAAGAAGGAAGACCTGGCCGAAGAGGCGTGAAAAGGGCGTGTTCTATTGTATGTGGATTTTGTATTAGGGATAGTGCCCCGAGGGAGGAGAGCAGACGGGAGGTAGAGGAGACCTGAGAGAAGGGCGTAAGAGAGAGATCTAGTTAGTAAGGAGCATCTTAGAACGAGCTCAATGCTAAGTGAGTGCACTTCTTAGGAAGTCTTCACAACTGACACCTTTACCTTTTCTACTCTTGCCTGGGGAAATTCGTTAAGTAGGGATGTCACCTTAGCGGTAGAGTAGGGACAGATTTAACGCTATTCTTTCTATTAGGTAAATGAAGAATAAAATAGAGATTGGAGCCGTCATTGCTAGTCTAATGCTTCTGGAGCTAACGATCCTTCTTATCCTGAGTCGGAAGAAACTCCTGCGTAGGATGATGTTTGTATTAGTGCCCATCTATTTCTTTAACCTCGTGTTGAGGTGTTTGTATGTGCAGTTATTTTTGGCTTTGTAATAAACCCCTAAAATTTGAATTCGGAGTCAGTGGTCTTTGGAGCCAAAGTTGAATCCTAAGTTGTTGTGTAGAAGAATTGACTTTTCTTCCCTTCACACTATTCAGCAGGTAAAAAGATTCTGGCGACCTGAAGATTCTTAGAGATGGTAAGATAAGATAAGAATCTCGCTTTATCAGTTGGTAGCAGAGTAGGATGGTTTCCTCTGATAGTAAGGGGAGATCTAGATTAGGATAAGAGATTACTTGCCCCATAGAGCCCGAGTGATGGTGATCCAGTAGATTGTAAGAGGAGGACGACAGCGGCCGATGAGAACCGACGGAGAGTGATGGTGCGGCGAAGTAGCAGTTCATGGTAGCGTGAGTATGAACAGGGTGATGCTTGTTAGATTGCGGTGTTGATTTGATTGTGTGATGTCTTGCGGAGTTGGAATGAGAGTCGTGTGATTGAGGATCGGACCGTGAGCGCGCGTGGGGCCGAGAGATTTGATTTGATATCCCGGGATAAGAGATTGTGGTGTAGAAGACACCCAGAGTTGAGATTGTTGACCAGAGGTTGTGGGAGTCATGAGACGTCGTTGATTAACCCACCGAGGATAGGGAGCATTTGTGCTAGTGCGTGAATAACCGACGCTGGTCGTAGGTTGTTGTATGTGTGAAACATCGAGTGTTTGGATCCTATCGATCGTGCCAGATTTGAGGTCAACAGTTTCGAGAGACTGTCCGGTCGTTTGTGGACAGACAGTCAGAGAGGTGACTGTCCGGTCGTTTTGTGGACGGACAGTTACTTCAGAGTGTGTTTGAGACGAGTGTGAGCGTGAGAGGTAAATTGTAAAGGAGGGGAACTGCTGCGAGCGGAGAAAGAGTGACGTCAGACAGTGCTGCGATAGGTCGGTTGGTGTGAGTCGCGCTGGTATTGGTGGACTGACATCAGGAAGTAAAAACGAAATTTTGTGTACAAACGGAAATCTGTTAGATCATGAAATGTTTTAAAGTTTCACGAGAACTCTGTAGAGGCGATAGACATGTGGTTACTCGGGGGGGAGAGGAAGCCCCTCCCGAAGATACGCCAGCACATTACATGGCTAAGAATGTGGGATTGCATACTATAATTTGGCTTGAGAATTGGCATACGATGACACAGGGAGAGGGAGAATTGACTTTCTCACGCTATGGCACTTTCAGGTTGGAAGTGTTGTACCAGCTAAAAGCCGTAATGTCTTCTTTACGACCATTGCCCAGACCCACACAATTTGAAGCACTACACGCATGGATTAGGGCAGCGTATGACAGAAAAAGAGACAGAAGTCAGGAAAGGGTGAAGAAGTCGATCAGGGCATTTCAAGATGCGAGGTGGGATGCACAGGAGAAAAGGTGGAGAGTGGAAACGATTGAAGGGGATAGATTATATCCACTGTTAGAGAAAACGGGAGATACACAGAAAAAGAGTGTAGAGGAAGATGACAGTGATATGGATGACAGCTTGTTAGAGAGACTGCTGTCAGAGACCACCTCCATTAAATCCAGATTATAGTGAGGGAAAATCGACTGTGGCAGGAGGGACTGGCGAGTTACAGAAACAAACAAATGTGAGAGTAGTGGGAAAAATCGCCACAGGAACCGAGGGAGTGGGAACACAACCCTCAATGGGAAGTGTGAGATTGCCGGATACCCTGACGGTACCGGTTACCATTGGTCCTATAGTATCAGTGTATGACCCAGATCGAGTAAGTGAAGGAAGTCTATCACGGACGACAGGGAGAGAGGGGATCAGCGTTGGAGGGAATGGTGTAGAAGGAGAAATGGTCCACTCTCCAAAGCCCATAGAAGCGAGCACGCCATTGCCAGCCACCGCAGACTCCTCTAGTGGACAGGTGGATGGGAGACCAGTAAGACCAAGGTCTTTGGTCGAGTCCAGATCGGACTTGAGAATGTGGGTACCACCTGTGAGGAATCAGAGAGATCGGATGGCAGGAGATGTGGAACAAGACAACTCAGGAAACAGACCAGTTTTTAGGAATACAATAGAAGAGAGTAAGCCACAAGAACAAAGCAGTGATTATGAAGAACAGAATGGTGCTGCTTGTCGAGAAATCTTGAGGAGTGCCATGAGGGCAAGGATGTTGGATGTAGTGAGGTTGAAGGCAGAGGTAGATGAAATGATCAGCGGGAATCTGCCTTTGGAGAAAATAGAGATCTATGAGCCAGACGAGCTGTTTTTTGTGGCAAAGGATGTGACTCGTAAAGCAAGGGCCGCACATGAGAAATTGACAGAATTGGCAAAGAAATATGAGGTGGATCTGAATAAAACGAAATCGTTGCAAGGCTTTCATAGGTTGCAATACAGTGATCAAGAGTTGGAAGAGAAAAGGGTCATAGGACTGAGGACACATACCAAGGACCTGATTGTAGGGATGAGGATATGGGTCATGCTCAATAAATGGGAGGAAAGATGGTCTAAGAAAAAGATTTCCAAAAAGAACGTGGAAGAGACGCCGCCTCCGGGGGGAGGGACAACAGGAGTAGGGAACTATCCTTTACGGGAAGTACAAAATGGAGGGTACGTGCATGTGCCCTGGAGTAGAGGTGATTTGGCTGCATTTACAAATGATTTTCCTCGGCTGAGGGAAAAGCCAGTCGAGTGGTACAAACAGGTTGATCGGTTTGTTAAAATTTCGAAAGTATTGTGGATTGATTTGAACACCTTGTTTGATATTGTAGTACCAGGAGACTTATGGTCAGCTTGTAAGATTGCAGTTGAGTGGCCGACTTCCGAACCTGAAAGGGATGCTGTTACAAATGGTCCGTCACCTATAGTCATGAACAAGTTTGAACAAGTGATTACATGGTTGAAGTCGAAGATCTCGCCTCAGGAAATTGATTGCGTTAAGATAGATCGAACTGTCCAAGAACCAAAGGAGACAGTGCATGAGTATTATGAAAGACTCTTGCAAGCTTTTAAACAGTATAGTGGATTAGATACCTTAGACCCCAAGGATATGGGACAGTTTGTCTCAAAGTTTGTCCTAGGATTGAGACCAGAGGTTAGTCTTATGATACAGCAACATTTGATCTGTTGGCAGAACAAGCCGGTGGATGAAATCCTGCGGTATGCGAGGTACTGTAGTGATGAAGTAGACTCAAAGCACCGGAAGTTGAAGGACAAACTGATGCTTGTTCAGATGCAAACTGCTCAGGTCCAGCCTAGCGGAGGGACGCTGGGAAGAAGACAGGGAAACAATCAAGGAAACCAGAATGGGCAAGGCCAGGGAAAAGGGAAGCCTGTAGATCCTAAGACAGGAATGGATGTGGCGACATTGAAGAAGACCACTGCGTGTCATCTTTGTCACCAAATTGGACACTGGAAGCGCGAGTGTCCCTTGAACCCAGCTAATCAGGTGCAACAGGAGGTAGAAGCGGTTCAGGCACCCGTGCCGGAGGTAGTTAATACTGTGACGAGGCCTAGATCGATGAAAGGGGGGACGTTTAACCCACAGGTGCAAGTTCCCCAGCCGCCGAGAATTTTGCAGGGAACGCGGACTTACCAGCAGATGCCCCTTTTCGAAGGGTATGATGAGTACAGCCCAGACCTGTTGGCCTGACGGTGCCTGAAGGGGAGGAAGACTGCACACTTGGAGCAGTCTTGGAGGTAGACCAGAGAGGACCTTTTGTGGAGGCAGACATTGATGGTCATCCTGCCACCCTTTTGGTTGACACTGGTGCTACCCGGTCTACTGTAAGATCATCAGTAGACCCTAACCTACCCCTCTCGGGACAATCGATCCAAGTTGTTGGAGTGGCAAACAAAAAGATAACTAGCCCGTTGACTGAACCGATTCCGGTGAGAATAGGCTCTTTCCGAGCTAGACATCAGTTTGTGGTGTGCGATTCGAGTCTGTCTGTTAGGGAGAGCTATTGTGTAAGTTAAATTGCACTATCTATTGCACACCCAGGGGAGTTGAGGTTCAGACGAAGGATGATGATGCCACCTTCAAGGTTGCAAATCAGCACTTGTGCATAGAATTGTACCCTGTTGTGACAGTGGAGGAACTTCCACTAGATTTGAGAGATTCTGTGTCACAAGAGGTGTGGGACTTCACGGGAGAAGAGATCGGACTGATCAGAGGGGTTGAACCTGTGCAGATTCAGGTCAAGCAGAATGTCAAATTCCCTAGAACGCCCCAGTACAACCTGTCAACCGAGACTATTGCAGGGATTAAACCTGTAATCGAGTCCATGATCAAGCAAGGAATTCTGAAGGAGATAAGGGGTAGCCGATGTAATTCACCCATCATGGGGCTACAGAAACCGAGTGGGAAGTTCAGGATCGTGCAAGACCTGCGAAAGGTCAACACGATAGTTGTCCCATGTTGTCCAGTGGTACCGAATCCATCAGTGATACTGTTTCAGATCCTGTGCGAAGCTGAGTGGTTTACGGTGATCGATTTGTGTCAAGCATTCTTCTCGATACCGCTCCACGAAGAAAGCCAATTTCTTTTTGCTTTCCGGCTGGAAAATCGTGTGTTAACGTGGTGTCGTATCCCTCAAGGGTATACTGAGAGTCCATCGATCTTTAACCAGATCCTGAAGAAGAATCTTGAAAGTCTCGTACTGCCACAGAACTCAGTTCTCGTGCAGTATATAGACGATCTGCTTTTTGCCTCAGAAACAGAGGACGCTTGCTAGATAGACACAATAGCCCTACTGAATCATTTGGCAGAGAATGGACACAAGTTGTCTCCAAACAAGTTACAGTACTGTCTGAATGAAGTGCAGTACTTGGGGCACAGGATAGAAAAAGGCAAGAGGAAGGTGTCACCAGATCGAGTTGAGGCAATAATGAACATGGCCGTGCCTACCACTCAGAGGGAGGTCAGAATGTTTCTGGGAATGGTCGGCTATTGTCGCCAGTGGATTCCCAATTTTTCCTTGAACGCAAAGCCTTTGCAGAGGCTCACACACAAGGATGTGAGTGATCCGGTACCATGGGACAACGAATATTTAATGTCATTTTTAAGATTGAGAGAGGGCTTGTGTTCTGCACCAGCTTTGGGGATGCCTGATTACAACAAGACTTTCTCACTGTTCTGTTGCGAAAGAGAAGGTTGTGCATTAGCAGTCCTGGCTCAGAGCCATGGAGGTGTCCGTAGACCAGTTGCCTATTTTTCAGCTACCTTAGATCCAGTAGCTTCTGCGTTGCCCGGATGTCTCGGATCCATTGCTGCAACAGGTGTCAGCATTGAAAGGTGTGAAAGCATTGTAATGGGTCACCCTCTGACAGTTCATGTACCACACTCTGTTGAATTGTTAATGACCAGGACGAAGACTCAGCACCTAACGAATAACAGGTTGACGAGGTATGAGCAGGTCATACTCGCCGCAGAGAATGTGACTCTGAAAAGGTGCTCTGTCTTAAATCCTGCGACATTAATGCCTATACCAAATACAGATGATGAAGATTGTAAGGACCATGATTGTCTCGATGTGACTGAACTATGCACCAAACCGAGACCTGACATTGTTGACGAACCACTGACCGACCCTGATGAAATTTTCTTTGTTGACGGTTCGTGCCTAAGAGACAATGTTGGTCAGTTGAGAGCAGCATTTGCTGTATGTACCATCTCAGGAGTGGTTGAGGCTGCTTGTCTAGAAGGAGTACACTCCGCACAGGTAGCTGAGATCATTGCCTTGACGTGTGCCTGTTTAGCCGCTGATCAAATTCGAATCACGATCTACACTGACAGCCAGTATGGGTTCGGTGTGGTTCATGACTTCGGACAGTTATGGTCACAGAGGGGATTCATGACATCATCTGGTTCACCCATTAGAAATGGGAAATATGTGAGACAGCTACTAGATGCATTGCAATGTCCAAAGGAGATCGCAGTGGTGAAGTGCACTGCACAGGGGAAGGGAAATGATTTTGTCTCTCTGGGAAACAATTATGTCGATGAAGTTGCCCGCTTTTGTGCAGAACAAGGATGTATATTCACAGGGGGTTACACAGGAGAGAGCCAAGAAGGAACCGAGCTCAGCATGATGTTAGCCATGGCAGACACTTGGGAGGAGCTCAAGCGACTGCAGGGTGACGTTTCAGATCAAGAACGAGACGGGTGGGTCAGAGCAGGATGTGAAAAAGGAGATGTTAATGTTTGGGTTTCAAGTGATGGTCGAGCGGTGTTGCCAGAGAGTTTGTTGAGCCCGATGGCAAGATTGATACATGGTGCAATCCATCTTGGCAGAGATGCCATGGTGCGTGTGTTTAGGCAGACATGGTATAACCCACGATTCCGTGCAATTGCTGAAGCAGTCTGTCAGAGATGTGTTACGTGTCAACAGATGAATGCTGGAAAGAAGACTGTGGTCACATTGAGTCACATTGGGAGGTTAGGAGGACCCTTCAATAGGATGCAACTAGACTTTATCGAGATGCCCAAGTGCAATGGGTTGAGGTACATTTTGGTGGTGGTGTGTGTATTCTCACGGTGGGTGGAGGCTTACCCAACACGTAGGTGCGATACCCTCACAGTGGCTAAGTTACTGTTGAGGGAACTCATCCCGAGGTTTGGTTTTCCGACCTCTTTGGAATCAGATAGAGGAACACACTTTCACAGCGAAAACATGGTTACTTTGTGCTGCATTAAATGTCGATCAGAGACTACATTGTAGCTATCGACCAGAGGCTTCTGGGATAGTGGAACAGATTAATGGGACTTTGAAAGCCCGAATGGCAAAGGTGTGTTCATCAACGTCTTTGAAGTGGCCTGATGCCCTGCCACTTGTGCTTATGAGTATTCGCAGTGTCCCAGACAGGAGAACCGGGTTATCCCCTCACAAGATCTTGATGGGGAGGGCGATGCGATTACCAGCAGTACCAGCTACAGCTTTGATAAACATCACTGATGACTTGATTCTCGATTACTGCAAAGGACTAGCTGATGTGGTCCGTTCTGTATCCCAGCAGGTGCAAGCTGCAGCTGTTCCGGCCTCGAGTGATCTGTGCCACGACCTGTGTCCCGGAGACTGGGTGCTTGTTCGAAAGCACGTGAGGAAGAGTTGTCTGGATGGTCGGTGGCGAGGCCCGTACCAGGTAATACTGGTGACGAACACAGCAGTGAAGTGCGGAGGATTGCCAAGTTGGGTGCATGCTTCCCATACCCGCAGAGTTTCAGCACCCTCTGAAGAAACAGCTCCTCTCGTGAATGAAAATCCAGCTGATGTGGCAGGGCCACATGAGAGGACAAGTCAAGCTGTGAGGGCCGCTGATACAGCTGGTTGTGCACCGGAACAAGCTGAAGAGGGTTCCGATGACCAGAACCCCGACTTTGACTCAGATGGAGGAGGTGTTGCTGTGGGTGGAGTAGAGTCAAATTCAGCAGAAGAAGGAAGTGGTGCACAGGGTATAGAAGGGGAAAGCAGAAGAACAGCAAGAGCAGAGGAGACTTGGCCTGAAAGACAGAGGAGACTGAATCTAAGGCTGGCTCCCGAAAGAGATCTTGCTCCAGTGTCTGAAGTGTCTGAATCGGAAGCAAGTGACGAAGAGCAGGCTCAAGAAGGTCGGAGAAGGTCAAAAAGAACGAGAGTACCTTGCCAGAGATACGCTACCCCGGAGTGGACTTACACAGTAGCTGATGCCGGGTGTAGTGAGCTCAGGGAGGCTGAGGTCCGTGCTGGTGGTCAGCAAGAGCCCGAACATGGTGTTGGAGGTTTTGCTGTTGGTACCAGGGCTCGAAATCGAAGGAGTACTGACCCTCACGGTTCCGAATCCCCCACTTCTGAGTAAAGTTCGAGAATTGGTTTTGCATCGGCTTGAATTTCCGTCATTTGGGCCTGAGCCACCTTCACATGAAATGAAAATTCTTCGTCTTGAGCTTTTGCAGTATGTTTTAGAAGCAATTGGAGCTGATCTTATTTTGGACTCAGAATAACTTGTTGTAAATAGAAAAGTCTAAAGAAGAAGATAACCTAGGTCCGAGTGGAAGAAGAATAAATTTAGGGACTTTCCACAGAAGAGAACGAAACTTAGGAAGTCTTTTTCTGGACTATGTAAATAAGGAACTGTAGTTGATAGGGGGATTTCCAGCTGATACGGAGTTGTTCGAACTGGTTAAGCAAGTCACGTGCGGAGAAGACAGAGACTTTGAGTGTTCGTTGCTGAAACCAAGAACTTGAGAACTTTTCGAAATCATGGAGGCTGGAGATCCACACCGTAGATCCAAATTGATCGTAGGCACATTTATAGGGGGTGTGATAGTTTCTATAATCATAGTAGTGGCAGTTTCATATTTAGTTCCACACGAGCTAGCAGTGGGGGGGTGCAAGGGACTCCTACACCCACTACACCTAGCAAAAAGGAGGGAGGCATAGGAGACGAAAAAGCTTTGCTAATAGAAGAGAGTCGTAGATTACAAGTAGATTTGTCTAGAAGTGATTTTAAGCTTAACGCATATGCCAAGCTGTTATATGAGTATTTGGATGCGATGGATGCGAAGGATTTTTCTGTGTGTATGCAGCTGCCAGCTTCAGTGGATGAGGGTATTAGATACCACCATCTTCCACTGACCTATGGAATTTCGTGTAGC
This sequence comes from Calotriton arnoldi, assembly GCA_963921515.1. NCBI lineage: Eukaryota > Metazoa > Chordata > Amphibia > Caudata > Salamandridae > Calotriton > Calotriton arnoldi. The sequence goes on along the minus strand of CAWUFW010006810.1, from coordinate 933,978 downwards.
TTGTTGCTCAGTGTGTTTTATGGGAGAGGTCACTATGAGTATTTCTTTTCCAACTATGATGCCGTGCTTCCAGAGGTTCATGCCTATAAACATTTGAGCAAGTACGATTATTACAAGGTGGAAGATAGACTTGAAAAATACTTCATACCGACTTCAAAATTAGATACAGCCTATGCCCATAGACACAATTTAACTTGTGCGTTAACAGAAGTAGAGAAAAAATTTGTAGATCAGGTAGAAGATAGATATAGAATGTTAACAAAAACACGCGATATGGGAGATAGCCCTGTAGATTGGACAGACGAAGAGAGATTACACCGCACAAAAGGAAGTTATGGCCCTATAGCATTGGATATGGTGCAAAGGGGGAAGTTGTGCGTGAGACGTGTGCAAACCTATTATGACAAGGTCTCTGTGGGACAGAGTGAGTGTGATCATGTTTTCACTATGGAGGAATCAGCAAAGAATTTCCTGCAAGGTCCTGTACAAGTGATACCTACTGTGTATTTCGTGTGTGGAAGAAATGCTTATGTGAGATTGCCGGCGAACTGGTACGGTACATGTTACTTGGGAATTATATTTCCAAAGATTTACCATGCAGAGGATTTGGAACTTTTGGAAAGTGGAAAGCATTCGAGAATAAAAAGAGGTGCGAGTGCAGGAGTGGTAGTAGGAGATATCTTTGGAGCAATGATACCAAGTTTGGGAGTGATCTTGAATGATGTGAAGATCCGGAGATTAGCGACTGTAGTGGATGAGTTGTCCATGAATACAGCGAAGTCGTTGATACTTGTGGATGGAGAGATGTTGTCGATAAGGACAATGGTTTTACAGAATCGTCTTGCTTTGGATGTCTTATTGGCAAAAGAGGGCGGAGTCTGTAAATTGTTGAAGGTTCAAGAGTGCTGCACTTATATTCCAGATAATAGTAAAGATCTGGAGAAATATATAAGTAACATCACTACGATCCATCATGAGATAGAGGATTTGACTGGAGAGGGAGTTTGGGAGAAAGTTGGCAAGGGATTTGGCCAAGTGGGAAGCTGGTTTGCGAATGTGGGAAAGGGTTTCCTTGGCTATGTCCTGAGACCCCTCATTATAGTTGTGGTTTGTGTGGTTTGCTTGTGGGGTCTTATCAGAGCATACAAGTGGTATAAAGCAGGTAGAGTCGAGAGGGCTTTGAGAGAAAATGAGACGAGAATGGCTAGACTGCAGGACAGTCACTATCGAAATATTAAGAATCTGGAGAGATTCCAACAGGGGAGAATGGCAACAAGTTCTGTTTAGGTAGGTTCTTTCTCCAAGAGTGTTGTAAAAGTGTGATGACAGAAGTCATCAAAGGGGGGAACTGATAGAGCGCCATGTTATCGAGAAATTTGTAGGGGTGCATCATAACCACCGTTAGTTCGCACCCGCATATATCCAGATATATATATATATCAATGAATGGCCAGTAAGATGTAGTTCTAAACCGCAGTTATTGGAGCGAAAAGAAGCATAACTGTGCTATTTTAACCATGCAAATGTAATGCTTAACTGAAACGTGTTTAAAATGATGCATAAATAAATTAGCCCATGTGTAACCAAGATGCAGTAGTTTAACGTGTACCATAGTAAGTTGCACGTGTAGTTCCCTTTTCGCATATGAAACGTAATGAACCAATGCTTATAGAAATGACTAGAATTGTGTGTTTAAATTGTGTAAAGGGCTGACTGCATATACGTCAAAGAAAGGCCTGTTCGTTCCTATGTTAGCTTAATATTGTAGGCCGAGAAGGTGTTCTCTTGGGAAGGCTCTCTGGGCACCGATGGTAGAATTAATTAGCAGAGTGAAAAGTTTCTGTTGAATGTATTTTCCGTTGCAGGTGTAAGGACACATGCCTCGTTAGTGAAAGACTGGTTCTTTGTTTTAGGAGTTAGGATGGTGGGAGACACTGAGATGGGAGTATACTGGAATGTAAAATTGATACTTTCAGCGGAGAAGGTGCCTGGGACCCAAGGTCACTGTAACCGTCCTGGATGAAGTAAGAGTTTCGATGGAAAAGTACAAGAAGGAAGACCTGGCCGAAGAGGCGTGAAAAGGGCGTGTTCTATTGTATGTGGATTTTGTATTAGGGATAGTGCCCCGAGGGAGGAGAGCAGACGGGAGGTAGAGGAGACCTGAGAGAAGGGCGTAAGAGAGAGATCTAGTTAGTAAGGAGCATCTTAGAACAAGCTCAATGCTAAGTGAGTGCACTTCTTAGGAAGTCTTCACAACTGACACCTTTACCTTTTCTACTCTTGCCTGGGGAAATTCGTTAAGTAGGGATGTCACCTTAGCGGTAGAGTAGGGACAGATTTAACGCTATTCTTTCTATTAGGTAAATGAAGAATAAAATAGAGATTGGAGCCGTCATTGCTAGTCTAACGCTTCTGGAGCTAACGATCCTTCTTATCCTGAGTCGGATGAAACTCCTGCGTAGGATGATGTTTGTATTAGTGCCCATCTATTTCTTTAACCTCGTGTTGAGGTGTTTGTATGTGCAGTTATTTTTGGCTTTGTAATAAACCCTAAAATTTGAATTCGGAGTCAGTGGTCTTTGGAGCCAAAGTTGAAACCTAAGTTGTTGTGTAGAAGAATTGACTTTTCTTCCCTTCACACTATTCAGCAGGTAAAAAGATTCTGGCGACCTGAAGATTCTTAGAGATGGTAAGATAAGATAAGAATCTCGCTTTATCAGTTGGTAGCAGAGTAGGATGGTTTCCTCTGATAGTAAGGGGAGATCTAGATTAGGATAAGAGATTACTTGCCCCATAGAGCCCGAGTGATGGTGATCCAGTAGATTGTAAGAGGAGGACGACAGCGGCCGATGAGAACCTACGGAGAGTGATGGTGCGGCGAAGTAGCAGTTCATGGTAGCGTGAGTATGAACAGGGTGATGCTTGTTAGATTGCGGTGTTGATTTGATTGTGTGATGTCTTGCGGAGTTGGAATGAGAGTCGTGTGATTGAGGATCGGACCGTGAGCGCGCGTGGGGCCGAGAGATTTGATTCGATATCCCGGGATAAGAGATTGTGGTGTAGAAGACACCCAGAGTTGAGATTGTTGACCAGAGGTTGTGGGAGTCATGAGACGTCGTTGATTAACCCACCGAGGATAGGGAGCACATGTGCGAGTGCGTGAATAACCGACGCTCGTCGTAGGTTGTTGTATGTGTGAAACATCGAGTGTTTGGATCCTATCGATCGTGCCATATTTGAGGTCAACAGTTTCGAGAGACTGTCCGGTCGTTTGTGGACAGACAGTCAGAGAGGTGACTGTCCGGTCATTTTGTGGACGGACAGTTACTTCAGAGTGTGTTTGAGACGAGTGTGAGCGTGAGAGGTAAATTGTAAAGGAGGGGAACTGCTGCGAGCGGAGAAAGAGTGATGTCAGACAGTGCCGCGCTGCGATAGGTCGGTTGGTGTGAGTCGCGCTGGTATTGGTGGACTGACATCAGGAAGTAAAAACAAAATTTTGTGTACAAACGGAAATCTGTTAGATCATGAAATGTTTTAAAGTTTTACGAGAACTCTGTAGAGGCGATAGACATGTGGTTACTCGGGGGGGAGAGGAAGCCCCTCCCGAAGATACGCCAGCACATTACATGGCTAAGAATGTGGGATTGCATACTATAATTTGGCTTGAGAATTGGCATACGATGACACAGGGAGAGGGAGAATTGACTTTCTCACGCTATGGCACTTTCAGGTTGGAAGTGTTGTACCAGCTAAAAGCCGTAATGTCTTCTTTACGACCATTGCCCAGACCCACACAATTTGAAGCACTACACGCATGGATTAGGGCAGCGTATGACAGAAAAAGAGACAGAAGTCAGGAAAGGGTGAAGAAGTCGATCAGGGCATTTCAAGATGCGAGGTGGGATGCACTGGAGAAAAGGTGGAGAGTGGAAACGATTGAAGGGGATAGATTATATCCACTGTTAGAGAAAACGGGAGATACACAGAAAAAGAGTGTAGAGGAAGATGACAGTGATATGGATGACAGCTTGTTAGAGAGACTGCTGTCAGAGAGACCACCTCCATTAAATCCAGATTATAGTGAGGGAAAATCGACTGTGGCAGGAGGGACTGGCGAGTTACAGAAACAAACAAATGTGAGAGTAGTGGGAAAAATCGCCACAGGAACCGAGGGAGTGGGAACACAACCCTCAATGGGAAGTGTGAGATTGCCGGATACCCTGACGGTAACGGTTACCATTGGTCCTATAGTATCAGTGTATGACCCAGATCGAGTAAGTGAAGGAAGTCTATCACGGAGACAGGGAGAGAGGGGATCAGCGTTGGAGGGAATGGTGTAGAAGGAGAAATGGTCCACTCTCCAAAGCCCATAGAAGCGAGCACGCCATTGCCAGCCACCGCAGACTCCTCTAGTGGACAGGTGGATGGGAGACCAGTAAGACCAAGGTCTTTGGTCGAGTCCAGATCGGACTTGAGAATGTGGGTACCACCTGCGAGGAATCAGAGAGATCGGATGGCAGGAGATGTGGAACAAGACAACTCAGGAAACAGACCAGTTTTTAGGAATACGATAGAAGAGAGTAAGCCACAAGAACAAAGCAGTAATTATGATGAACAGAATGGTGCTGCTTGTCGAGAAATCTTGAGGAGTGCCATGAGGGCAAGGATGTTGGATGTAGTGAGGTTGAAGGCAGAGGTAGATGAAATGATCAGCGGGAATCTGCCTTTGGAGAGAATAGAGATCTATGAGCCAGACGAGCTGCTTTTTGCAAAGGATGTGACTCATAAAGCAAGGGCCGCACATGAGAAATTGACAGAATTGGCAAAGAAATATGAGGTGGATCTGAATAAAACGAAATCGTTGCAAGGCTCTCATAGGTTGCAATACAGTGATCAAGAGTTGGAAGAGAAAAGGGTCATAGGACTGAGGACACATACCAAGGACCTGATTGTAGGGATGAGGATATGGGTCATGCTCAATAAATGGGAGGAAAGATGGTCTAAGAAAAAGATTTCCAAAAAGAACGTGGAAGAGACGCCGCCTCCGGGGGGAGGGACGACAGGAGTAGGGAACTATCCTTTACGGGAAGTACAAAATGGAGGGTACGTGCATGTGCCCTGGAGTAGAGGTGATTTGGCTGCATTTACAAATGATTTTCCTCGGCTGAGGGAAAAGCCAGTAGAATGGTACAAACAGGTTGATCGGTTTGTTAAAATTTCGAAAGTATTGTGGATTGATTTGAACACCTTGTTTGATATTGTAGTACCAGGAGACTTATGGTCAGCTTGTAAGATTGCAGTTGAGTGGCCGACTTCCGAACCTGAAAGGGATGCTGTTACAAATGGTCCGTCACCTATAGTCATGAAAAAGTTTGAACAAGTGATTACATGGTTGAAGTCGAAGATCTCGCCTCAGGAAATTGATTGCGTTAAGATAGATCGAACTGTCCAAGAACCAAAGGAGACAGTGCATGAGTATTATGAAAGACTCTTGCAAGCTTTTAAACAGTATAGTGGATTAGATACCTTAGACCCCAAGGATATGGGGCAGTTTGTCTCAAAGTTTGTCCTAGGATTGAGACCAGAGGTTAGTCTTATGATACAGCAACATTTGATCTGTTGGCAGAACAAGCCGGTGGATGAAATCCTGCGGTATGCGAGGTACTGTAGTGATGAAGTAGACTCAAAGCACCGGAAGTTGAAGGACAAACTGATGCTTGTTCAGATGCAAACTGCTCAGGTCCAGCCTAGCGGAGGGACGCTGGGAAGAAGACAGGGAAACAATCAAGGAAACCAGAATGGGCAAAGCCAGGGAAAAGGGAAGCCTGTAGATCCTAAGACAGGAATGGATGTGGCGACATTGAAGAAGACCACTGCGTGTCATCTTTGTCACCAAATTGGACACTGGAAGCGCGAGTGTCCCTTGAACCCAGCTAATCAGGTGCAACAGGAGGTAGAAGCGGTTCAGGCACCCGTGCCGGAGGTAGTTAATACTGTGACGAGGCCTAGATCGATGAAAGGGGGGACGTTTAACCCACAGGTGCAAGTTCCCCAGCCGCCGAGAATTTCGCAGGGAACGCGGACTTACCAGCAGATGCCCCTTTTCGAAGGGTATGATGAGTACAGCCCAGACCTGTTGGCCTGACAGTGCCTGAGGGGGAGGAAGACTGCACACTTGGAGCAGTCTTGGAGGTAGACCAGAGAGGACCTTTTGTGGAGGCAGACATTGATGGTCATCCTGCCACCCTTTTGGTTGACACTGGTGCTACCCGGTCTACTGTAAGATCATCAGTAGTCCCTAATCTACCCCTCTCGGGACAATCGATCCAATTTGTTGGAGTGGCAAACAAAAAGATAACTAGCCCATTGACTGAACCGATTCCGGTGAGAATAGGCTCTTTCCGAGCTAGACATCAGTTTGTGGTGTGCGATTCGAGTCCAGTCTGTCTGTTAGGGAGAGATCTATTGTGTAAGTTAAATTGCACTATCTATTGCACACCCAGGGGAGTTGAGGTTCAGACGAAGGATGATGATGCCACCTTCAAGGTTGCAAATCAGCACTTGTGCATAGAATTGTACCCTGTTGTGACAGTGGAGGAACTTCCACTAGATTTGAGAGATTCTGTGTCACAAGAGGTGTGGGACTTCACGGGAGAAGAGATCGGACTGATCAGAGGGGTTGAACCTGTGCAGATTCAGGTCAAGCAGAATGTCAAATTCCCTAGAACGCCCCAGTACAACCTGTCAACCGAGACTATTGCAGGGATTAAACCTGTAATCGAGTCCATGATCAAGCAAGGAATTCTGAAGGAGATAAGGGGTAGCCGATGTAATTCACCCATCATGGGGCTACAGAAACTGAGTGGGAAGTTCAGGATCGTGCAAGACCTGCGAAAGGTCAACACGATAGTTGTCCCATGTTGTCCAGTGGTACCGAATCCATTAGTGATACTGTTTCAGATCCCGTGCGAAGCTGAGTGGTTTACGGTGATCGATTTGTGTCAAGCATTCTTCTCGATACTGCTCCACGAAGAAAGCCAATTTCTTTTTGCTTTCCGGCTGGAAAATCGTGTGTTAACGTGGTGTCGTATCCCTCAAGGGTATACCGAGAGTCCATCGATCTTTAACCAGATCCTGAAGAAGAATCTTGAAAGTCTCGTACTGCCACAGAACTCTGTTCTCGTGCAGTATATAGACGATCTGCTTGTTGCCTCAGAAACAGAGGACGCTTGCTAGATAGACACAATAGCCCTACTGAATCATTTGGCAGAGAATGGACACAAGGTGTCTCCAAACAAGTTACAGTACTGTCTGAATGAAGTGCAGTACTTGGGGCACAGGATAGAAAAAGGCAAGAGGAAGGTGTCACCAGATCGAGTTGAGGCAATAATGAACATGGCCGTGCCTACCACTCAGAGGGGGGTCAGAATGTTTCTGGGAATGGTCGGCTATTGTCGCCAGTGGATTCCCAATTTTCCTTGAATGCAAAGCCTTTGCAGAGGCTCACACACAAGGATGTGAGTGATCCGGTACCATGGGACAACGAATATTTGATGTCATTTTTAAGATTGAGAGAGGGTTTGTGTTCTGCACCAGCTTTGGGGATGCCTGATTACAACAAGACTTTCTCACTGTTCTGTTGCGAAAGAGAAGGTTGTGCATTAGCAGTCCTGGCTCAGAGCCATGGAGGTGTCCGTAGACCAGTTGCCTATTTTTCAGCTACCTTAGATCCAGTAGCTTCTGCGTTGCCCGGATGTCTCAGATCCGTTGCTGCAACAGGTGTCAGCATTGAAAGGTGTGAAAGCATTGTAATGGGTCACCCTCTGACAGTTCATGTACCATACTCTGTTGAATTGTTAATGACCAGGACGAAGACTCAGCACCTAACGAATAACAGGTTGACGAGGTATGAGCAGGTCATACTCGCCGCAGAGAATGTGACTCTGAAAAGGTGCTCTGTCTTAAATCCTGCGACATTAATGCCTATACCAAATACAGATGATGAAGATTGTGAGGACCATGATTGTCTCGATGTGACTGAACTATGCACCAAACCGAGACCTGACATTGTTGACGAACCACTGACCGACCCTGATGACATTTTCTTTGTTGACGGTTCGTGCCTAAGAGACAATGTTGGTCAGTTGAGAGCAGCATTTGCTGTATGTACCATCTCAGGAGTGGTTGAGGCTGCTTGTCTAGAAGAAGAAAGAAGAAATTTGTACTTGTAAAGCGCACCCATACCCCCAAAGGGGTGTCCAGGCGCTGTACGCATACCGCTGTGGAACCCTTCCTGGCTTTTTCCCTGTGAAATGTCCACTCCTGGGCACCCCCAGGGTGAAGCCAGGCATCCCAGCGCTGTTGGGGCCGTTGTGGAGATTAAGCAAGCTATTGCCCAGAGTTGCAGAGTGGGACCCATGATTAGAATAGGCACCGAGGCGAGAATTATCAGGTCCGAGGAAATTGAGCCCAAGACCCGCCGAGGCAGGAATTGAACCCTGGTCCCGGGCCAGATCTCTGCATCAGGGTCTGCCGCTCTAACCATTGAGCCACACTTCTCCACAAGGAGTACACTCCGCACAGGTAGCTGAGATCATTGCCTTGACGCGTGCCTGTTTAGCCGCTGATCAAATTCGAATCACGATCTACACTGACAGCCAGTATGGGTTCGGTGTGGTTCATGACTTCGGACAGTTATGGTCACAGAGGGGATTCATGACATCATCTGGTTCACCCATTAGAAATGGGGAATATGTGAGACAGCTACTAGATGCATTGCAATGTCCAAAGGAGATCGCAGTGGTGAAGTGCACTGCGCATGGGAAGGGAAATGATTTTGTCTCTCTGGGAAACAATTATGTCGATGAAGTTGCCCGCTTTTGTGCAGAACAAGGATGTATATTCACAGGGGGTTACACAGGAGAGAGCCAAGAAGGAACCGAGCTCAGCATGATGTTAGCCATGGCAGACACTTGGGAGGAGCTCAAGCGACTGCAGGATGAGGTTTCAGATCAAGAACGAGACGGGTGGGTCAGAGCAGGATGTGAAAAAGGAGATGTTAATGTTTGGGTTTCAAGTGATGGTCGAGCGGTGTTGCCAGAGAGTTTGTTGAGCCCGATGGCAAGATTGATACATGGTGCAATCCATCTTGGCAGAGATGCCATGGTGCGTGTGTTTAGGCAGACATGGTATAACCCACGATTCCGTGCAATTGCTGAAGCAGTCTGTCAGAGATGTGTTACGTGTCAACAGATGAATGCTGGAAAGAAGACTGTGGTCACATTGAGTCACATTGGGAGGTTAGGAGGACCCTTCAATAGGATGCAACTAGACTTTATCGAGATGCCCAAGTGCAATGGGTTGAGGTACATTTTGGTGGTGGTGTGTGTATTCTCACGGTGGGTGGAGGCTTACCCAACACGTAGGTGCGATACCCTCACAGTGGCTAAGTTACTGTTGAGGGAACTCATCCCGAGGTTTGGTTTTCCGACCTCTTTGGAATCAGATAGAGGAACACACTTTCACAGCGAAAACATGGTTACTTTGTGCTGCATTAAATGTCGATCAGAGACTACATTGTAGCTATCGACCAGAGGCTTCTGGGATAGTGGAACAGATTAATGGGACTTTGAAAGCCCGAATGGCAAAGGTGTGTTCATCAACGTCTTTGAAGTGGCCTGATGCCCTGCCACTTGTGCTTATGAGTATTCGCAGTGTCCCAGACAGGAGAACCGGGTTATCCCCTCACGAGATCTTGATGGGGAGGGCGATGCGATTACCAGCAGTACCAGCTACAGCTTTGATAAACATCACTGATGACTTGATTCTCGATTACTGCAAAGGACTAGCTGATGTGGTCCGTTCTGTATCCCAGCAGGTGCAAGCTGCAGCTGTTCCGGCCTCGAGTGATCTGTGCCACGACCTGTGTCCCGGAGACTGGGTGCTTGTTCGAAAGCACGTGAGGAAGAGTTGTCTGGATGGTCGGTGGCGAGGCCCGTACCAGGTAATACTGGTGACGAACACAGCAGTGAAGTGCGGAGGATTGCCAAGTTGGGTGCATGCTTCCCATACCCGCAGAGTTTCAGCACCCTCGGAAGAAACAGCTCCTCTCGTGAATGAAAATCCAGCTGATGTGGCAGGGCCACATGAGAGGACAAGTCAAGCTGTGAGGGCCGCTGATACAGCTGGTTGTGCACCGGAACAAGCTGAAGAGGGTTCCGATGACCAGAACCCCGACTTTGACTCAGATGGAGGAGGTGTTGCTGTGGGTGGAGTAGAGTCAAATTCAGCAGAAGAAGGAAGTGGTGCACAGGGTATAGAGGGGGAAAGCAGAAGAACAGCAAGAGCAGAGGAGACTTGGCCTGAAAGACAGAGGAGACTGAATCTAAGGCTGGCTCCCGAAAGAGATCTTGCTCCAGTGTCTGAAGTGTCTGAATCGGAAGCAAGTGACGAAGAGCAGGCTCAAGAAGGTCGGAGAAGGTCAAAAAGAACGAGAGTACCTTGCCAGAGATACGCTACCCCGGAGTGGACTTAGACAGTAACTGATGCCGGGTGTAGTGAGCTCAGGGAGGCTGAGGTCCGTGCTGGTGGTCAGCAAGAGCCCGAACGTGGTGTTGGAGGTGTTGCTGTTGGTACCAGGGCTCGAAATCGAAGGAGTACTGACCCTCACGGTTCCGAATCCCCCACTTCTGAGTAAAGTTCGAGAATTGGTTTTGCATCGGCTTGAATTTCCGTCATTTGGGCCTGAGCCACCTTCACATGAAATGAAAATTCTTCGTCTTGAGCTTTTGCAGTATGTTTTAGAAGCAATTGGAGCTGATCTTATTTTGGACTCAGAATAACTTGTTGTAAATAGAAAAGTCTAAAGAAGAAGATAACCTAGGTCCGAGTGGAAGAAGAATAAATTTAGGGACTTTCCACAGAAGAGAACGAAACCTAGGGAAGTCTTTTTCTGGACTATGTAAATAAGGAACTGTAGTTGATAGGGGGATTTCCAGCTGATACGGAGTTGTTCGAACTGGTTAAGCAAGTCACGTGCGGAGAAGACAGAGACTTTGAGTGTTCGTTGCTGAAACCAAAAACTTGAGAACTTTTCGAAATCATGGAGGCTGGAGATCCACACTGTAGATCCAAATTGATCGTAGGCACATTTATAGGGGGTGTGATAGTTTCTATAATCATAGTAGTTGCAGTTTCATATTTAGTTCCACACGAGCTAGCACGGGGGTGGAAGGGACTCCTACACCCACTACACCTAGCAAAAAGGAGGGAGGCATAGGAGACGAAAAAGCTTTGCTAATAGAAGAGAGTCGTAGATTACATGTAGATTTGTCTAGAAGTGATTTTAAGCTTAACGCATATGCCAAGCTGTTATATGAGTATGTGGATGCGATGGATGCGAAGGATTTTTCTGTGTGTATGCAGCTGCCAGTTTCAGTGGATGAGGGTATTAGATACCACCATCTTCCACTGACCTATGGAATTTCGTGTAGCTTGTTGCTCAGTGTGTTTTATGGGAGAGGTCACTATGAGTATTTCTTTCCCAACTATGATGCCGTGCTTCCAGAGGTTCCTGCCTATAAATATTTGAACAAGTACGATTATTACAAGGCGGAAGATAGACTTGAAAAATACTTCATACCGACTTCAAAATTAGATACAGCCTATGCCCATAGACACAATTTAACTTGTGCGTTAACAGAAGTAGAGAAAAAATTTGTAGATCAGGTAGAAGATAGATATAGAATGTTAACAAAAACACGCGATATGGGAGATAGCCCTGTAGATTGGACAGACGAAGAGAGATTACACCGCACAAAAGGACGTTATGGCCCTATAGCATTGGATATGGTGCAAAGGGGGAAGTTGTGCGTGAGACGTGTGCAAACCTATTATGACAAGGTCTCTGTGGGACAGAGTGAGTGTGATCATGTTTTCACTATGGAGGAATCAGCAAAGAATTTCCTGCAAGGTCCTGTACAAGTGATACCTACTGTGTATTTCGTGTGTGGAAGAAATGCTTATGTGAGATTGCCGGCGAACTGGTACGGTACATGTTACTTGGGCATTATATTTCCAAAGATTTACCATGCAGAGGATTTGGAACTTTTGGAAAGTGGAAAGCATTCGAGAATAAAAAGAGGTGCGAGTGCAGGAGTGGTAGTAGGAGATATCTTTGGAGCAATGATACCAAGTTTGGGAGTGATCTTGAATGATGTGAAGATCCGGAGATTAGCGACTGTAGTGGATGAGTTGTCCATGAATACAGCGAAGTCGTTGATACTTGTGGATGGAGAGATGTTGTCGATAAGGACAATGGTTTTACAGAATCGTCTTGCTTTGGTTGTCTTATTGGCAAAAGAGGGCAGAGTCTGTAAATTGTTGAAGGTTCAAGAGTGCTGCACTTATATTCCAGATAATAGTAAAGATCTGGAGAAATATATAAGTAACATCACTACGATCCATCATGAGATAGAGGATTTGACTGGAGAGGGAGTTTGGGAGAAAGTTGGCAAGGGATTTGGCCAAGTGGGAAGCTGGTTTGCGAATGTGGGAAGGGTTTCCTTGGCTATGTCCTGAGACCCCTCATTATAGTTGTGGTTTGTGTGGTTTGCTTGTGGGGTCTTATCAGAGCATACAAGTGGTATAAAGCAGGTAGAGTCGAGAGGGCTTTGAGAGAAAATGAGACGAGAATGGCTAGACTGCAGGACAGTCACTATCGAAATATTAAGAATCTGGAGAGATTCCGACAGGGGAGAATGGCAACAAGTTCTGTTTAGGTCGGTTCTTTCTCCAAGAGTGTTGTAAAAGTGTGATGACAGGAGTCATCAAAGGGGGGAACTGATAGAGCGCCATGTTATCGAGAAATTTGTAGGGGTGCATCATAATCACCGTTAGTTCGCACCCGCATATATCCAGAGATATATATATCAATGAATGGCCAGTAAGATGTAGTTCTAAACCGCAGTTATTGGAGCGAATAGAAGCATAACTGTGCTATTTTAACCATGCAAATGTAATTCTTAACTGAAACGTGTTTAAAATGATGCATAAATGAATTAGCCCATGTGTAACCAAGATGCAGTAGTTTAACGTGTACCATAGTAAGTTGCACGTGTAGTTCCCTTTTCGCATATGAAACGTAATGAACCAATGCTTATAGAAATGACTAGAATTGTGTGTTTAAATTGTGTAAAGGCCTGACTGCATATACGTCAAAGAAAGGCCTGTTCGTTCCTATGTTAGCTTAATATTGTAGGCCGAGAAGGTGTTCTCTTGGGAAGGCTCTCTGGGCACCGATGGTAGAATTAATTAGCAGAGTGAAAAGTTTCTGTTGAATGTATTTTCCGTTGCAGGTGCAAGGACACATGCCTCGTTAGTGAAAGACTGGTTCTTTGTTTTAGGAGTTAGGATGGTGGGAGACACTGAGATGGGAGTATACTGGAATGTAAAATTGATACTTTCAGCGGAAAAGGTGCCTGGGACCCAAGGTCACTGTAACCGTCCTGGATGAAGTAAGAGTTTTGATGGAAAAGTACAAGAAGGAAGACCTGGCCGACGAGGCGTGAAAAGGGCGTGTTCTATTGTATGTGGATTTTGTATTAGGGATAGTGCCCCGAGGGAGGAGAGCAGACGGGAGGTAGAGGAGACCTGAGAGAAGGGCGTAAGAAAGAGATCTAGTTAGTAAGGAGCGTCTTAGAACGAGCTCAATGCTAAGTGAGTGCACTTCTTAGGAAGTCTTCACAACTGACACCTTTACCTTTTCTACTCTTGCCTGGGGAAATTCGTTAAGTAGGGATGTCACCTTAGCGGTAGAGTAGGGACAGATTTAACGCTATTCTTTGTATTAGGTAAATGAAGAATAAAATAGAGATTGGAGCCGTCATTGCTAGTCTAATGCTTCTGGAGCTAACGATCCTTTTTATCCTGAGTCGGATGAAACTCCTGCGTAGGATGATGTTTGTATTAGTGCCCATCTATTTCTTTAACCTCGTGTTGAGGTGTTTGTATGTGCAGTTATTTTTGGCTTTGTAATAAACCCCTAAAATTTGAATTCGGAGTCAGTGGTCTTTGGAGCCAAAGTTGAATCCTAAGTTGTTGTGTAGAAGAATTGACTTTTCTTCCCTTCACACTATTCAGCAGGTAAAAAGATTCTGGCGACCTGAAGATTCTTAGAGATGGTAAGATAAGATAAGAATCTCGCTTTATCAGTTGGTAGCAGAGTAGGATGGTTTCCTCTGATAGTAAGGGGAGATCTAGATTAGGATAAGAGATTACTTGCCCCATAGAGCCCGAGTGATGGTGATCCAGTAGATTGTAAGAGTAGGACGACGGCGGCCGATGAGAACCGACGGAGAGTGATGGTGCGGCGAAGTAGCAGTTCATGGTAGCGTGAGTATGAACAGGGTGATCCTTGTTAGATTGCGGTGTTGATTTGATTGTGTGATGTCTTGCGGAGTTGGAATGAGAGTCGTGTGATTGAGGATCGGACCGTGAGCGCGCGTGGGGCCGAGAGATTTGATTTGATATCCCGGGATAAGAGATTGTGGTGTAGAAGACACCCAGAGTTGAGATTGTTGACCAGAGGTTGTGGGAGTCATGAGACGTCGTTGATTAACCCACCGAGGAAAGGGAGCACATGTGCGAGTGCGTGAATAACCGACGCTGGTCGTAGGTTGTTGGTTTGTGTGAAACATCGAGTGTTTGGATCCTATCGATCGTGCCAGATGTGCAGACAATTAAATCATAGTTGTCAACAAAAGATTCTAAGTTTGATTTTCGCCATTAGTGCACCATAAGGGTGCTCACTCTGAAACTCCTTTCAATTCAATACTAGGTGCCCTACACAACCCGCAACCCCCTCCACAGTCCTGATGAAGACCCCTTCGTAAGGTGCGACTAAACCTACATTCAATCGGGGTCGAAACGTCGACACTCCTTTCTGAGCCAGCCAGAAACGACAGAGATTACTTCACTGTGTTTTTTCAATTCTTAGGCCTGGCTACAAAAAATCATGTATATTATGGTGCACTAATGGCGAAAATCAAACTTAGAATCTTTTGTTGACAACTATGATTTAATTGTCTGCACATTTACCTCTTGCTCACACACTTTACCCTCACGAAATCACTTCTTTTACGATCCCTTCTTTTCCCTGTCGCTCCGGGCACTTTGTGTATGAATTTTGATTATGTAATAGATGTATTTGAGAACATGACAGTGTGAATAAATAACACTGTTTAATCTTTCATTTCCATGTATGTTTTGTCTAAATCTGTGATTATACAACATAAGCTTTGCGGCAAAGTATATTTTGCTGGGACCACTCCCCATTGTATTGCTTAAAACCCAGGTCCCAGTACCATTGAGTCTACCCATATATATAACTACTTCAGAGCAGGTGCATACCTGCGAGGTATTTTTGGTGATTAATCTCACCCTGTCAAAATGGTAGAGAGCGAAATTCTGTCATACACAGAGGAATACATTAACCAATTACTACAGGACCCCGCAAACCAGTTTTTATCTTCCACTACACCCACCATTGACTTTACATTGAATGATAAAATTGCCAGACTTGAGCGCCTTGAGAAGAAACTAATAAGGACTCGCTTGCATGGCCATCTCTTGACTAAATATCTCCAAGCAAACATAATCCCAGTGGGATTACAAGTCAAGAATGAACCAGCGATATTTATAGACATACCCAAGTTCAAGGAGGGGTTTAGTTTTGTTGCTAACAACTGCTCCCGGCACTGGATGGTGCTGGGAGTAGAAACAGCGGCTGAACAAGTACAGGCCCTCATACGTGAAATCGCTGCCTTAAAATCTGAAATCGCTGGAGATTCCACACTATCCAATGCTAAAGAGGCACTTGAGCACCTAGGGAAATCACTCAAGGATTTCGAGACGACCACACAGAATAAAAAGTTGGAAAAACTAGCTAAAGACATCCGCTATTACGAAAAAAAAGAACACATACCCTTACCTACAAGTGGACTACTACAAGCAGGATACTCAGGGTCGCTTCACCGGTCGTGGGAGAGGAGGCTACCGTGGAAGGAGGAACTACACCACCTTTTCAGAATCCTCTTACAGTACAGACAGCGAAAACGAGCAGGCTGGCCCAAGTAACGACTATACTTAGCAAGAGAACTGGCACCAACCTCAGGGACCTTTTCCTTTTTTAGGGGAAGGCCAATGGAGACCACCGAGGGGCCGCGGTGGCTACTGGCCCAGAGGATCCCAACGAGGCCAACAACAAACCAACGTGAATTGGGAGAGGGGCCGGGGCAAAACCCAGAAGCAAGTACGATTCCCGACGGAGAGCCATGGAGAAATAGCAACACGACGCAAAGTCTACAGGTGGTGAGCAGGCAACAGAATCCAGTAGTGAACATCTCCTCCTACATCTTGAAGGATAATGAAACTAAGATCCTTAGTAAAGGCTTATCATTTGTACCAACAGCACAACCTAATCATTTTACATTAAAGACTGAACTATTAAGATTCTTCCGGAAAATCCGCCTGAGATATTTTTTCAAGCACTCAACAACACCATCCAGAATGTCGCAGACCAGCTTGAGAATTCCTTATACCTTTGTTCCGCCGGCGAACACTATGACCAATCAGATCCTAGCATACGAAAACATCGTGCTGAAAGAAGTTTCCAAGATACTTGAAACCCACAAACACACTAACATAAATGTAACGAGGCTGGAAAGAGAAGCGCTAGCGTCATTGAAGAACAATAAGGATATTGTGATTAAGCCTGCGGATAAGGGCGGTGCGATTGTGGTACAAGACCTCAACAAGTACAGGTTGGAAATCATGAACCAATTGCAGGATGGTATCAGTTACTGCAAATTGAGAACAGACCCCTCCAAGGATCTGGCATTGGAGATTTTGTCTATAACCACGGATGGGATGGAACAAGGCTTCCTGTCAGAACACGAATTTCACTATTTGAATCAAAAAGACCCTCGGCTACCAACTATCTATACCCTGCCAAAAATCCATAAAGACATGCTGAACCCACCAGGAAGGCCCATCGTCTCTGGCTGTGGCTCTATGCTAGAGCCACTCTGTAGAGTACATTGATTTCTTTTTAAGCCAATTGCTGAAGCTACAGATACCTATTTGAGGGACACCTTACAAACTATCAACCTGATTGATCAACTTCCTTTTGATTCTGACAAGCAACTGTTGGGGACGTGTGATATTGTATCACTATATACAAGTATTCCCCAGATATCAGCTTTGGAAGTGATCAGACATGCACTTGACCGCCGACCTGCACCTATGGCTGTACCTACAGAATTCATTATTGCACTACTTTCCATTGCCATGATGAAAAACTTTTTCTTCTTTCAAGGCAACTTCTACCTACATACCAAGGGTGTGGCCATGGGGGCTGCAGTTGCACCAGATCTGGCTATTATCTTTATGGATAATTTTGAACATACATTTGTTCTCCACACAAATAACCCATACCGCGACCAAGTGGTGTTGTGGAGAAGATACATCGACGACGTGCTCATGATTTGGACTGGTACCAATACAGTACTGGGCGATTTTCATGATTGGCTCAACCAGCGAAACAAGGATACACAGTTCACAATGCAGTCAGACCGGAAGAAGATTGATTTCTTGGATATCACGATCTTCCAAGAGGACAACAAATTACAAACAACACTATACCGGAAACCTGCTGAACGTAATTCACTCCTACGGTACAGTAGTCACCATCCACGGGGCTTGAGAAACAATTTACCGGTGGGCCAGTTCCTATGCATTCGTAGGAACTGCTCCAGGAAGGAAGACTACATGATGGAATCTGCAGTTTTGAGCCAACGACTACTTGAGAGGGGTTACCCCAGACGCCTGATAAAGAAAGCACAGAAGAGGGCTTGGTATAGCCCCCGGGAAGCCTTACTCACTGTAAAGGACAAGAGTGACAGCACTCTGCAAAGGATGATCTGTGTTACCACATTCAGCACCCAGAGTAATGTCATCAAAAAGGCTATTAACAAACATTGGGCCCTTATATCGGAGGACATTGAACAACCTAACTTGCCCATGCATTCATTCAAGAAAGCGAAGAGCGTGAAAGACCACGTGGTCCGCTCTTTCCTTGAGAGTCCAGTAACACCATCCCTGCAAACCCTTTGGAACCTGCCGGTTACACTAGGACACTTCAAATGCAGCCATTGCAAGGCCTGTGTAATGACTATTCAAACCAAAAGGTTGACATACAAACAACATCAAATTGACCTGCAAACATTTACCAACTGCAATACCAGTAACGTCATCTACGAAATTCTGTGCCCTGCGATCTCATCTACGTAGGCCAGACACAGCAGAAAATCAAAGCCCGAATACTGCAACACTGCAGTAGAATAAGGTGCAATGTACAGGGGGCACCCCTTGTAGAACACTTCAGAGCCGCCACACACACCGCTGAGGAACTCCGATGGATAGTTTTGGAGAAAGCAACATTGGGACCAAGAGGAGGCAAATTGGGTCTATCCTCAATGTAAGGGAATGTAAATGGATGACACGTCTGGACTCAATACAAAATGGACTCAATGAACTTGATTCCAGTTACGCACAGTTGGCGTGCCTTACATCTGAGTGAGGATCTTCTCCTATTCTGTTAATCCGATTGAATCTGTAGGTTCATTACATATCTGCACTATGCCAGGGGATGGTTTAGATAATGTACCAGCATACGGGCAGTTCTAACCTTTTCTCGTGGTCACTGATACATACATATATTATGTACACATTAACATGACAGACTATGCGCTAATAATGACTGCTCACATGGAATTTCAACATATGTTCAATCACATGTACTTCAGTCATAGTGGCTGGTTATCCACTCTGGCGTTCAATCATTGTATAGAACCTGCATAAGTTTAGCATCCCAATTTATATCTTTGACCTCGTGGCTGTGATTTAATATTCCCTTTCTATGTTAACCAAGAATGTGATGGAACAGGTTTGTCCTTATCCACTCTGGCGTTCAATCACTGTATAGAACCTGCATAAGTTTAGCATCCCAATTTATATCTTTGACTTCGTGGCTGTGATCTAATATCCCCTTTCTATGTTAACCAAGAATGTGATGGAACATGTTTGTCCTTATCTAACATGCTGACTGTATATGTATCTTGACCATGTATATGTGTATAACTTTTTCAGACCCTCCATGTAATAACAATTACACCGATGCCATGAGATCCTTTTCAGATTAACACTGTTTTTCGTTACTTGTGTATTCCAAGTTACGTTAGTATGCATCCATACCGCTTTTTCACATTTTCCGAATTTGTTGCGGACGTGGGCAATCCGTCTCTAGTGACCCAAAAACGCTAACCCTGAGTCTATTGTCTCTTTCCATTTGAACGGTGCAATACGCGGTGATGCGGTATCAACAGCATCTAGCGACTGCTACCCGCACGTCATCCAAGTACGGTTGACGATGCGCACGTCTATTTAAGGATGACTGAGGGTTTGTTCGTTTCCCTCCATCCTGCCACAGTCTACAGCCGTCACGTAGTGGTAAGCCTCGCTGTATGACTCCCGCCACATCCCTTTTTTTAAATACTCCATTCTGTCCGCACACGGACTCATGCTTGGCAATTTTTATCTTTCTGCTCCAGATTGAGCACTGCCCGGCTTTGACAATTTGGGATACGCTTCAATACCACGAGGAGCGGGGAGTCTTTCACATACTCTGTCCATTCTTGGCCTTTGTATCCTAGCGCTCCAGGCACCATTGGGCAATTATTAATTATTCCATGCCCTTTTTATTTGCCCTCTCTCCACAGATTCTTTGCCCTCGTGTGCGCAGTATTCTGGTGGAAAGAGCAGGTATTTCATCATTTCTTTAGTATGTACGAGGTAGTTGGTTAATGCGTATGTAAGGACAGCAGGAAATCCATGTAGTTTTTGGTTTTTCAATTTTCCCCCCTCCTCTCTTGATTCACAGATTCATGCTGTTTAGTCTTTAGCTGATGCATTTTGGCAGGACCTCCCTAAGAATGTGGCTGGGACAAGTCTGATCTTTTCGGACTAGCGTGAGTGCCCCTGATTTATCCTTTGGCATTTCTGCTTTTTAACCTCTGATCCCTTTATACAGTAGTGGGACCCAGATTTGTAACTACGCCTTACTTCTGCAGGTGCAGTTTTTTCCGCTCTCGGTTTCTTGGAGCCCACGGGCCCGCACCCTTGCCCCACCAAAGTCCTGTCTGCAGGGCTACCACGGTAATTTCCAGGGACCATCTGGCCCCTAGTTTACTGTTTTTTAATGTTCTCTTCCCGTTGAGGTGCTCACTCTGAAACTCCTTTCAATTCAATCCTAGGTTCCCTACACAACCCGCACCCCCCCCTCCACAGTCCTGATGAAGACCCCTTCGTAAGGTGCGACTAAACCTACATTCAATCGGGGTCGAAACGTCGACACTCCTTTCTGAGCCAGCCAGAAACGACAGAGATTACTTCACTGTGTTTTTTCAATTCTTAGGCCTGGCTACAAAAAATCATGTATATTATGGTGCACTAATGGCGAAAATCAAACTTAGAATCTTTTGTTGACAACTATGATTTAATTGTCTGCACATTTACCTCTTGCTCACACATTTTACCCTCACGAAATCACTTCTTTTACGATCCCTTCTTTTCCCTGTCACTCCGGGCACTTTGTGTATGAATTTTGATTATGTAATAGATGTATTTGAGAACATGACAGTGTGAATAAATAACACTGTTTAATCTTTCATTTCCATGTATGTTTTGTCTAAATCTGTGATTATACAACATAAGCTTTGCGGCAAAGTATATTTTGCTGGGACCACTCCCCATTGTATTGCTTAAACCCAGGTCCCAGTACCATTGGGTCTACCCATATATATAACCTCTTCCTAAAACATGGCAACATTGGCTTACACTCATTTGGCACATTTAATCTACTTGTAAATCCCTAGTAAAGTGGTACTACAGGTACCCAGGGCTGGCATACTAAATTCTACTAGTGGGCCTGCAACACTGATCTTGCCACCCACATAAGTAGCCGTTTTAAACCTGTCCCAGGCCTGCAAT
This sequence comes from Calotriton arnoldi, assembly GCA_963921515.1. Lineage (NCBI taxonomy): Eukaryota > Metazoa > Chordata > Amphibia > Caudata > Salamandridae > Calotriton > Calotriton arnoldi. The sequence continues at coordinate 912,873 of CAWUFW010006810.1, read as the reverse complement.
TGCAGCCTGAGTGTGCAGTTCTGAACTGCCATTTCGATCGACAAAAGAAACCTTTTGCCAGGCCTAAACCCTCCTTTTTAATACATATAAGTCACCCCTAAGGTAGACCCTAAATAGCCCATCGGGCAGGGTGCATTATATTTGAAAAGTTGGACATGTGCGTTTAAGTTCTACATGTCCTGTTAGTGAAAAACTCCTAAATTTGTTTTTCAATATTGCAAGGCCTACCTCTCCTATAGGTCAACATTGGTTTACCTTATTACATTTAATAAGTGATACATTTTCATTGGGACCAGGTGGGAAAGTAATGTTTGGTGTCTGAGGAATTGCAATTTAAAATCCTCTTTACTGGGAAAGTCAGATTTTAAGTCACAATTTTGAAAATACCACTTTTAGAAATTTGGCATTTTCTTGTCCTAACAATTTGGTTTCTGCAGCCCGGCCCTGGGTTACATGACTAGGTGTAGTTGGCATTTTTGTATTCCTCCTGGACAGTATCACAATAGAGAGTCTGGGTGTAGGCAAGATGGGCCATCTCTGGCAGGACTGGTGGGGCGAGCTGTCACCTGCCACACTTGCACTTCAAAAGCATTGGCTCAATTCACCAACAAAGGGCTTCACATTAGCCTATTATGCCCCCAGACAGACTGGGACCGGGGTATGGAGATAGGAAATGTAAGGCTCTCATGAACCTGAGATGAAAACTCCTCCGAATCCGGGTGATGCACAAAGGTGTCTACCTCTTGACATCCCCAACTCTGATAAGAAAACCACAGAGTATTAGGGCGATCAAGCGAGGGAAGGGAATTTGGAAAGGAACAGCTGGGAAGAGGAGACCTGTAGAAGAGAGAGAACACAATGTTGATTATATATAGATCAGTCCTACTCTCATATAATCTCACTACAACTGAGTTATACTTTAATCAAGCAGTCGCCCACTCAGATCATGCCTCTGACTCTGAATAGAGCTACCAAGTCTCCTGCAAACTACCTATAGAGATAAAACACAGAATCAAATCATATCTCTTACCTCAGTAAACATTAAACTCTGTGTGCATCAAGCATCACTCATACATATCAGCTTTATCATTAGAAAACAAACAAAAAATAAGAGCAGATCCCAAAAAGTGGAGTGAACCAAAGTAAGTGTCAGGCCCCTTTTTCTTATGTTCCAAAAAGTATTGCCAAGGTTCTTTTCTCATAACAAAGAAAAGGTTTTCAGAATGTCAAATATTCCACTGGTGTAAAGTACATTCAAGGAAAATAATTATAGCTGCTTTAAAGGAAAATTGTTTCCCTGGAAGAGAACTGAAAAATTGAAAGCCATTTCCATTGCCCTCCATCGATATCATGAAAACCAGTTTGGAATAACACACTGTCTTGTGAATAAGGAATCCCCAAGTACTTCCTACCTGGAAGTCGAAAAGCCCAGCCTGGCCAAGAAGAAACGAAGAAGACATGGGAGCGGGAAGGAACCTTTCTTACCGCCGCCCAATAGTCATTTGAAATCTGGAAGCATCGTGCTTCCAATCCGGCACAGCCCAAGCCTTAGTTGCGTTAGAGAAGATCTTCGATCGTACGCTCAGAAAGACCGAAGGTCTTCCCTGGAGTTTATCCTGAAGAGGCACTATGCTTGCCTGTGGCAAAGCCCACGAACTCCAGCGAACTGGAATCCTCTGTAGAAGATGCGGTCTGACAGGATGTCAACCTCGCGGTAAACAATGCAGAAGGCTCTCCGAACGCGGAGAGCCACCCCGAACAGCCCAGAAGCTGCCGATAATCCTCCCAAGCCACCGGGAGAGAAGTGGTGTCCTCGGGGCTCTGGTAACTTGGAAATATGACTTATTCAGCCAAACGGGTCCTTGTAACATTGATACAAGAATTATGCACGCCAGTTGGCGTGCGGCGGTGCAATAAATAACCAGCGCCTCCCCTTCCTTTCTGCCCAAGCCTCCTGGGACTTGTAGTTTATTTTCGTCAGACGTGGAACTGAAGATCGGGAAGGCGCTACTGGGTCTAGACCCTGACAGGAAATCCCACACACCTCTGTAGGGGGGAAACTCCAGAAGCTTCTCCTACTTCAAAGTGGTCACCAGGTATAAAAAGGGGACCTTCACATTCACTCTTCAGTACACTCCTGGACCTGTGGATACTACAGAAGGACACGCTGCTGCTCTGCTGCTTGAGGCCTGCCATGATTGCTGACAAGGAAGACTGGGCCTGCATCCTTCATCTCAGGATGAAGTGACTCCAAGGGTCAGCTGACAGACCTTTTGTTCTGAGCTCCAAGGATAAAACAAGCTTCAGAGACATCCCTGCATCTGCCCAGCTGACCTGCTGCCTGGACCTGCAACTTCCTGAGGCCTGCTGGCCTCTGCTGGAGTGAGTTCCTGTTGGACTTCGCCCTCTCTGCAGGGTCACCCCCAAACATTTGCCTTATTCCCTCCACTTTTTGCTGAATTAATTTTTGTAGGCCTTAGAACACTGTACACTTTATCACTGCTAACCAGTGCTTGTGCTCACTCCTCTAAAACATAGTTAAATTGGTTTATCCCCAATTGGCATATTTAACGTACTTATATAAGAGTGGTATACTAGATAACCAGGGCCTGTAAATTAAATGCACCAGTAGCACCTTAAAACATGTCCCAAGCCAGGCACTCCAGCCTGAATACAGTTTTAAACTGCCATGTCGACTTGGCAATAACACCCCCTTGCCAAGCCTTAAACTCCCCTTTTATTACACATAATTCACCACTAAGGTAGGCCCATAGTACAGGGTGCCTTGAAATAGAAAGGTTGGGCATGGACTTTTTTTTAGTTTTACATGTCCTGGTAGTGGAAAACTCCTAAATTCATTTTTCAATAGTGTGAGGCTTACCCCTCCTTTGGATAACATTGGAAATTCGTTATTATATATAATGAGTAGTAATTTCCAATTGGGAGCAGGTAGTTATATCATGTTTGGTGTCTTTGTAATTCTAATGAAAAACCCTATTTAATCGTAAAGTCAGGTTTTTGCTTACAATTTTGAAATTGCCACATTTAGAAAGTTGGCATATTTCTGCCCTTTACAATTTTGTGCCTGCAGCCTGTCTCGGGTCACATGACTGGGTATAACTGACAGACTTTGTGAGTTCCTCCCAGACAGTCACACAATAGAGGGATTGGATGTGCCTCAATGGGCCAAATGATGGGACTATGAAGCTGAGCACCGCCCCACTTGCTCTGCATTCACACAAAGGAGTTATCACCCCCACATTGTCACTGCAGCCAGCTTGGAGCTAGGTTAGGAGAGTCAGGAAATTCCATGCACTTCAAAGCCACTGTCTAGAAGTTTCTCACACTTTTCAGAAGAATGACATCAGGGTATAAAAATAGTACCTTAGCCACCAGCTTTTCCCTTCACTCCTGGACCTGCGGAAGGACTCAGAGGTCTACCAGCTGCTCTGCTGTGATGTGCTGTGCACTCTGCAAGACAGCTCTGTTGTACCTAGAAGGACTGCTCTGCTGTCTGGAGCCTGCCTTCAACCCTCAGAGGCCAGCCCTGCTGTTGATCCCTGCATCGTCACCTGAACCCTGGACTACCAGAGGGATTCCAAGGGCTTGTTTGCTGACTTCCTGTTCAGAGCCACAGGGACACAAAAGGCACCCACCATCTTGAACCCGCACCTGGACTCAGGTCTTCTCGGCTTTTCCCACTACATTCTTCTCTTCGCCAAAGAGGTATCCTCATGGTACTGTCTTCGTGCAACAGCCCTCTGTCTCATCCCACTGGAGTTTTTCAATTTCAATAAAAGAGACTAAGTCCAAATGTAGAAATCTTCACCACAGCTTCGACCCAAGGCTCCCTGACGATGACACTCCCTCCTCAGACACCGCCTGCAGCCTGGCCCTGGTGAACTTTACCTTCTCAGAACATTTTTCAAAGAACTTCTTCTAAGTCCAAAGATAAGTGCTGACCAGGCCCAATTCACCTCTGGTATCCAAACCGTGCTCCATCGCAGTCGGCCATATTTTTTTGCTTTGACCCGGTGTCATGCGACTAGATGTGTGCTTTGATCTTTTACTAAAGACTTTAAAAATTCATACCTCCAGTTCTACTGATTGGATTTTTATTGTTTTGGTGTCAAATAATTTATAAAAATGTACTCTATCTTTCAAAATCGGTGTGGGATTGTTCTTGTGTGGTGTTTTCACTTTATTACTGCTTGAGTGCTGCATAAATACTTTACACATTGCTTCTAAGTTAAGCCTGCTTGCTTTTGTGTCAAGCTACCAGACGATTAAGCACAGATTAATTTAGTGACTTCTGTGGTTCACCTTGACCGGGATTGTGGCTGTTGCTTGAGGAGGGCGCACACTCCCCTCAACCAACAACCCAATTTCTCACACAAACCAGTTTATGCAGCAAATTAAAGTTGGCAGTCTTACAATACACATAATAAATTCCTCTCAGAGTCGTCTCTCCATCAACCAAATAATCACCACTTACAACATAACTCCTTTCACACTCACTCTCTCCCACATATTCAGCCTGGTCAACTTTAAAGGGTTCATGACGTACCATATATGTACGGACACTAGAATTGTGCGATTTTTTGGCTGCAGCATTTTTCACATAAGTATAGATTTGCCGCATAATCCATCATTTGCTGCATAATCTGCAGATTTTGGCAAAAACAAGTATGTTTCTAACTCAAACGGTTCAAATGTTACTAAAAACGCAGCAACGTGTTGCCGCTCAGTGGAAGGCCCTTTGCAAAGCTTAACTGGTCACCTTTCTGATGCTTATCGTTATATTTTTGGTTTAACTGGTAGTAATTAGATGCAACCAATGCCCAGGTAGTGTTAACAAGTGTAAAAATGTCAAAAACATTAAGTAATACTATCATATGTGCTGCATTAAGCCGCATAATGTGACTTTTCTTTGCGCATAATTTACTTAACGCTGATGCATAATTTGACCCTCCTCTGCTGCATAATTCCAGTGTCCCTGCATATACGTTTCACCTTTACTCTCTCGGTCCATTCCCAATATAGGATGTAGATTTGACAATCTGAATTCTTAAATTTGATCTCTCAATGCCTTTTCATCTTTCCAATCCCTCTCAATTTTTACTCTTCTCCCATTGTATTCCTTAATAAATTCTTGTTCTGCACTCAAACCACACAGATGCCCCCTGTTTAATAGTTTTAGTTTCATGCTTAATTTGTGCAATAATTTTCAGAAATTGACCATATTTAATACCATTATTAGAAGCTTCCTTCTCCAATACAGGTACATTCTCCAGTGACATGTTAAAATCCAATAGATATGGAGACAAAAATTCATATTGTTAGATATGATAACTAAAACTGCGCAAGAGGGGTCATGAAATATTGGAAACTGCATATAATTAGGATCCTTACCTGCAGAAGAGGGAAGGAAAGTACCGATGAACCAACTCTTAACCTTCATAATATCAGAATATTTTTGTATCATTTTAGTATGTTATCTTGCAATCCACTAACTAAAATTTCCCTATGAATCAGTGTGTTTTGTTTCCCTTCATTATGTTATTTTTGTAGTCAATTCATCTCTTGTGAAGAGGTATGCCCCAAGAAGAAGTAAGCACAACAGGCCTATTAAGACTACTAGCATTATTAATAAAACAATTAAACCAATAACTTTACAGCATTTACTGTTATCTACTGAGAAAGCAAAATAATTGTTAGACTAAAAAAAATCTAAAAATCAACAAACATTTTCTTTAAAACAATACATTTCTTCTTTCTTTCAAAACAATAATCAAAACAAAATTTCAAAATGTTCTTTTTTTTCAGAAGTTCTTTTCTGTTCATGCTCTCAGAAAACTTTCTCTTTTCATTTATTTCAATAGGAAGATTCACTTTAACTTGATCTTTACAGTCTTTTGAAACTTTTCAAGGTGGTTCTTCTTCCTCTTCTGATTCACTTCAAGTTCACTTCCAAAGGTGTAAGGCAACAATTTATTGGGCTGCAGGTCTCCGACTCTGATTCTTCTTCCTCTGACATTGTAGCTAGATATACTCCTTCAGGTGATACTTACTTTTTATTTGGTGTTCTCTTTCTTGTTGGTCTTTTAGCAACAAGTGATTCACTTTCACTATTTTCTGAATTTAGTTCAGTTACTTCTGAACTTTCATTGATTAGCTTTAGTCTCTCGTTGATAATGTTTTATTTTGCAAGTTCTTTTAATGACATTTTCTTATGTTCTCTCTTTTTCGCCTGCTTTCCCACTCACTGATTAACTTGAACCCTGATTAATCTCAACAGCATGGTTCACTTTTAAACTGTTTCTTGACTCTGGGAGTTCTTGTGACTCGGATTTTCAACTGAAGTCTTTTGTAGTTTAGATCAGAGATTACTTCTTCTTGCTGCCACTCATGCCTTTGACATTACAACAGCTCTTCACTCTGATCCCTACTTCGAAACTGGACAGCAATACCATTGGTAGAGGTACCAGGGTCTTCACCAGAACTATTACTTTTGCTCTGGACTTTTAGGACTTTATTTTCTTTGCGAGTTTCGACGTTTCCACTGCCCTCTGGATCCACGCCACGAAGTTGAGCTTTATCTTTCAGAACCAGTGGTTCTTTTCACCACCTCTTCATCTGCCATTTTCACTCTTTTTGTATGAACAACATGGATCCACTACAGGATTCCAGTATATTTCACAGCAGTGTTGTCAAGATCACCTGATTTGGTCCCCGCCAGCGTTGCTCCAAACAGTTTTATCTCATGTGTTTTCAGACCACTTGCCAGTCTCCAGGGTTCAATCCACGGCACTTTATTTCTTCCATTGCTTCTGTTGCCATGTTCACCTGATGAGGGACAGATTTCTCCATGCCAGCCAGAACTATGCCGTAATCTAGTGATCCAGCGCGAACCCAATAAATTTATCAGGGATAAACATTCAATAACATCATACATTGGCCCATACACATTCACCCAAAATCCCTGATGCGCTGGTGTCAAGTTTGTTAACTTTACTTCAATTTACTCTTGTTATTCAGGCTCAGTATTTTAACATCCTGTACTATTGCGTATTAAACAAACGATAATCGACTTTTTATCTACTTGGTCGATGAACCAATTAGTTGAAGAGTTGATAGCAATGGTATTTTCTCAAATCAAATAATTAATCTTGGAAACTTGCTAAATAACCACAAACTCTTGGTGTGATTTGATAATTTTATCTAGTAATAATAAATGCTCATAGCGACCACATTCAAAATTTCAAATACTGAAAACCCCATGAGGGAGAGTAACAATCTAAATTATAGAAACAACGGAACAATTATTTCAATATACGTTGCAAAGAGTGGATAGATGAAGACACATTAGATACAAATAAAATCTATCACTTAAACCATACGATTCGGAGGGGATAGATGAAGAAACAAAAGTTTCAGAAACAAGAATACGACTGCAAAAATAATTTCTGCAATACTAAGTTAGATCAGATACAAACCCATAGGATCTGTAAGGGAAAACCACCACCCAGGCCTAGGCGGCAGTGGGGGACCCCTGAACCAAGAGTCAGGGATCAAAGACTCAAGAACCAGGACAGGGACAGGACAGGAACAGCTAGGCCTCTCAGTAAACCGACGAACAGCGACGCATCCCTCTCTCAGACACCTTCAGCCTAAGCGACCCACCAGCAGCTCTAACCACACCCCTAAAGTACCTATTCTTATACCCTAAAAGTACATGTCCTTCCCACAATAGTTGCTAAATTCACATTTTCTAGCTAAGGGATTGGTTGGATTCTAGGGGTGGGATGTCACCCCATTATGAAATCATCTACCTTTGACTACACCATTGTTCTAAACCATTTTTTATACAGTCATCAATACTTCTTCTCTCTCATGAGTACACATGCAACAATTTGTTGTACATTTTAATAAATTTAACAACTACAGATTCCGTTCCCACGATGACACTGGGTTTGGCTGGCTTTCAATGTTCTGTCCTTCACCAGGTCAGGCTTTTTCAGCTTTGCACAGCAGTTCAGTCACGTGGTCACATGGTTCATGCTCGCTCCTAATTCCATCCTCCCTCTGTTAGGCTAACTTTTAGAGATGGAGGACTCGTCCATTACTAAAAGAACGGAAAACAGACATTTATTAATTATGTGACAATGCACCCACTTTAACTCTACCTCATATTAGCAGTTAGCCTAGCATAGCACAAGCAGGAAAACTGCATTTTTTATTAGTTTAAAGCAACACACACCATGCTTTTTACTAAATACGCAACGGGCCTTGCCATGTAAACCTTATTAATTCGTTTTAAACACATTATTACATTTCCGGTTATTTACGCATTATTTCAGGGTTAGTTCATGCATATTGTAAAACAAGCTTCCCTCATATAGTGTAAATGTGCACATTAGTTGTTCTAATGCTACTTACTGTTACTACGTATTATATGGGTGGTCAATTGAGAAGGTTTATTTTCGCAAAATCCTGCTCCATCAATCCCCCCTCTGATGGCTTTTAGGAGCCATCATAAATATTCACCATACCGAGTGCCATCTTCCATTTTATCTAGATTTTACTTTCCCTCTCTCTTTTCATGGCACTTTCATCTAGCTTTTTCATCATATCATAATATTCTTCATTTATATTTTCTAACTCTATTTCTTCTATCTTTCTTTTTCTTCTTTTTCTTTTATTCTTATCATCTGTTGCATCTTTTCTTTCTCTTATGCATTTACAACACTTATACGCTGTAAATATTACTAGAGTTACTACTGCTATTGAAAATATTGGCATTATTATTTTTCCGAATAAACTACTTCCAAAGGTAGAAAACCATTTACTTACAGAGGAAAAACTTTTACCAAGTTTCTCCCAAACACCGTCAACCTCCAGTTGGGTTAGTTCATTATGTAAATTTGTAATATTTCTAATATATCCTTCTATCCCTTTACTTTTATCCGGGATATAGGTACAGCAGCGTTGAATTTTCAACATGCCACAGACTCCTCCTTCTTTTGCTAAAAGAATATCTAAGGCAAGTCGATTTTGCAAAACCATTGATCTGATTGCCACCATTTCGGTATCAACCATCACGAAACCACCAGCAGTATCTGTTGATAAACGATCAACCACTGTGGATAATGTTCGAATTTTGTGTGAATTTAGAACTCCAACTGAGGGTATTAGTGCACCAAAAATATCACCTACTATTTCCGAAAAACTTGCTCTTTTACTACGCATTAGTCCTTGTTTTATTTCATTGACACTATTGTCCTTACGGTCTACATGGTACACTTTAGGAAAAACAATTCCAAAATAACAGCTTCCATACCAATGTGCAGGTAACCTATAATAGGCTTTCTTACTAACCCTGGGCGGAGTTCGCGGAGTTGCACTACGCGGAACAGCGCCAAGATGCTCCTTGGAGTGATAGCAGCGCTATACAAGTGCCCATTTACATTACATTACATTTACATTACAAGTGCAAAAAAAACTCTGTCGGACTACACAGAGATCCGCGAGCGGCGGAGTATAATAGAAAAATGCTGTTCGCGGTGATTGCACAGTGCCGGATGCTTGTCCGCACTGTGCAATCATTGCGAACGGCACCATGCACAGCGCAAGCTTTCCTTTTCTGCCGCTCGAGTAGATTTTTACTCGATCGGCAGCTTTCTCAGCGCTAACAGGCAGTTTCTCAACACGAGCGGTCGCGAGCATACGCGACCACTCGCAATGAGAAACCTGACCCCCCCCGCGTTGAGAAATCTCGCCGGGATGTTGATTTTCCACGCTCGCGCTCGCCAACTTGATGTTGACGATCGCGAACGAGGAAAAATCTCGCCGGGAGGTTGATTTTCCTCGCTTGTGGTCGCCAACTTGACGTTGACGAACGCGAGCGAGTTAAAAAACTCCGCAACGCGAAGCGGAGTTTTTTGGAACTCCGCAATCTCCGTGTAACGCGGAGTGCAGAAAACTCCGCAAACTCCGCGAGCGGAGTTCACCGCCCAGGGTTATTTCTTACCACACAAATAGATTCCCGGGAAAACAGGATCAGTTCCACCCTCCCGTAATTTGGAAAGTATGCTCACATTCACTAGTGCCACTAAAATAATTGTTATAGTTAGTCTTTGATCTAAACAAACATAGTTTCCCTTTTTGTGAACAGTCCAGGGACATCGCAGAGTATGTCTCACCCTTTTCATAATTTCCTTCTCTAAAAGTCCAAGGTGGTGCCTGTGATTTCTGTTCATCAGCTTTCTTCTGGAAACTTGCTCTTCTATTTTCTACCATATCTAAAAATAATTTTTCTTCAACATGTAACTACAGGTTAAGTTGTTTTTGTAGACATATTCTATATCGAAGGTTTTAGTGATATGGAAGAATTCTCCCAATTAGCGTGCATTTTTACCACTTACTACTTTATTTAATTCCCTTACAATTGGTACTTCTGAAAATACTAAATCTATATCAGTAGATTGATATTCCAGCTTACCTGTCACATAGAATAGGCTGCTGAGGACACTACATGACACACCATATGTTACGGAAAGATGGTGATATGTTACACCTTCAGAGACAGACGAAGGTAATTGCAGGCAGACATAACAATCACTCACATTCATAGTATTAGTATATTCATACAACAATTTAGTAAAAACATTTAACGAAAAATCACTAATTGATTTGTCATGATGGAAAATATTTCCATCCATTTGTTCTATATTAGTATTTATAGGTGGTTTAGAAACATCTTTCATTCCTTCAAGTGGCACACCATTAGTATTATTTCCACTGTTACTTACATTAAAAATGGGTATGACAACTATTAATAATATCCATATAAGTATTAATAGGAAAGTACTACATAAGCAGGTTTTAATACATCTACGTTTTAGTCTAGATTTTGGTTGTCCATTCACTTCTACTTCTGCCATTTTGATATACTACAAAAATACAAAAATCTCTATTCTAAAATTTCTAAAAAATACATTTTGTGTAATCCTACACTTAATGACTTTCTTCTTCACCCCTTTCTTTTATTTCAGTCCTTTGGTCTTTCTTGAATCTTTAATTCAGCTTCAATTGAACATTTTTTCACCTTAATCTCTTTTCAATTCCTTTTAAGGTGGTTTCAGTTTGTTCTCATCTTCCTTTTCAGTATCACTACTGTCATGTTCTTCACTTAAGCCCAGACTTTCAAATTCTTCTAGTATGACGTAGGTCCATTCAGGAGCTCTGTACGTTCTACATGGAATTCTTATTCTTTTTGTTTTTCTGGTTGCTTTTCTTCTTGTTCTATCTGGTTCTGTTTGACTTGAGACTTTGTTACTTTGCTCTGGTCTTTTCCTCAATCTTCCTTTTACTATTCTATATTTTAGTCTTCTTATTCCATTTGACCAATTGTCTCCTTTTTAGCTCTCTTTTTCTGTACTACCCTTTCACCTTCTGTGTTTTGTTCACCACTACTTTTATTCAGTCTTCTTTCTATTTGTCCCTCACTGTTCCTTCGTATTTCTGTTTCTGTAGTTTCAACACTTGTTCCTGATTCATCAGTGAGTTCACCTTCTTCTAGCTCATTTGTGACTTCATTCTCGTCTGGCCCTACTTCTGGCTCAACAGCTGTTTTTCTTATTTCTGTCTCGACAGCCGCTTCACTTCCCTCTGGCTCAACGACAACCTCACCTTCTTCTGACTCAGCAGCAGTCTTTTCAGTCCCAGTATCTGGTGCCCATTTTACTTGACTCGTGCTTGGCTGTTCATCGTCAAAATGTTCATCAGAAGTGGTCACTTCAGACTCTTCAGCTTCGCACACTTCAGTTGCTGGTTCTTGATTTTGATTTATCAGTTGCTGTTCTTTAGGTCTTTCAATTGGACTTGGGACTAGGCGAGTATGGCTTGCATGTATCCAATTTGGCAAGCCAAAACACTTCACTGCTGTGGTCGTCACTAATATGATCTGGTAAGGCTGCTCCAACGGGGTTCTAGACACGTTTTCCTCACATGTTTCTTGACCAGGACCCACTCACCAGGATTCAAATCATGTGCTTGGTTCCGCTGTGTCATTGTGGCATCTCCTCCAACCTGGCGGGACACAACGCACCAGGTCAGCCAGTCCTTTGCAATAATCTAGCACACGATCATCAGACATATTCATCAGTTTGTTTGCAGGTATGTATGCTTGTCTCATGGCTCTTCCCATCAACACTTCATGGGGGCTTAATCCAGTCTTTTTGTCAGGAATACTTCTAAGACTCATCAATACAAGGGGTAAAGCGTCAGGCCATTTCAGTGTTGTGGATGCACATACCTTCCTAGCCAAGACTTTATTGTGCCATTTATCTGTTCAACAATTCCAGATGCTTCTGGACGATAGGCACAATGCAGCTTCTGCTCAATTTGTAATGCTGCACAAATCATCCGAATTATTTCATTATTGAAGTGCAGTCCTCTATCTAGCTTAGCCACCGTAAGGCTATCATTCCTTCTCGTTGGATAGGCCTCTACCCAGCGAGAAAACAAACAGACAATGACAAGGACATATTTCAGCCCATTACATGGTGGCAGTTCAATGAAATCAATCTGTAGTCTAGTAAAAGGACCTCCTGCTTTCCCAATTACACCCCAACTCACAACTGTTTTTCTTCCTGGATTTTGTTTTTGGCATATGGCACACCTTTGACATAAACTTTCTGCGATGACCCTGAACTTTGGATTATACCAAGTCTTCTTGAACAGTCTAATCATTGCATCTCTTCCAATATGTGTGAGTCCATGGTACATCCTGGCCATGTGAGAAAGTAATGAATCTGGCAATACTGGTCTTCCATCATGACAGACCCATACCTCATCTTCTTCATTTTTCCTACAACCTGTTCTACTCCATTCTTTCTTTTCCTCATCACTGGTTTCTTCCTGCATTTGCCTCACCTCATCCCAAGTCTCAAATGTTTTTGTATACATAAGGTGGCATTCGGTATTTTGTCTATCAATTGATCTCTTTATGGCCATTGTATTTTGTGCACAGTAACGCGCTAATTGATCCGCGTATCTGTTGCCCTTTGTCACATCATCATCTCCGGATTGATGTGCAGCACATTTTACAACTGCAATTCTTTTTGGTAACTGCAAAGCTTCTAATAATTATTTTACAGTTTTTCCATTCCGTATTGGGGTACCTGAGGAAGTCAGAAATCCTCTTTGCATCCATCGCTGACCGAGGTCATGTACGACTCCAAATCCGTACTGACTGTCGGTGTAGATGGTTACTTTTAGACCTTTTGCAAATCTTCATGCTCTAGCCAGAGCAATCAACTCTGCAACTTGGGCGGAGTTTACCCCCTTCAAACAAGATGCTTCTAATGCTCCTGATAAGGTGTAGACAGCATAACTAGCACACAATTCACCCTTTTCGTTTCTCAAACATGATCCATCCACAAACAATTCACAATCTGATTCTTCCAAAGGTTCATCCTCTATATCTGGACGAGGCTTAGTACAACGTTCTGTCACTTCCAGACAACCATGTTCCGCTTCCTCTCTCACCTCCTCACATCTTGAATTTGGTAACAATGTAGCAGGGTTCACAGTAGTGCATCTCACCACTGTCACATTTGCAGCACCTAAAATCACTCTCTCATATTTAGTCAGCCGACTAGAGGTCATATGTTGAGTCCGAGTGCGTGTTAAAAGAATCTCAACAGAATGTGGCACATACACTTTAACAGGATAACCCATCACAATTACTTCACTCTGTTCCAGACTTATACAAGTGGCGGCTACTGCTTTTAAACAGCCTGGTAATGCTGCAGCCACTGAATCCAGGGTAGCAGAAAAATATGCTACTGGACGTCATGCCATTCCGTGTTTTTGAGTTAAGACTGCAAGTGCACATCCATCTCTTTCACAACAGTACAATGCAAATTCTTTAGAGTAATCCGGCATTCCCAAAGCAAGGGCACGACAAAGACTGCTTCACAATTTTGAAAAAGATTCCATACTCTCCTCATCCAACACAATTGGATCTTTCACATCTTTTCGTGTCAACCTCTGTAGAGGTTTTGCAATCAGTGAGAAACCACAGATCCACTGTCTGCAGTATCCAACCATTCCCAAAAACATTCGCACTTCCTTTTGATTTCTGGGTGGATTCATTTTCTTGATCACACTGATTCTCTCTGGCGTCACTTTTCTGACCCCCTTTTCAATCTTGTGACCTAAATACTGAACTTCCTATTTACAGTATTGCAATTTAGATGGTGACACTTTATGTCCTCCTACTGCTAAATGGTTCAGCAAAGCAATTGTGTCTGTTACACATGCTTCTCGTGTTTTTGATGCCACTAGTAGGTCATCAATGTTCTGGACCAAAACAGAATTTTCAGGCAAGACCAAAGTCTCCAAACATTTTTTCAAGATCTGATTAAAGATCGAAGGACTCTCAGTGTATCCTTGAGGAACTCGGCACCATGCCAAGACACGGTTTCCAAACCTGAATGCAAATAAATATTGACTTTCCAGGTGCAAAGGAATGGAGAAAAATGCCTGACATAAATCAATAACAGTGTACCATTCAGCATCGCAGGGAATTTGGTAAAGAATTACTGCTGAATTTGGCACTACTAGACAACATGGTACTACAATTTTATTCACTTTTCTTAAATCTTGAACTATTCTATATTTTCCATTAGGCTTTTTAATTCAAATAATGGGTGAATTACAGGGACTGCTCATTATTTCTCTTAAAATCCCCTGTTCAATCATTTGGTCAATCACAGGTGTAACTCCAGCAATTACTTCTGGACTCATTTTGTACTGTGTGGTATTTGGATATATAGCACCATCCTTTACTGTAATCTGAATTGGATCTACATTTATCATTAACCCAATCTCTTTTCCTGTGAAATCCCACACTTCTGAGCTCACTGTACCTTTTAATTCTTCAGGCAAATCTTCCTCAGTGAGGAGTGAATATAATTCACTCACTTCTGATTCTCTTTGGGACATCATTACTTTGTACTCGACATCCTCATCAGGTGTCATAAAGGCAACACCATCCGGTGTACAATAAATGGTGCAATTCATTTTGCACACCAAATCTCTGCCCAAAAGATTAACGGGACTGGAATCACATACCACAAACCGATGCATGTCTTTGAAATTTCCAATATGAACTTCTATCAGGGCTGTGACAGGAGATCTAATATGTTTATTTGCAACGCCTACAACTTAAATCATTTCTCCCGAGAGGGGTAGGTTTGGAATTTCTGCTGCTCTCACAGTAGAACGGGTAGCGCCAGTGTCCACCAAGAAGGTGATATCTTTACCTTCTACCTTTCCATCAACAAATGGACCTGACTGATCTACCGCTAAAGATGCGCCAAGTACGCACTCTTCCTCCCCCCTCAGGCACCGTCATTGAGACGAACCTGAATCACTCTCATTGCACCGCAACAAATACTGCGAAACCAGTGGATTCTTACCAAACTGCTCTTCTCCATGGAATCCAGTACTTGCACTGTACATCTGCATATGAGCATTCACAATACGGGGTATAGGAGGTTGTGGCACCTGTAACTGTGGAGTAACTACCTGCTGCTGTTTATTCCCAATCACCTCATTCTGCATCTGTGGATTTAAATTTTGATTTACTCCATTATCCTTTTTACCAGATCTACACTCATTCTTCCAATGTCCAAATTTTCCGCACGTATGACAAGGAAATTTCTTTTTAGCTTCTCCCTTACTCATTTAAAATTTTCCTTTACCTCCACTATATACCTGACCAACCTGACTGACTTTGTTGCACATTACCATTTTCCTGTTGCTGCTCTGCCATCTTCACTTGTGCCCACATCATTTTCTCCTTTAACTTTTTAAGCCTTGAATCAATGTCATCACTAGAATACTTTACATACCTCAAAATCTCGTCTATTGATTTGCTTTGCCAGCAGAGCATATGCTGCTGTATCATTGCACTAATCTCTAGTTTTAATCCATATACGAATCGATACACAAAATGTCCCATATCTTTTTCTCCAATATTCTCAAACCCACTGTACTGCTTAAACACCTGCAACAATCTCTCATAATATGCATGCACTGACTCTTTAGGCTCTTGGGTCATCCTGTCAATCTTAACCCAATCTGTTTCTTTAGGGGACATCTTCCCTTTCAAGAAAGTAATGACCTGATGGTACTTTTTCATCACCTCTTCAGATGGTGCATCTGTTTTTGCATCCCTGGGATATTCATCCTTAGGCCAGTCAACAGTAATTTTACATTCTGTCCACAAATCAGCTGGAACCACTATTTCAAAAAGACCATCTAAATCTTTCAACAACACCTTTGAAACCTTTACAAATCTGTCTACTTGTTTATACCATTCCACTGGCTTCTCTCGCAATCTGGGAAAATCATTGGTGAATGACAATATATCCTGTCTAGTCCACGGTTCATGAACATATCCACCACCTGGAACCTCTCTCATTGGACATGCCCTCTCAACTTGCTCGGTTTTCTTTAACAGAAACATAGAAGTTTCCTTACCCATAGTTTCTTCCTTCTTTTTCATCCATTTACTTCTCCATCGTTCTACATTTCCCCATTTCTTCAGAATATTCATTATTTCTTTTATCTGCAATCTTTTCCCTGACATATTCAAACTCCCTAAATCCTGGTCAGTAAAAGCCATTCTGTAAGTTTTCTGTAACACTTTCGACTTTTCTATATCTACACCAAACTCACTAGCAGCTTCCGATAGTTTCCCATGAAAATTCTTCGCTCTCCAAGTAATACTTTTACACAAAAACAGCAACTCTTCCTCACTATAAGTCCCTAGTCTATCTGGACTTACTATTCCAATAATCATCTCTTCTAAATCTACTTTCAATTGACTCACATTTATACTCTGTGGTTGAGCTTTTGGCTTGGTCATTTCTTTTATCCAATTAGTTAATTCTTCTGGAGAGGGACCTGCTGAACTCCCTGCTACTGGAGTAATATTTGCCCTATTTTCCTTGGGTCTAATTGAATACTTCTCCTCGGGGTCTCTGTAAATAAATCACCAACCGGTAGGTCTAACAGTGTGGTATTTTGGTCATCTTGTCTATTTTCATTTGTTACTGAAACTATTTCACTCCTTACACTACTTCTTGGAACTGTCAATGTGTGTACTTTTGGCAAAGTCGATTTTTCTCCAAATAATGGAACTACGGGACCAATTGTCACTGGTACCGTCAAAGCTTCTGCATTCAAATTTAACTGATTTAGTTTCTGTACCTGTTCCATTCTAGCCTTATTTAACAAACTCACTTCATTTTCTCGCACTATTCTAGCTATTTCGGTAACTTGGGGAGTTAATGGGGTTACCATTTGTGGGGCACTTGGAATCATCTCTCCTGAATTTTCTTCATATAATGGAGGTCTTTTAGTCATAATTTCTTCTAACAATTCATCATCAGTTTCATCCAAGCCCTCTCCGGACGTTTCTATAGTTTTCTTTTTCTCTTTACACTTAGTACCTGTCTGACTCCCTACTGTCAAAACTGGATATAGACCCTCAGTCACTACAGCTCTCCTCCATCTTTTCATTTGATCTTCTCACCTCTCAAATGGATATCTAGGCAAAAAACCTCTGAATCTCCTACCACTTCTTTCTTTTGCTCGCTCAAAAGCTTCTACATCCCATTCTTCCAACGCTTCATACTGGGTAAGTCTAAGATTTGGCTCTAGCAAGTTCATCCTATTTCTCAAATTCTGTAAAATCCTTACATTAAATGTACCAAACTAAGGGAAAGCTAACATCCCATCATCCTTCGTATATTTCAGCCAGTTCTCTAACCAAACACAAGTATGGTACCCTCGCTCCATCATCATATAAGAGGCCGGCGTTCTTGGGGGTGGAATTGGAATTCCCTCTCTAGTCACAATTTGTTTGTCATTCTTAAAGAAATTCTTTATTGTTTTTAGCAAACCCATTTTCAAACTCCTTTTTACTAATGTGTTTTCAACAATAACTCAAACAAAATTTCTCCGTAATACTCTCTTCCCTATTCATTAAGTTTTGTCCTATACCAGTGCGACTCCCACCAATCAACCAATCACAGCTCCCTACGTAACTACAGTCTCAACCAGTGTCAGCGCGACTCACACCAGTTAATCAATCAGAGCTTTGTTCACACCCGCTATCTGTCCAATGCCAGCGCGGCCTTTTGTGACGTCAGTTTTTACTCCTTCTACTGACCCTCCCTTTACAATCTACTCTCGATATACGCCCGCTGCTTCGTCCAATACCAGCGCGGCACTTTCTGACACTCCATCTACTGACCCCTCCTTCACGAAATCTTACGACAATATTTGTAAATTTTTTCTTAATCAAAAATCGGTTAATAACAACATAGAAAGTCAATGCTACTTTGTCTGCTCCGCTAAATAAAGAGATAGTCTTCACTTTTCCAAGAGATCCTTACACTGCAAGTAATAATAACGACCAGCGTTCTCTCACTTCTCTAACAGGCAAATTCCTTCCCAGGATTGACGTGAGTCAAATCAATTATGTAATTCATTCTCACATTCTTCATTTTATTGATGCCAACTTCACATTCATCCACTAATTATTCTAATTATCATGTGCTTCATTTGAACATCTGGCTGCTTCTTTAATCAAGTACCTCATTTCATCAATATTATATGACAATAGATCAATTGTCCCTTGTAACATTTCTCCAAATTCATTTAAAAAAATTAAAAATAAAATAATAGTTCTCTCTTTAGGAATCTCTACAACTACAACTGGAGTAACTGATGGATCGATTTGAATTTGAGAAGCAACTGGGATATCTTTGCTAGTACTCGGCAATACCGTCATTGCAATCTCTGATGGGGCACGTGCTATAGTACTCACAACCACAGCTGGAGCTCTGTATTTGTACTGCTGAACTGTCTCCTTCTGCACCCTCATCTGATGCTCCACTAGGACCAGGACCACTTCCCTGTGGCCTGTTGGTATATGGAGGAGGTTTACAATTGAAAAGACCAATTAAAAAGGTATCGTTCTCATTTGTACCATGATTCTGTTTTTCTCCCTCATTGCTTTTTTTAGTGTCATTGGTTTTATTTAGCTATTACAAGGAAAACTCTTACATCTTCCATTGGTTTCTCTCGTCAACATTTTTCCTGGCAATCTCACTTTCTAAACGCTGCCTAAATGAGATTTTCATTTCCTTTGTCATTTTCTTTCTTTCCTTCTCTGTAGCCATTCAATTCCATTTGTTTAATGCCTCGAAGTGTGTGGGTCTAGGTAATGGCTTTCTTGCATTCTTGCATTTGTCTCAGGAAATCTAGCTTTCTAATATTAAAGGTGCCTTCAATAGGAAACTGTAAGGTTTTATCAGAAGTGGTATAATCATTCCATTCAGAAATCCAGGTACAAAGGTCAACCTATCACAGCATGGCTCCGTCAACAATCAACCAAAGACAGCACAGCTTTATGGTGACGTTTCACCAATACCAGCGCTGCTCCATGGCTAACTATCCAATCACAGTGAGACTTCTCTGTGAATAAGGAAAACAATTACAAGAATTTCTCACTCAATTTTACTCACAATAAACCTTATCTGCTCAACCGAAATAGAAAGCAAGGCAGCAAGTTAAGGCAAGAAGAATCTCACACTCAAGAGTCATCAGAGCTACCAGAAAATCGGTAAAGAGTCAGAATATCGAGTTGGAAATGTAGATTTGCACTAATATCGAGTACAGAATATCGAGATACAGAAATATCGACTGCAAGAATATCGTGGTCAAGAATATCGAGTTTAAGGTAAGAAATATCGTTTTCAAAAATATCGAAGTCATTAATATCGTTTGCAAAAATATAGTTGTTAAAAATATCGTTTTTTTACTTAGTGTATGGACAGGCAGATAGAGAGGCTAGTCCGGGATTGCATTCCCTGTACTTGCAGTGACAAGTCGCATGTGGTGAGGATGGACTACTTCTCAAAGTGGTCAGAGATAAGCCACAGCCTGTACATACAGCCGAAGTCTGCTGGCACGAGGCGGGTCCGCTTTCCCTCGGCGAAGGATCTCCTAGAGAGCCGCAAAGTTGGGAATCAGGCAGCCATCTTGCGCCGCTCCCGCACGTGCTCTCTCTAGCTCCACAGACTTTTGAAAGATATAAATCTACCCAGGCAGAGAACATGGCTGGAAGCCGACAACACCATTGAGATTCCAGTGACGATAACAGAGAAACAAAGAGGCAAGGCCCCAGGACCTTATGGCCTGACAGTGGAGTTCAACAAAGGAATGGCCAGTAAACTCACACCCATAAAACATTCATGGAGGTGCGAAAATAAGAGATTTTACCATATGATCTCTGGACAACTACTATAGTGGCGGCCCATAACACTGAGAATCCCCCAAACTGATATGCATCATATAGGCCTATTTCACTACTAAACACCGAAACCAAAAACCTGGCGAAAAATACTGGTATCCCACCTGTGGGGAGTTATTACTACATTGGTGCACCCAGATCAATCCTGTGTTATGCCAAGTACAAGCACTAGGCTTAATCTTAGGAAGCTGTATGAAGTGATGGCATACAGAAAAAACACATAAGAACCAATGTTTGTGTTTTCCTGTGATGCAACCAACATGTTCAATACCTTCAAGTGGCCCTACTTGTTCCCTTTACTAACAAAAATTGGGCTTTAGTCCTAAATATTTGGCGTAGCTTAGACTACTTCACAAGAAACCCAGAAAATCCAGAGTAAAGGTGAATGACACCCTTTGAGCCCTTCCAACTGGAGAGGGAAATTCAACAGGTTTGCCTTTTATCCCCCCATGATCTTAGCCCTAGCGATATATCTTCTAGTGGGCTGAGTCTGGGAAGATGCACTTGTTGGAAGCCTGCAGTGGGTGAACATATGGAAGGAAAGGATATCGTTATATGGTGACGATATCCTGCTATAAGTAGCGCAACCAGAAACAATAGACTACTACAAATCCACAATTTTTGTAAAACATTTGGGATATCAAATCATCTGGGAAGAGTCACCCTTATATCTTGACCCAATGGGTGCACCAGAGACTATATAGGTGCCCACTATCATGAGCCTGGATAGTTTGTTTTCAATATCTAGGTGTGAGGAAATGTGGTGTATTATTTAGTGTAGTTGTGCAGCCTCACAATGTGATACACTTACCAACCCCTTTAAGGACCAGTAGGTTTAATTTGTTAAACACTCTAGCTCAACCCTGGGTAACTGTGGTTCTGAGGAGCAACGCTTACATAAAGGAAAAAGTGTAAAGCATTTAAACTGCATCAAAACAACTGAAGAAGAAATACACGAGACACTTAAGAACTCCAAACCCAATTTATAAAAAAAATAGACTGCATTTTATGTATTTTTAGACACCACAATCAGGGCCGGACTGAGAACCAAAACCGGCCCTGGCAAAGTGCTTGGCTGGCCCCCGGGGGTTGGGGGTGCGGCCGAGCACTTTGCCAGGGCCGGTTTCGACGATTTTGTTACAGGGGCCGATATTGCAGCTATGCTACAAAAACGGCCCTGTAACAAAAACGGCCCCCCAGGGGCCCAAAACCGGCCCCCACCCTGGCGGCCCACCAGGGAAACGCCCGGTGCCCGCTACAGCCAGTCCGGCCCTGACCACAATAAGAAAGATCCATAGGAGGGTTCTGGAGATATAGATTTTACAAGGTACAGTAAATGTGCACTGTTTCATTTAACCATGAACTTGCAATGTCAATGAATTTGACTCTTTGATACTTACCCAAAGTATTCTTGAAAAAGTTTCTATGTAGTTACTTAGAGGTACTTTAGGTGACCAACTCCGGCAGGGAGCCTGTCCAGGGGACGAGCAAGGTCCTCAGAAACAGTTACCTCAAAGGTAGTAGCAGTTTTCAAGAAGTTCCAGGCACTTTTATCCCTCTGCAATGGGTTCCTATGGAAGAGGTCCTGATGCAAGTGCAACAGGATGCTGAAGATGCTCAAGGATGCTGTTGCTGTGATGCGGTCAGTCGGGGGGGTCTTCCTGTGGTTAGTCCTCAGTCCATGGAGGAGGAAGAGGCGGTCCTAGTCACGGGGGCGACTTCCCTCAAAGTCCTGGCAGAGGTCCAGTTGGCCGTTATCACGGTCACAGTCAAATCCTTCCCTGGGCAATAACTTGCCTTCTGGGTAACCAAGCTACACTCTGACGAGTATACCGGGTTCAGCATACTTTGGTGCTTCTTTGTGCATTGGGTCCGAGTCTCTGGTGCTGCACGACAAGAAATGGTGGCTTGGGGATTCGGGCTACCAACTCACCTCAGAAGGCTTCTTCAGCTGTTGTGGCCCTGTGCTGCGAACAGGTCAGCCAACTGACCCTTGGAGTCTCTTATTTCTGCTGGGCTCTGGAGACGACTTTTCCACGAGCAGAACACAGCAGGCCCCTCCTTTGCTAGTCACCAGGTTCAGCAGGTGCAGTCCACGTCAGTGCAGCCTTTCATTGTTGGATCCACAGTGCAGCAGGGCAGTCCCCCTTCTGTCCTTCTTCAATCCAGAACAAGATAAGAGTTCTGGGTGCCACAGGTACCTATTTTATGCCCAGAAAGTGCACTCAGGGTAGACGCAGTCAGTAGCCAATGGACTAATAGGTTTCTTCTTTCCTGACAACCACTTCCTGATGTGTGGCATCTGGCTATTGCAAGATGAAACATTCCACCCACTCTCAAGATCGCAAAACCCCTCTCTCGGTGTCCAGAGCGTCCTAGCCCAACCGAGAGGTGTGGCTACCACGGGGGCCTCACGCCCATGGAAAAGCAGTTTGACAACAGGTTTACACCCTCTCATTCCCTGGTACCAGTTAGTCTACCTAAACAATGGGGTTGCCCCTCTCCCAGGTGTTCCCCATTTGCTCTTCAAAGGCGGCTTCAGCTTTAAAGTCCACCTTTTGGGTCAACACCCATGAAACTTCCTGCAAGAAGGACGTAACACCTCTCTCCAGCACATGGTCCTATCATCTCCTTTACTGGGAGTCACTAGCACGTCTCCCTAGGAGGGCCGAACGCTGTCTCAGGTTCAAGCTCCTTGTGTATCCGTTAAGGGTATACGAGATTGAAGGCAACAAAGAAGCAACTTTGTTCAAGTTGCACACCACAACCTGTTACATTAATTTTGACTAGAGAGTCTAGTTGGACGCAATGTAACAAATTGTTTGATACCTTGGAGTATCCACTTTGGCCGCACCATTCAGAAGCTAGCAAAGCTGAGGGGACAGCATGTGACCCAAGGCTCGGCAATGGGAAACAAAGCCTTTTCCCAGTATAAATGACAGTTTTGCGTTTTTACTGTCAGAGCATGTAAAATACATGTTTTGCTCAATAAATATGCAGCACCCTGCCTTAGGGCTATTTAGGCCAGCCATAGGGGTGACTTACACGTTTCAGGTGGAGATTTAACTTTGCCATGGCTTTAAATGGAAAAGTCAGGCTACCAGTTTGAAATTGCTTTTGCCACCTGCAATGGCAGACTGGGAGACTTGTTTTACCTCCGTCACACCCAGGGTGGCAAGAACAGTGCTAAAATCCTTGGGGTGGCCCTCTAACTTACATACCCTGGATACCTGAGGCACCATATACTAGGGACTTATAGCTAAGCTAGCTTATGCCAATTCGGTATAAGCTATTGTAAAATACAGATTTTAGGGTCAAGGCACTGAGGTCTGGTTAGCAGACCTCAGTGCACTCTCCAAGTCAAAAAAACCTGCAGCATCATTTTCAAAAAATTGGGGGTGACCATACAAAAAAAGGCGCATCCTTATGCTTGGTGTATATGTTACACGAAACCCGGACTAATTTTTTTGTTACATCCTATGCAAACTCCTTCATAGATTCGGAGATGGCATGAGACATTCGAGAAAGGTACCGCTCTCCTTACAGTGGCGGGCAGCTATGTTTAAAATGATTCCACTGCTAGTGGAGTCCATGCACATGCGTAGTGTAGAGCAGCGGTGGCGGAGCAGCGAAGGGTGCAGGAGCAGAGAGAGTCGTAGAGGGAGGCGTTGCAGGCCCGGGTGCTATACCGACATGCCTACTGACGTGCCTGCCCCCCGGTGTGCCTGACCGCCCCCTCCCCAGTGTCTCCCTGTGATTAAGCGGTGGAGTGTGGACCAGGACCGCAGGAGCTTAGGATCACGGTCCAAGGAGCGGTCAATCTTGGAGACTACAGGACTATAGGACATCGGGTGAGCCGCTTCAAGGGGAGGGGTCAACCAGCCGCCGAAATTGCCGAAAGGCAGCCAGAGTTTTTTTTTTTTTGTGCTGGCGGAGAGCAGTGTGCAGCGGTGTGCTGCCTGTGCTACTCTGCTGTGTCAGCTTCCCCCCCTCCACAAGGACTCCCTCTCATAGGGAGGGCACACGGTTTAGGGTAGAGTAGAGTAGAGTAGCAGCCCACCCGGTGAGGACAATGATCCCTGGCCCTGCGCTCCTGTGACCCATGATAAACTGTGCATGCTGACGGTTTCATGCACAGTTTCCAGTGCATGCTCACGGTTTCCAGTGAATTGGACTCTGCTTGTTCCATGTGAGAGACGAGCTTAGAGTACTGCCAGTGGATTGAGACCCACCTGTGGAAGGTCTTCTAAATTCAGGAGATATTAACTTTGACTGCGCGGGAACCCTGTTGTGAGTGTTGGGGAGCGGAGGCCCACAGCATCCAGCACCCTTAGCGACAGTCACGCACCGTGACCGTCACCAGCGCGCCAGGAGGCTCTTATCTGCTGCCTGGGGGTCACGCAGCGCGGGAACTCTGTTGTGAGTGTCAGGGAGCGGAGGACTACAACATCCAGCGCCCTTAGCGGCAGTCACGCACTGTGACCGTTACCAGTGCGCCAGGAGGTGCTTATCTGCTGCCTGGGGGTCCCGAGCCCGGAGAAGGCTGGCCTGGGCCGCCACTCTAACGTCTAACGCCCGGACTGTGAGTCTTCTGGACTGGCATGGGAAAGAAAAAGGTAACATCACTGGGGGCAGAGGGGGGGGTATTTCAACATTAGACTCATTTTTGCTTAAAGCTACTACAGCTATCTCAAATCAGATTGCTCTAACTGAAAAAAGGATGTCGTTGGGTGGGAATGACACTATAAATGAACTTGCATTGGAAGTAGATAATTTACTGAATGAAAATGTATCGTTGGACCCCCCCAGTCCTAGTCCCATCAGTAGCGAATAGGCAACCCCTAGCGTGCCTCATTCCTGACCCGCCTAATTCAGTTTCGAAAAAGGCTCCACCAAAGTGGAAAAGGGAGACAAATAGACTACCGTCACCCCAGAAAGCAAAAAACAATGAAGAAGTCGACTCCTACACAGCCAGCCATGGACCTTACAAGATCATCACAGGACAAAGAACTTCCGAATAATCGGTCATTAGAGAACATTGTGGGAGACAAAATTTCATCCTCCCTGTTACCAATACTGGCACGATTGACTTCATTAGAAGAGATGCTAAAATCCGTATTGAACGAGAAGACATTGAGTGAAAGGGTGATTTTAAATAAATGCAAATGTAAGTGTAATTGTAATATAAGTTCATCATCAAATAATAACGTAGACTCAAAGCCACTTTCCCCTCCCGAAAAGCAAATTGAAAAAGGAGGAGGTGAAGCCCCAGTTGCGAGCGCCTCAACGTTTGAGTCAAATCGAGGACAGGGGGGCACCCAAGGTGATAGGGAGTACTGAGGCAGGTAAGGCCTCTCAAAACACGGCACACATGATTGGCCCTCAAAGGGGGACAGGTTGAGCCTCATGGCAGGCACCTCACTGCCCAATGATAATAGCTCATTGAACAAAAAAGGGCCTAACAAAATTGAATTTTTAAATCTTCCACCAGCCGCCTGCCCACTTGTAATAGTCATGGTAAATGTTCCGTCCCTTAGAGTAGAGTAGCAAGAAACAACCACCCAGTTGATGGACAAATTGAGGCATTGGCTAGCTAAGACCGCCACACTTCCACTGTCTATCTATGATCATCTAATCATGGCCAGAAGGGTACCCTGGGTAGGAACCTCTGAGAAAGTGATCGACGGTGACTGTGGTGTTAAACTTTGATAATAGATTTGTTGTAGGCAAACTGTTAGCCCGGCTCCCTATAGGTCGCACTTCCAGCTCACAAATATATGTAGTTCCGTTAGGTTTCTTCTATCAACCTTTAAAAATACGAGGACCCACTCCCAACAGTGTATATCATCAGGGAATAAAGCGAGGAATTGGGCAGAAAGGGCGGAGTGTCAAACTCTCACTACTAATAATAGATATGCGGCGTTAACAGATTTAAATAGCTGCGATTGACAATTTTTGCCTGTTTCTCTTGCAACTAGCCCCGAACTAGAAGGCAGTAAAGGGCCTGATGTATTGATGACTAGTTTAATAACGCCAAATGCGACTCTAGATAAAAGAAACAGCACTGACATAGTCCTCTCTTTATGCACTACCTCATTGCCTATCCCTAGAGAGGTCATAGATAGCTCAAACCCAGTAAGTGACACCCCAAGAGCCAGCAATCATTATTCTTTATCATCGTGGAATATAGCAGGATACAAAAGTAAAAAATATAATGATGATTGGCACAAAGTACTCTCTAACTATCAAATACTATGTCTACAAGAGACATGGGAGGTGGACCCAATCTACCAAAACGGGTATCAATGTTTTCACACCACAGCTTTACCATCAGCGAAAGGGAGAGCAAAAGGTGTCCTATTAACATGCATTATTAACCCAGCGATATTTAAATTGGTAAGTTTTATTAATAAATCGCCACATTTTCCTATTATCGTGATAAATAGTAACTATAGCACCAATTGGTTGATAATAAATTATTATAATAATAATTTTGAAAATCCAACGGCTGTGGCTAAGGTACTCGAAGATGCTCTGGTGGATGTAATCCTCTCACAAGTAAAACCAGTCTATATCTTATGGGCGGGCGATTTTAATATAACAAAATGCATGAACGAAGATTACCGTATGTGCCCACAAATAACACAATCCGATGAGCTAGGAGACCATTTTATACACTCCACATATGGAAATGTCGTAAATAATTTATTAATGGTCTGGCACTTAGCACCCAAAGTGTACATAATGCACAAATTATTCCTACATTTTATAGAGCAGGGTCCTCCTCGACCATAGACTATGTCATAACAACTAATAGTCAGGAAAATATTTCTACTAAAATAAATATCAAGATGACGGAATTTAGTGATCATGCAATAATCTTCACTACCCTCCCGTGGAAAGATCAAGGGCCTACAGGAAGGAGTGCCACAATCCCTAAACCAATTCTGGCCAGGCGGAATGGATATTTATTAAGGTGGAATAAAGTTGATGAAAATCTTCTCCTCACACGGTTAATATCCACTAACTATAATGAGATCCTGTCATGCTAAGATTTGCCAACAAATAACGAACAGGTAGTCAAAGCATTTATTAAAATTCAAGACAGCATTAAAACACAATTGACTGGCCCATCAGGTGTACGAAACAGGAAAAACAATTGCTGGTTCGACAAATCGTGCTCGAAAGCATCGAGTAATTTACGTAATGCTCTAAAGGAAAAACCTAGGGATAAGCTACTAATTAAAGATCTGAGAGCAATTTATAAATCACATATAGAGCAGCGGAAAAACTAACTGAGATTGGAAGCATGGGAGAAATTAAGGGAAGCTGCTATTAGCAACGATAGTAAGTCATTCTGGGAGGTTGTAAGAGGTGGGAGTTCCGTCGACAGATGTGTTCATTGATGAGGAAACCCGAGTCAATCATTTCACATTTTTTTCCAAAAAAACAAGGAAGGTAGCACTGACGAATGGTCTGAACCCTCTGTAGCGATTACTCCTTTTGGTTTTCGAAATGGAAGAGATAGAACGTGCCCTGACTCAAACTATGCCTCTTAAAGCAGCTGGCCCAGACGGGGTCCCTGCTGATATATTTTTAATAAATAGATCGCTTTGGGTCCCCTTCCTTACAGTCATGTTTAACACTATTAGTATTACAGGTCCTCTCCAGTCATGGAAGAATCAATAATCGTGCCAATATATAAGAAAGGTGATGGCTCAGATCCTGTAAATTATCGTCCGATAGCCTTAATTGACAGCACTGCTAAAGTAATGGGATGAGTATTGTTAAATCGAAGGGAAGAATGGGCAGCTGAAAAGGGGATACTAGCTGAGGTGCAATATGGGTTCAGGAAGGGCAGAGGAACGGTGGACCAATGCTTGAACCTGGCTCTTCTAGCAGCAAAATATACGCAGGCCCAGCAAGAAAGTTTTAATATGGACCTTTCGTCCGCTTTTGATTGTGTCAATCACAACAGGTTGTGGCATATTATGGAGCAAATGGGGGTGGACACCGCAATTATCTGCTTTATTAGACAAATGTATATAGGAGCCACTGCAAAGGTACCTCACGGCAAACAAGAGGAATGTATTAGACCTTTTACTATTGCAAACGGTGTTAGACAGGGTTGCGTACTCGCACCCTTTCTGTTCTCGCTATATACTAATAGCCTAAATAATATCCTGCTTGAAAAGTCTATAGATACGCCGAGAGCGAATACGACCCAATTTCCAATTTTATTGTATGTAGATAATGCAGTTTTACTTGCCCGAATACCCCTATCCTTACAAAAGAGTATTACGAACTATGCCCTCTACATGAAGAACCTAGATCTATATGTTAACAAAACAAAGTCTTTTGTTATGTCTAATGGGAAATGAAAGAAAAAAAGTGCAAATTATAACATTGAGGAAAGGAAAATTGAAAATATAGAGAACTAGGTTTGGTTTTTGACACTAACTTAGATTGGAATTTGATGGTGACCTCAAGAGCCACACAGATGAAGAAAACTATAGCTGCAATTTTTAGATTTGCCTCTAACCTGGGTAACAAACCAATACATGAGATGGTTAGAATTTACTTGGCAAAAACAGTTTCTGTAGCAACGTATGGGGCAGCAATCTGGGGCACAACTCGAGTGGATAGCCTACAAATGATGGAGGACAGCTTTGCCAAAAGATTACCGTCTGTCCCAAAGGCTTGCACAAATGAATAGTCCACAAAGAGTTAGCATTGCCATATATTACGGATACAATCAAATTAGCCTAGGTACAGCCAAACCTATCCATCTTAAGGGACATCATGAAAATGGAGCATGCCTCAAAAGTTATTTGGCTACAATATGTAAGGCGTACCCTTGAATCGGTGGGGTTGGGAGCTCTCCATGTTCAACCGGAGCACTGTGAATCTTGGAGCAAGATGAGTTTAAAAAGGATTTTCCTAGAGAAATGTGCACAAGATAGGTGGAACAGATACAAAGAAAAAGCTACAGTAATTGTTTACAATGCGATCCCTCCTACTTCACGTGGACCATCTTTATATCTTACTTTTGTAGAAAATAACCGTCATCGATTTATTCAGTGATATTAATGTTGGGCTACCCTGCAAATGTTTTTTCCCCAGAATCAGTTGGATTGTTGCCCTTGTGACAAAACATCAAAACAATCAATTATACATATTTTATTTTTTTGCCAATTGTATGTAAAGGAAAGAAAGATTTATTATTGCCTTTTTAAAGAAATTTAGCCTCCGCAGTCATATCACTGCACTGTCCACTATGCAACAGCCAGAGACGCCTTATGTGGGTTTTGTAACGGCCTGCTTCTTATGTGCAGCTGTAAAAACTCGTAACTTAGTTCATCACTGACCAAATGTAAACCTTTAATGTAGACATGAATTTTATGTGATGTTTATTATCTTTTTAGGATTTTAAGAAAGAATGTACGCTTATGATGTTATTTTAGCTTAATCTATTGAAATGTTATTTGTACCATGTACTTTTATGCATTTGTTCTTAAATGCAAAATAAAGTTATAAGGGATTCCACTGCCAAAATTCATTGATGTTATCCAAAACACCCCCTGTAAAATACCAAATGATTTCTTCAAGAAGCTATACGGAAAGATCAAGCTTCTCCAGGTGGAACGGGAAATCGCTGCATATAGCACTGAACAGACTAGCTAGGGCAGTTTATGATGGAGGTGTAGCTCTACCTTAGATACAAAAGTAGTATTTGCCACTCATTTGGTAGTCATCAATGAATAGACTGTTGTGGCATGGTATGAACCATCCCCAAGGATGGGGAGATTGGCAATCGACCCCCTCTAGGTACCCATCTGTGTTATTTCAATGGAAAGTCAAAAAATCCATGCCCACATTCTGCTATACATGGCATCTCCCAGGCGCTCTCTCTCCCGACTCCTGGATATATGTGAGGTGTATGGTAGATTCTCCAGCTATACAATTAATTGGGCCAAATCTCTTCTATATGTGCTGAGCGGCGTCCCACCGCGGCTCCCGGCAGGCTGCACGATACAGATCGTGGAGGGGAGTTTCAAACACTTGGGACTCCACATCACACAGAGTCCCATGGACTTCATGGAAAAAAACCTCATGGAACCCTTAAGAAGGCTCCGCCGAGACACCAAACATTGGCAATCCCTACCCCTGACACTATTGGGAAGGGCGGCACTTTTTAAGATCATGGCACTCCCTAGATTTCTCTACGCTTTGCAGAACACCCCGTTCCCGGTTCCCCCCTCCTACTTTAGGGCGATTGAAGCGGAAGCAACTAACCTCCTCTGGGATGGAAAACCAGCCCGTATAGCGATGCATAAATTGGTCAGGGGGTGGTATGATGGTGGGATCGCCCTCCCCAATATACAAGCATTCTATTGGGCCTCCCAATTGATCGTGATGAACCAATGGCTGCACACACCCCAAACGGAGCCTGCATTCTGTATGGATAGGCATGTTCTGGGAGAGGGGGGTGTCATGAGGGCGCTCTATACTAAGTCCCGGAGCCACACCTTCACGGGGCCCACGGCACACACAGTGCAAATATGGTATACGAACCAAAAAAAACTGGGCTGGGATGGTACCATAACACAACTGACTCCGCTCTGGGAAACCCAAAAACTGGGTAGGCTTAGCGGTAGTAAGGGTTTCAAACAATGGGACCTAATAGGAATATCAAGAGTAGGAGACCTCTGGTGCAAGGGAGAGGTCATTACATTTACCCAGCTCCAAGGTAAATATGAGATGGCACCCATCGAAATTTTCCGTTATACTCAGATCAAGCATGCCCTTAAGGCGGCCGTCTCCCCCCAGGTACTGTACTTCCAGAGCCCTCCCCGTTAGAGGACAGGCTTCTCACAGAATACATGGACAAGAAAGCCATTTCCCTAACCTATCGTAAAATTATTAATAATCAACCAGACCCTACACAAACTCTTAGAGAGAAATGGCAAGCCGATATAGGTGAACTGGATGAGACAGACTGGCAGGAAGCACTCGCATCCCCACGAGAGGTAGCAATACCCTCCAAATTGAAGCTGGTGCAGTTAAAAATACTTCATCGAATATAGTACACGAGGTTAACGATGCATAAGATGGGGAAAGCCACTGACCCACTTTGTCTCAGACGGTGCGGGGGGATCGGCACTTTTCTTCATACGCTATGGGAATGCCCAAAGATCGAGACATATTGGGGATCACTTATGCATACCATTTCCCAAGTTAGCGGGGTCACGCCAGAGCCCAAGAGGTGTATCCTCAATATCTGGGAACCTACGGATCTTAACCACACAGCTCAAGACTGGGCAACATTGGGTATGATGTTTGCGAAACGCAATATCGCAAAACACTGGGGAACACACGCGACTCCCACACATCGTGAATGGTGCAATGATATGGATGGCGCAATGGTGGCGGAGAAGGCAGTGTATATTCACAGGGGGTGCCTGAGAAAATGGAAGCAGGTGTGGGGAAAGTGGAACGAGTTCAGGGGCAATATCTGTGCACCACCTCCGGAAGAGTCAGAAATGGACATTAGTGATTGAAATACGATGATATGTTACACGCCACAATGTGATTTCAATGTAATAGATTTTTATGTACCTTCCATAGAATCAGTTTGTGTCGGAAGCATGTTACTGTCAGTTTTAACAGATGAGCAGCTTGTTGTACATTTACATATATGCATAATAAAAAAAATCCCCCCCCAAAAAAATCCCTGCCCACACTCACAATTGGTACTAAACTTATGGCAACAGGCTAACAAACACGTTGGGTGGGATAAGACTCCTATCCAGGAAACACCATTGTAGAACAGCAATCTGTTAAGTGATAATGGTGCCCTCTCAAGTTTTTCTCAGGGACATGATTGGCATTAGTAAATTGGGTGACGTATGGTCCACAGGTGAACCAATATCCTTTGACACGCTGGCCAAGGAATACAAGCTGGCAGGCACATAAACATACAGGTATATTCAACTTAGCCATTGTCCTTATCCCAAAGGCAAAGAGATTGACTTCTTCCCAATGGAAAAAAATAAATAACTCTCTGGATCCCCTAGAAAAGTTGAAGGCAAACTGGATAAAGGATGTGGGAAAGCTCAATGATGAGGAATGGGCCAATGCTCTCCAATCACCGAAAGAGGTGGCATTAAAGGCAAGCATTCGCTTCATAAAGTTGAGAATTTCGCACAGATCCTCCTACACGAGAAAACGTCTAGCAAAAATGGGAAGATCAGAAAGAAGTCTTACTAGAGATAAAGGATGAGGAAACCCCAACTAAGTACATGAATATCCCCTGCAGTTTGGGACTTATGCTGCAAAATGAAATAAGAGTCAGGCAGTGGGGTATTACTTTTCTCTACGAACAAGGAAAGAAGACATGGAATGGTGCGTGCTCACTGAAAAATGTGTTTATGATAGGAGAGAATGCAAAAGAAAGTGGGATAAGACATGGCATCTGTGAAAAAGTGGTTTGTTAGCTAGGGTGGATTGAGGTCCACCACAAGTAATAAAGGCACTGTCCAGTAATAGGTTTCAGTAATTTAAGCCTGAACTCAACCTTGGCAGCCATGGCACAGACCAAACAGGCTTAAGTTGGAGGAAATGTGTGAAGCATTTAAGTTACAACAAAACAGTTAAAAACTCATGACACAACACAATAAAGTATACCACTCCTATTTATAAAAAAAAAAAGAGGCTAATTTAATGTGCAAAATGAGAAAAATCCAATAGGGGAACCAGAACTATGTATTTTTAAAGTGTTATGTAATAATAGCACCAAAAAGCATTAAGTGCCAATGTGGGTCAACTGGTCGCAGTAGACCAGGACCTAGGGGTAATTTCAAGACAACTGCAATGGAGCATGGGTCAGATACACCAAGCAGGTTTGACCTGGTCTGAGACTTTACATTTGACTCAAAAAATGGAAGTCAAAATCCTTTAGCGGGGTAAGGCAGCAGGCTGTATCTGACCAGGGCTACACAACATCGAATAGGCATTGGATGAGGTCCTGGTGAACCTGCTGGTTTTGGCGGGAAAAGTTCTGAGTGGGAAAATTTAAATTCCACGCCCAGGAAAGTCCTCTCCTGGTCAGAAACTTTTGCCACCTTCACCTAGTCAAGATTTTTACTGTTAAACCTAACTTCGTTGGCGTAGTATTCCCCAAACTTTTTGCCGAAAAGACTCTTTGGCCAGACCTGAGAAGGTAACTCTTCAGTGGGACTAACCTGGTATGTGAACCATGCTTCATTGCTGTCGCCCTGAGTGTGTTACTTTCCCCCGGTCTAGAGCAACCAGATAACTGCGAGTGGCACTTTATACTTCTTTCGGCTATTTTCCATAAAAACTTTCAAAACCAATAATCGGTTCTACTGATTGGATTTTGCTTGTTCTTTTGTCCTTTTATTTATCAAAAATGTACCTTACTTTTCGAAATTGGTTTGGGATTTTTCTTGTGTTGCGTTTTTGCTTTATTACTGTTTTTGTGCTGTGTAAAGATTTACACATTGCCTCTAAGTTAAGTCTCACTGATTTTGGGGCAAGCTAACAGACTGTTCAGCACAGGGCAATTTAGTAACTTTGTGGTTCACTCGACAAGGACTGTGGTACTTCTTGCAATCATGGAGATGGATCTCAGCTATCTCGAAAGCTACACTGTGGCAAAGCTAGAAGAGTTTTGCAAGGAGAGGGGCCTAACAATGACAGAGTTCAGAGAAAAAGGAGCTCCAGATAGCCCTTAGAGCTTGGGCGGAAGATCGCCAGCTGCAATCTACAGCGCAGGAGAAAGATGTTGTGAAGGAGGAAAATAGAGAAGGGGAGAACCTCCTGACTATGGTTCCAGATGAGAGAGAAGTTCCCACAGGAGTGAGGTCCCTTACTAGATCCAGAGCAGGAAGCAGTGTGTTCTTCCACAACCAGTCCCCTTCAGAATTGGAGGACAGGAGGGCTGTGGTGGGGGGTGATAAAGACAAATGGTTTGAGGCCTATGAGGTAGCTCTGGAGATGCATAAAGTCCTCCCTGAGGAGAATTGGGGAGCCAGTTTCTGGACGCATATACACGCAGAAGAGGGGTACACTGTCGGCCCTTGGGGAGGTGGTTGCCCCAGTATGTGGGGGAGGGGGAAGGCAGCCATTACCCTAGTTTTTTTTTTGTTTTTGTTTTCTTCTAGTGTCCCTAAGTGACAAGAGAGATGGTACGAAAAAGACTCACATGCCTAGCAAGACTAAAATGTATAGCCCGTGGGTCACCATTAATCGGCAGAGGGTGGAGGCTCTGAGCGACACAGGGGCCAGTATGACCACTATTAGGTGTCATCTGTTATCCTCAAAGCAGGTAGCCCCTAATGTGGTCTACCAGGTTGTAACTGCTGACTACCACGCAAGTCACTACCCCCTGGTGTCGTGTGCACCCCCTTTGAGAGGGTGGGCATCAACATTGTTGGGCCCCTGAAACCCAAGACTGTCCTAGGTAACAGGTTCATGCTGGTGTTGGTGGACCATGCCACTCTGTACCCGGAGGCCATACCTCTGAGGACAGTGACTGCACCTGCAGTAGCCAAGGCTTTACCCGGGTGGGTTTCTCCAAGGAGGTGGTGTCTGACCGGGGCACCAACTTCATGTCTGCGCATGTGAAGTCAATGTGGGATGAGTGTGGGGTAATCTACAGGTTCTCCACACCCTACCATCCCCAGACCAATGGACTTGTTGAGAGGTTCAACAAGACCCTCAAAGGCATGATCATGGGTCTATCAGAGCCCTTAAGACGTAAGTGGGATGTACTCTTGCCATGCCTCTTGTTTGCATACCAGGAGGTAACACAGAAGGGAGCGGGGTTTCAGCTCCTTTTAACTTCTGTATGGCCACCTGTTCAGAGGGCCTCACAGCCTTGTAAAGGATGGATAAGAGCAAGCTTCCAAGAAACACCCCCAAGATGTAGTTAGCTAGATGTTGGCTCTTAGGACTCAGATGAAGTTATTTTGGAAGAAAGCCACTGAGCACTTGGAAGCCAGCCAGGAAATCATGCAACTCTGGCATGACCCCTCTGGCTGAGTTTCAACCTGGTCGGAAAGTTGGGGTGATGGAGCCAGTGGAACCACAGGCCTTGCAGGAGTGGTGGACCAGGCCCTATGAGGTAAAGGAAAAGGCAGAGATTCCCTACCTGTTGGACCTCAAGACCACCAGGATTCCTTTAAGGATCCTCTATGTCAACCGCCTCAAGCCCCACTTCGAGAGGTGTGAGATAACTAAGCTCCTAGTGACAGATGATGGTGTGGAGGAAGAGAGCAAACCTCTCCCTGACCCAGTCTTCCAAGGAGCATGATGGGTCAGTGGAAGGTGTGATGATGATGAATAGGATTTGCAAAGTGCATAGATGCTTTAAGGAGTGTCCCGCCGCTAGTCTTCCAGTAATGCAATCACAGCTGAGTAAAAGGCCATGTTTTCAACTTCTCTTTGAAGATCTGCTTCGAACTCGCCAGATGGAGATCCAGGGGAAGTTTATTACACTCAGACAGACCAAGAAAGGAGAAAGAGTGCCAATCTGCCCTAGTACGGTGAATTCTTGGGACCTTAGCTAGGGCCAGATTAGAGGACTGGAGTTTCCTAGCTGGACAGCAGAAGTGAATTCTGGTGGTCAGGTATCTAGGGCCTATCCGATGTAAGGCTCAGTCAAAACCAATGCCTTAAACAAATTTTGTTTCTTCACAGGGAGCCAGTGCAAGGCAAGCAGGTGAGTAGAAACCCAGGTTTTCAGAGGAAGATTAAGAAGCAGCCAAGCCGCTGCCTTCTGGACCACCTGCAGTCTATGGATAACATAGTCTGGCAGCCAAGGTACAGAGCGCTGGCGCAGTCCAACCTAGAAGTGATAAGGGCCTGAATTTCAGTCTTCCTGACTGGAACAGACAGAAACCTTTTCAATGCACGGAGGAGCCCAAAGCAAGTCCCTACCACAGATCTAACTTGAGGTTGGAACAATAGCAGGTTATCAAATTTAAATCCTAGGTTCTTAACCACTTCTGTTTGAGGGATCGGTGGAGGCGCTCCCTCTGGCCAGCAGGCTGACCAGTTAGGAGGTGCGTTCATGCCAAAAAAGAGTATTTCTGTTTTATCGGCATTACACAGCAGCTGATTTCGATGCATCCAGGAGAACGCTGCAGTCAGGCAGGGCCCGATGAAGACCGGGACAATGTATTTGACTTTATCAAAGGAGAAGAGTAGCTGAGTGTCATCTGCATATATTATAATCTTGGCAACAAATGATTCTACCAGGAAGGAAAGAGGGGAAAGGTAGATATTAAACAAGATGGGGCTTAGGGCAGAGCCTTGAGGGACCCCAACTGTTATAGCTTTATTGCCTGATGTTAAAGGGGGGCCAAACCTCTTGTTCTCTATTCCCTAGTGTGAGAAGGTGGCTCTGACCATCGGTGCCGCCCGGATGTTTCGCTTTTTGAACACCTGATTTTTGAGCTTTTACTGTGGGAGAACCTCATAAGCTGGGACTCACCCACAGTGAACTCATGATGAAATAGACTGCATGTGGATTTCACCGGTGTCCGCCTTGTGAGATAAGGCCACTGCGCT
This sequence comes from Calotriton arnoldi, assembly GCA_963921515.1. Classification (NCBI taxonomy): domain Eukaryota; kingdom Metazoa; phylum Chordata; class Amphibia; order Caudata; family Salamandridae; genus Calotriton; species Calotriton arnoldi. The sequence goes on along the minus strand of CAWUFW010006810.1, from coordinate 875,879 downwards.
GCAGCCAGGGTAAAGGGGCACCGGACTGGTTACATGTGGACACGTATGCACACGTGTGCACCTGTGTAAGGGCTGCGCGGGGAGATTAATGTCACACGCAGCCCAGGAGCAGGCAGAATGGTGTGGCAGGAATTATGCAGAGTTGGGTGGTGACATGGAATAGACTTTATAATGTGGGGAGACACAGGTAAGGGAAAGTCAGTGTGCTTTACTGTTTCACTGTAGGAACACTCCATTACTCTCCTATGGAGACCGAGACCACATGGGCTAGTTTCAGTTCCCTAGGGCCTACAAATTCCAGACACGCACCAAAGTACAGTGTAAGTTGTGTAAAAAGAAGTATTCTGCTGAGTCCAAAGCCATATCTGTACTGCTTATGGGTCATCCAGAAATGTCATATTCCTCTGACTCAGCTCATAACCAGAGCCTGGCCGGGTGTGACCCTGCCAGGCTGAATTAATTAACTTCCTCCCCAAGCTGTAGCATCAGAGGCCTAGCCCTTCACTGCAAGCATTCCCAAGGGCGAAGGTCTTCTCTCCAGGAGGGAGAGATGGGGGTGAAGCTGCAGGTTATCCATCAGCAGCTGTCACCCGGTGCCAGGCACGAGCCCTGCTCCTGGCCCGGGCCTTGAAGTCAGCAAGGGGGGAAGGGGGCTTATCAGAGACCATGTGGCATGAGACCCCTGGACGACGCCATTTTGAAGTATCCCAGAGGCCTGTGCAGGAAGGAGGGAGCAGGGGCAGAGAGGTGATGTGTCGCAGCAGGATAGGGCAGAAGTGCCTTCCTGCCAACCCCCTCCAATTTCTTTTAAAAGGTCTTGCACAGGAAGAGGAGCTCTCTCTGGGGTGTGGTCGTGCTGAGGAAGACTGGTGCTGGAGCCTGGTGCCATGGGCAGTTAGAAGGAGGAACCCCCTGACTGTCCCAGGACTCTGGACTGCGCCTTTGAGGGAGTCCAGGGCCAGTAAGGAGAAGCCTGGGCCTCTGCTCAAGGAGAAGAGAGGCCCAGAAGGAGAGCCAGGTGAAAGGCTGGCGCAGGGAGCCAGTGAAGACAGCTCCTTGCAGAGTCACCATCTTGAAGGCAAGAAGGATGATGAAAAGCACTCCAGGTGGCTAGGGCTGGCCACCCGGAGCAAGAAAAGGCCAAGATTGTGAAAATCAGTCTCCTGGGGGCTGAGATATGCCCCCCAGAAGGTAGGAGACCTTTGACCTCTGATCAGACCAACGACGAAGTTGTGGGGCTCCGCCGTCGGTCTTGGATGTGCCCCGGGGTGGGTCAGGCCCCAGGGGCTGCCCCCAGAAGAGAGTGAAGCCGGGGAGCGCCATCGCGCCCCCTGTGAAGGTGCCGTGGGCCCAGGCTCTCCACCATGGGCCCCCCTCAAAGTAAAGTCTGGGAGCGCCGTCGCGCTCCCTGTGAAATAGAACCCCCGGGTGTGCCAGAAGCCCACCATGGCCCCAAACGAGAACAGAGGTAGGGGAGTGCCGTCGCGCCCCCTGGAAATGGTGTGAGGGGCCTGGGACCCGCAGAAGTCGGGAAGAAGAAAGTCCGGGAGCGCCGTCGCCCTCCCCGTGAAGGAATTCCTGGGGCCCGGGACCCCGAACTCCGTGCCCCGGTGTGAGCGGAGAGGAGGGGGGAGTGCCGCCGCACTCCCCCGCAGCGAGAGGAAGGAGGGGGAGCGCCATGGCACCCCCGTGAAGGAATTCCCTGGGGGCCTGGGATCCCCAACTCCGTGCCCCGGTGTGAGCGGAGAGGAGAGGGGAGTGCCGCCGCACTCCCCCGCAGCGAGAGGAAGGAGGAGGGAGTGCCGCCACACTCCCTCGAGGCCCCACCCAACCGGCAGCATCATCCGTTACTGCCCGCAGTAGCGGGCAGACCAGAATGGAGAGCCGGCTCCTGCGGTAGCACACGAGTTTGCTGGCCAGTCGGGGAGCCGGCGGGAGCAGCCGGGGTTGGGCTCCCCGAGCTGCTCCCTCACTTACCTGAAGGTGGGGGGCCCGGGCCCCCAAGGAGCTGGGTACGCGGTGTGAGGCCGCCAACAGAGGCAGCGCGGCTCTCCCCAGAGCAGCGGGAGAGCCGCTGCTAGGATATTCACGCAAAGTGTGAAAGCGCCCAATAATGCCTTGCAAGGCATACGGAAGCCTGCAGGGAAACCTGTTTGTTTCGGCGTCTGGTGGCCCCAGGAGTATGGGGCCACCGCCATTTGTGTGTAAAGGTGCAGGGGGAGATGCAGGAGCAACGCAGACTCCCCCAGCACAAGAGATGAAAGTCCCCCCCTAAGTCTCTGGGGACTTAAAGGAAACAACCCCTCAAGGGTTCAGCCATGCTTCTAAGCCAACCTTTTGCTGGAACTTTTGTTCTGTAGCTGGGTGCAGATGTTTAGGACTGCACCAAGATGTGAAGGGCTGAACTTGGGATGTTTTTGGTGAGACATCCCCTAGAGGTGAAGAGGTGCAATTTCACAGTGGTGCATTTACAGGATGTTGTTCCTAATGGGGACTGGAAGTCACGTTTAATAAGTGAAATGCTAAGTAAATTGGAAATTTGTTGCTAGGCTTTCCTGCCAGGGTGCCTGGTTGTAAATGTATAATTCTGTGATTATAAATGTGATGCCTTTTAGGGGCTGTGATTGACTTGCATTATACCTGTTACCAGATATGATAAGCAGTGTCTTTCTAAGTGATGCTTAGACATGTATTCTTGCTACTGCGTTAGTTGAACACCCCAACTGTTAGCCACTGTGATTTAAGTGGATATACTGTAGGGTCAGTATGAGATGCTCTGTCAGGGTTATGTGTCAGTATGGCAAGTGTTCCCATTATAAATGCTTGTTGAGATAATCGGTTGGGCCGCCACTGAGATGGTGCCAGTGGGAAGTGCCCTCGCTCCAGGTTATGGTCAACCCACTGTATTTGGGGGCAAGATGATTTGCATACATGTGAGTGGTGGTATTAGACCCCCCCCCCCTTCGGGAGGGGTGGGGATGTTATGCAACGTCAAGAAGTATTTCCAAAAGCTTATGTATATTTGTAAATTGATGCATAGTATTGAGTAGTGTGTAGGTGTAATAAATGTACTCTTCCTTAATATAAAGCAAAGTACAGACTGGACAATCAATTCTTGAGTGTTATTTCTGCGTCCCTGTAAATGGCGATTACTAGCCCACACCACCTCCCTTGAGTAAGCCTTAGACTGCTCTGCAATGCTACCCTCTGAGAGTCCAGCACTACAATGGGGTGTTTGGTTCCCAGTGAAGGACAAATATAGACATATTGTTTGTGCAGGCCTCACAAATAATGCCTCGTTTTCCAACACCTAGGAAGGAGTCCAGCCACTTTAGTACTGACCCCTTTACTCCAATCTTCTGGAGGAGACACAGAAGGATAGAGTGGGGTACCATATCAAAGGTTGCCCATAAATCTAGCAAAATCAGCATCGCCTTGTCTCCTGTGTCCAAGGTACATTTGATTTGCTCAGATACCTCAGGCAGAGCCGTTTCGGTGCTCAGGTTCGCCCTGAAACCTGATTGACTGAGGTGCAAAAGATCACTAGACTCCAGATAGTCGGAGAGTTGTCAATTCACAAATGTCTCGAAGAGCTTTGACATCACAGGAAGTAAAGAAATGGGCCTATAGTTGGCCGGTATTCTGGATTCGGCCGAAGGCTTTTTCAGTAAAGGAAGAATTATTGCCTGCTTCCAAGCAGAAGGGACACCGCCATAGCAAGGGAGTCATTGATCAATTTGTTCACCAGTGGATTAATTATCTCTGCACCCATAATTAACAGATCCTGTGGTAGGGATCCCTTGATGAGCCAGATTTAAGACTGAATGACTGCAAAAAACTCCTCCAAGGATTCCGCCACATTTCACTTCCTTGGGAGAAAATGAGCTAACATCTTCCATGGAGGATGTAGCCAAATTAGAATACATTTTGAGGATCTTATCTTGGAAAAAATAAGCCAATTTTTCACACCACTAACAAGGGTGGCAGACTTCTAATACAAGCAATGGGGGTCACGAATTTATTTACTACCTTAAACACTTTTCGCAATTTATTGCCAGCTGCTTCAATCTTGTCTTCAAATAGGCTTTTTAAGCAGTCTCAACAGAGGCATGGTATTTCCTTAGGGCTACCCAATAGATATCTTTATCTACCATCTTCTATCCCATTCGCCAATTTCTCTCAGCCTTTTTGTAGAGTTTTTTTTATGAGGCAAGAATTTAATTGAACCAAGGTGCATAAGGTCTACTTCAACAGGGTTTCCAAGACGTATTAGGAGCAAGTTTGTTAACCGCCAAGTGGATCCAGCCATCCACCATAGTGGCGTCAGTTTCAGAATTACCCGCAAGCTTGGAAGTAGTCTCTGTTAGAGCTCCCAGAAGCTCACCTTGCTTAACTTTACTATATGGTCTGTATGAGTGGGGGACCTCCCCAGCCGGTTCACCCTTCCGAGATGTAACAGGCCAGCTAAACTTAACTAAAAAGTGATCTGTCCATGGTAAAGGAAGAGGGTCCAGCATCTGCAGCCTAACATTGGAAAAAACATAAGGTCAATCGTATGACCCGCCTGATGAGTGGGCTTTAAAACAAATGGGGTAAGATTGAAGGAGGACATTGTATCCAGCAAGGAAACTGCCTCATTAGCTGTGGCGTAGCCAAATGAATGTTAAAATCACCAAGTGCGATGAGTGCAAAAACCTAAGCACCACATGACACAAAGCTTCCCCCAGGGGATTTAAAAAGTCTCCTGTTGGACCCAGAGGTCTGTAAATGAAGATACCACCTATTGGTTGTTGAGGTACTAAATCATTAGCCTCAAAGACCATACACCTAAAGGTTTCACAACAGGATGATGGACGGAGTGCTGAAACTTTTCATCCACTCACCGCCAGTCATGAGATCTGGGTTTAATCCATTGTTCTTTTGCTCACTATGCAACCCCAGTTTGGACCCAGCCATATGCAAATTAGTCTTGATCCTGCTCCTCATGGGAAGAGTCCAGCCCAAACTGCCAGGCCAGGTCCTCCCTGCACCGTGGCTGGCACTGGCCTTTAATAGGATGCTGACGGGTGCAGACTGGTTTGCCTTCGGTGCATCCACAAAGCGTCCGTGCCGCGGTCCCGGCATTAAACCTCTGCTGTCCCTTTGGGAAGAGAGAGAGCGTACTACCAAAAATGGTGCCTCCAGCTGTCCTAAAAGAGGAAAAATGTTCGCCCGTCCGGGCTCAGTAAAATATAGAATACAATCACAAGTTTAGGCCCCAGCCCACATCAAATCAGATGGTAAATTGAGCCCACATAGAGTAAACGCAGAATAACATACTTGAAAACTTAAAATCAGGCTAAAGCAATCATCAAAAACATAGCTGATTGAATTGCCAAAAGAATTATCAAAGGTGTTATCCTTTCCCCTTACCCCAGGAGCTGGGGCCGTTCGTCTCACTCTTCTCACTTACCCCAGGACTTACCACTTGGCGCACACCCGGTATTGACACTGGGGATAGCATGCCTGTCAAAAATAAAATTTGCAGGCTGTCTGATAAAGTGAGAGCCAGCATCAAGGAAGAGGTGTCCAAGAAGCTGGAGCTATGAGTGATTGAGCACTACAACAGTTCTTGGTCAAGTCTATTGGTCCTGGTACCCCAAAGCCGCCCCACTGGGTGCCACACCAAAAGTCCAGTTCTGTGTGAATTATAGAGGGCTCAACTTATTTTGTGAATATGTGCATACAAACACAGATTTCTATACATACATATGAATACATATATGTTGGTCCTGGCCCTCTCTGCAGGTGCTCCCAGTTGAGGCACAAGCAAGAAGAACTGGTCTGAACAAAGAGACCATCAACTGATGGGAACTCTACAGGGGTGACCAGTGTGGCCTTAGGGAAGGTAGTCCCCAGGAGGAGAGGGTAGAACATGCCCTGGTGTCCCTTAGCTGGGAGGTGGATTCCAAGGGTAAACTTCTGATCCCTGAGGTTGGGAGTCATCACTTCCATCAAGTAACAAGTAATAGGATACCTGTGTGAGAAGCTGTGTTTCTGTTGCAGTAACCCCCCCCCCCCCACTTTTTGCCAGACTACTGATGCACTTTGACTTGATGTGCCCTGGGTCCCTGCCAATCAGGTTCCCAGGGCCTGTGTTCTTTCCCCAAAACTAACCCAATTGGCATCTATGGCCACAGGTCAGCCCCTGGTAAATGGTACCACAGGTACCCAGGGCACTGTGACCAGGGAAGACCTCTAAGGGCTGCAGCACTTATTGTGCCACCCTTAGAGGCCCTGTACCTACACCTACCTACACCCACACACCTACACCCACACCTACACCTACACACACCTACACACACACCTACACACACACCTACACACACACCTACACACACACACACACACACCCCCCCCTTTTTTTTGCAGGCTGCGTGTTTTGGTGCAGAACAAAGTGAAGAGTCGACATGGCACACATTCCTGTGTGCCATGCCTACAACCCACTGTCCTGGCATAGATCAGTCACCCCTCTAGCTGGGTGCCCTATACCAGTGGTGAGGGTACAGGTGCATGAGCCCTGTACCCCTACAGTGTCTAAGTCCATTCTTAGACATTGTAAGTGCAGTGCTGCCATTAAGAGTATATGGTGCTGGGAGTTTGTCATTACGAACTCCACAACACCATAATGGCTACACTGAAAACTGGGAAGCTTGGTAACAAACTTCTCAGCACATTAAACCCACACTGATGCCAGTGTTGGATTTAATGAAAAATGCACACAGAGGGCATCTTAGAGATGCCCCCTGAAAAACGACCAGCCTCTGGTGGGTTCCCTGACTGGTACACACCAGCCTGCCACCACGAGACATGTTTCTGGACCCCTAGGGTGGGAGCTTTAGCTCCCTGAGCCCAGAAACAAAGCCTTCCTGGGCGGAGGTGTTCACACCTCCCCAGGCCAGGTAGAGCCATCTGTGGCAGGGGAGCTTCAAAGGCCTGGCAGCCTTTGTAATGCGACCCCCAGCCTCTCCTGCTATCAGGAGCAGGCCCCCTTCCTGTCTCCCCTCCTTTTCGGCAGGAAGACAGGCAGGAAAAACTAGCCAGCCCAGAAGGTGTGCCCACCTCTGCCAACTCCACCCCTCAGGTGGGGGAGGCGAGGTGAAGCCCTCTCTTCAGTGCCCGCTATCTTGCAGATGGCAGGCACTCCCCAATCAGGATTAGGGATTGTGCTCACTCTCCCACGTGGGGTGAGCACACCAAGGGTGTAGTCACCCTAAGGTCAGTAGCCCATTGGCTGCTGACCTCGAGACCCCTAAAACACCCCCTAAATACAGTATTTAGGGGGCAGCCCTAAACTAAGAAAGCAGATTCCTGCAACCTAAGAAGAAAAAGGACGAAGGAAGATGCCCAGCGGAGGAGACTGCAGAGAACTACTGACTTGGCCCCAGCCCTACCGGCCGGTCTGCAGTTTCCAGAGATCCTGTGCCAAAATTCGTCTTGTCCTGCAGCCAGCGACCTCCAGAACCCCTGGGAGGACTGACTGCCTTCAACAAAGACCGGATCTCCTGTGAACAGCAGCTCTGTTCAGAAGAAACACCAAAGAAAGGCTCCGAGCCTGCTGAGGAAAAAGAAACCCGATGCCTGGAACCACCACTGCACCCGTCGCCTACGGCCCGAGTTCCAGTGGCCCACCGGTCCCAGCGAGGTCACCCAGCGCTCCAGAGTCCGAGTCCACCGTGGGTTGACCCCTCCAGGACTCCCCGACGTCGCCTGCAGCCTCTGCACGGAGACCCCCCCAACCGCGTGTGGCCCGGTAAGGTGAAATCCGACCTCAAAAGACACCCCTGCACCCAGCCGCCCTGCGCCCTGGAGAAAAGAACCAAAGGTGCACCTATGTCCCCGAGCCCTCCAACTTACCTGCCCAGCTGTTGGTTCCTCCCGGAAGTCTTCCTGGACCGAGCCTGCAGCTAAAAACCAAAACCGAAAATCCCCATTGAAAACAACAGGGCACCGACACCAAAACAGCACCCAGCCGCCCCTGCGCCGCTGCAGGTGCACTTTGTGTGCTAAACCGGATCCCCCTTTGCCCTGAGCCTAGCACCAAGAGCTTGGCTCCCACAACCTAGTGGCCTGCTCGTCAGCAGCCACCAACCGGAGGCCCCCTATCCCCCATTGGATAACATTGGGCCTCAGCACTCTGCACTCGGCCGCCCTAATGCCGCTGAGGGTGTAACAAGAGTGCAACCCTGACCCTGGGGAACCCCCGAGTCTACCCCCAGAAACTCAACTCCCACTACCACATACTTATCTTAAAACCGATAACACTATTTCCCTCCATAGGATAACATTGACTGTTTTTCTTGGAAAAGTTTTTAAGTGTGGAGTTTGAAAACCTAAAGAAATGCTTTAAAATTGTACTGTTTAACAAAAACGCTTTTACTTACCTGTTTACAGGAAATGTCCTAGTGTAGTATCCAGGTATACTACACTGAGTAAGAAAAGTATCTAAAAAGTAACTTACCTGGTATTTTACTGAAAATCCCATTCAAGTCTATGTACTGTATTTACAAAGTATGCATTTCTCTGCAACCATCCTGTAAGTCAAAACAAAGTGCATATACAATTACAATTCAAACTGTTTACAAACTGCATTACTACTGTAAAGTATTTATTGCTTACCTGTGCCAGGCTTGCTTGGTTCTAGAAAATAAAATAACAAAGAATATTTTATACAAAAACAATTGGTCTGAAGTTCAGTCTTTGAGTGTGTGAATTCATTTGCTGACTGAGTGTGTACAACAAATGCTTAACACTGTCCTCTGATACTGCCTTACTGCTCCACCACACTACCACAAATAGAGAGTGAGGTGCTATCTAACCTTACCTCTGCCTACCTTTGGGGTTCCACTGGACTCTGTGCACACTATACCTCACTTTGGTACAGTATATAGAGACAGTTTCCTACAACCTATCACTGCCCTAAGGGATATCATAACATAACGTGCATTTGTAAAGCACACGTTCACTCAAGGGTATCTTGGCGCTAAATAACAGATGTTTATTGTTACTCAACTCAAAGTTACTCATTTTATCGACCACAGAAGGATGAAAGGCTGGGTGTACTCGCCGGGATTTGAATCTGTGATCATGAGGTTGAACACAGGCCCCTTCAGTGGACGCATTAGTCCACTGAGCCACCAGATCTGGCAGTCAGACCATGGTGGTGGGTAGACTAGTTTCCCCCAGAGTGATAGAGCGGACTGGTTTTTAGGGTAACTCAGGCCCATGGGCAGGACTTTTTCCACCCTATGGCTCTTGTATCCCTAAAATGGGGTGGGGAAGTGAAACAGAGGAAGGTCATAGTTAGTGTCCAGATGCCCATTGACTGCATTCTAGAAATGAATTACCAGCAGTGTCGGAAGACCTGCGAGAGGCAACAGCCCAGGGAACCCTGACAGCTCAGGTTTCTGGGGCTACTACTCCCACAGGGAGAGTATGGAGGCCCAGATGGAGAAAAAGGGAAGAAAGTGAAAACTCTCCACAGTCAGAGGGACCAGTGGATCAGGGGTTTTCCAGCTCTGGGGGCAGAGCCCTCTCAACACTGACCCTGCTGAGGCCACTTCTGACCTGGGGGTGATCCCTGCACTGTCAAAGAGACAGAGGGCCCAAGAACTGCACCATGCAGACCCCTGCTTGACACAGAGTGCATCACCCTTGAGTGAGCTGATGGATCGCCCCCAAAGTAGCCCTGGCTTGCCAGACACCTTTTCAGCCTCCATGTCCCGACCGTGGGCTGAGAGGCCAGTCTCTGGATACCACCCCTGGACTGGTGGGAGGGGTAATGGACGTAGGGTAGTGAGGTCTGTCCAGGGCCCTCGCTTGGAGTCTCCAACTGGCAGTGGATGGCCCTTGGTCTTGCTCCTGACACGGACAGTTGTCAGTGGCCTCTGCTGGTTGCTGTCCATAAGGACAGAATTTTGCTTCCGTTGGGACAAATGTCCGATCCAAAGGGCAGAATGGGAAACATCACTTTGTTGACCATGGTGGTACTGCCTGCCTAATGGGATGAATCTGTGAGGAACTTAAGCTTAGGAATCTAACAGATGGGGTCCAGAGGTGAGAAGGTTCCCCATTGGTCAGCCCAGTGGCTCAGGACAGTGTTGACAGAGGGATCCAACTGGGTTCAGAGGGCCATAGAACCGACAAGTGCCACTGCAGAAGAGTCCCATTGTCCATTTTCTATCCCCTAACCAGGGAAGCCCATCAAGGTATTGATTAGTCTACCCTAGCTTTTGGCTGAAGGGGGGTTATGTTGGGCATGCCCCCTCTGCAGGGCCACCCACAAACACTTTTACTTCACCCCGTGTTTCTGAATTTGTTGGCATTGGGACTCTATGCACTTTACCACTGCTAAGCAGTGCTAAAGTGCTTGTGCTCACTTCCTAAAACATGGTAAAATTGGTCAACACCCGATTGGCACATTTAGGTCCTTAGTATATGGTACTACTTGTACACAGGACGTGTAAATTAAATGCTACTAGTGGGTCTGCAGCACTCAGTGGGCCTAATGTAAGGGTGACTTCTATGTATTAATAAGGACGGTTTAGGCCTGGCAAAAGGTTTATTTTGCCAGGTCGAAGTGGCAGTCTAAAACTGCATTATCTGCTGCAATGGCAGGCCGGAGAAATGTTTTAAAGGACTACTTTAGTGGATGGCACAATGAGTGCTGCAGACCCACTAGTAGCATTTAATTTACAGGCCGTGTGTACAGGTAGTGCAATATACTAGGGACTTAAATTGTGCCAGTCAGAAATCACCAAAATGGTCCCGGTGATGGAGATGCAGAAAGATAAGTGCTTCAAATTCTCTTGAAATCACCTAACTGGCCTCTCGTCATGGAGACGGATAAATGCTTCACCTTCACTTGAAATCACCAAACTGGCAATGGTGATGGAGATGGATAAGTGCTTCACTTTCACTTGAAATCACCAACCTGGCCCTGGTGATGGGGATGGAGATGCAGAAGGATAAGTACTTCACCTTCACTTGAAATCACCAAACTGGCACTGGTAATGGAGATGGATAAGTGCTTCACTTTCACTTGAAATCACCAACCTGGCCCTGGTGATGGGGATGGAGATGCAGAAGGATAAGTACTTCACCTTCACTTGAAATCACCAAACTGGCACTGGTAATGGAGATGGATAAGTGCTTCACCTTCACTTGAAATCACCACACTGGTACCTTGTGATGGAGATGGATAAGTGCTTCACCTTCACTTGAAATCACCAAACTGGCACTGGTGAGAGAGATGGATAAGTGCTTGACCTTCACTTGAAATCACCAACCTGGCCCTGGTAATGGAGATGCAGAAGGATAAGTGCTTCGCCTTCACTTGAAATCACCAAACTGCCCTCTCATCATTGAGATGGATAAGTGATTCACCTTCACTTGAAATGACCAAACTGGCACTGGGGATGGAGATGGATAAGTGCTTCACCTTCACTTAAAATCACCAAACTGGTCCTGGTGATGGAGATGGAGATGCAGAAGGATAAGTGCTTCACCTTCACTTGAAATCACCAAACTGGCCTCTCGTCATAGAGATGGATAAGTGCTTCACCTTCACTTGAAATCATCAAACTGATCTGGTGATGGAGATGGATAAGTACTTCACCTTCACTTGAAATCATCAAACTGGTCCTGGTGATGGAGATGGATAAGTGCCTCACCTTCACTTGAAATCACCAACGTGGCCCTGGTGATGGAGATGCAGAAGGATATGTGCTTCACCTTCACTTGAAATCACCAAACTGGCCCCTTGTGATGGAGATGGATAAGTGCTTCACCTTCACTTGAAATCACCAAAGTGGCACTGGTGATGGAGGATTTCTCTATCAGTTTTCAAAAAAATACAGCTAGTGTGTAGCGGAATGGCTGCCATAGATTCATGCAAGGGGTGGCTACTATGCAGGCTCAGAAATGTGAAATCAGTCTTCTTTCTGTTTTGGCACTCACGGATGGTGCATAAGCGGTCTATAATAGGGGAGCGCCGTTAATGTATGGATTACCACACTTGGTATTACCAGGTGGAAATCTGCACCAGCAACACATACAGATGGCCATGTAAATACGCGTAATCGCCCTCTGATTTATGATGTGGAATCATTGATATCGGGCAGACTTATGGCACCCAGTGAACCTAGAACTCGCAATGAGGGATTAGAAAGGATCAATATCATGCTTCAGATGATACTCTACACATCCTCAATCTTATGCAGCAATATTGGAGGGAAATATTTGAAAAAATGAGTAAATTTACAGGTGCAACTTGCCACAACTACAAAAATTATACTGATGGACAGATCTAAGAAACAAGACTAAAAAAAAGACTACTTGTATAATAGAGAAACTTACATTTTCTAAACTCAGCATGGGCAGGGCACTGGAATTCTGCAATTCTGTAGTGTTTTCTGCATAATTATAGATTTACCATACTTATCACTTAAACCTCCATCTTAATAAAAAAAGAATGCATCTAACTCTAACGAATCCAAAGTTACTATAAAAAAAAAGTACTACATTTGTGCCAAGCCGTGGCAGAGCCTGAGCACAAGTTAGCTGGTCACCTTTCAGTTGATTATGCAGTACTCGGGTGTTCCTCTGGTGCTAATGAAATGTAACTTTTACCCAGACAGCACGAATTGTGTAAAAATGACAAACTAAAGTCACAATACTGATACAGAACGTGCCACATTATGGCGCATAACTTGCCTTTTCTTGCTGCATAATTTAGTGAACCATGCTGCATAATTAGCTCCATCATTGCAGCATAATTCTCTTGTCCCCGAGCATAATGAGACTGTGATGTGTGTGTGTGTGTGTGTGTGTGTGTGTGTGTGTGTGTGGGGGGGAGGGGGGAGGGGGGCGGAAGGAAGGGGGGGTACATGAGCTGTGCCTGACTCTGCAATGAGGCACACCATGCATGTGGACGCTCAAATAAGGAACGTGAATAACAGTCAGGATTCGTCACTGACGAACGATTAATTATGGTATCGAACACTAATAAGAGGAAAAAGAAAAGGATTGGGTACAAAATAAATCGACTTGTTTAAAGAGTAGAATAGTCAAAACCAAAAACAATTAACTGCATTTTCTTAAAGTGAACTTGCTTATGACAAATGGAACATTGTGTTCATCAATACGTCGAGTACCTTTGGAGTCCGCACCATCTATTAACCTCCGTTCTCATGAAATAAGTGATATTTGGCAGCTCTCGGTCAAGCCAGGGCTTCCTGTTCCTAGACTCTTACAAATGTGGAAATAATGTGTCCAAATCGGAGCAGCGTGTAAGATGGAATCAGAGCGGCGAGAAGCTGTGCCAGAGAGGGGGGCGGGAGGATGGAGCGGAGAGGGGGGCGGGAGGATGGAGCGGAGAGGGGGGGAGGGAGGATGGAGCGGAGAGGGGGGAGGGAGGATGGAGCGGAGAGGGGGGCGGGAGGATGGAGCGGAGAGGGGGGGAGGGAGGATGGAGCGGAGAGGGGGGAGGAAGGATGGAGCGGAGAGGGGGAGGGAGGATGGAGCGGAGAGGGGGAGGGAGGATGGAGCGAAGAGGGGGAGGGAGGATGGAGCGGAGAGGGGAGGGAGGATGGAGCGGAGAGGGCGGGAGGATGGAGCGGAGAGGGGCGGGAGGATGGAGCGGAGAGAGGGCGAGAAGCTGTGCCAGAGAGGGGCTGGGAGGATGGTGCGGAGAGGGGCGGGAGGATGGAGCAGAGAGGGGGCGGGAGGATGGAGCAGAGAGGGGGCGGGAGGATGGAGCAGAGAGGGGCGGGAGGATGGAGCAGAGAGGGGCGGGAGGATGGAGCAGAGAGGGCGGGAGGATGGAGCAGAGAGGGCGGGGAGGATGGAGCAGAGAGGGGGCGGGAGGATGGAGCAGAGAGGGGCGGGAGGATGGAGCAGAGAGGGCGGGAGGATGGAGCGTAGAGGGGCGGGAGGATGGAGCGTAGAGGGGGCGGGAGGATGGAGCGTAGAGGGGGCGGGAGGATGGAGCGTGAGGAGGCGGGAGGATGGAGCGTAGAGAGGCGGGAGGATGGAGCGTAGAGGAGGCGGGAGGATGGAGGCGTAGAGGCGGGAGGATGGAGCGTAGAGGAGGCGGGAGAGATGGAGCGTGAGAGGGCGGGAGGATGGAGCGTAGAGGGCGGGAGGATGGAGCGTGAGAGGCGGGAGGATGGAGCAGAGAGGGCGGGAGGATGGAGCAGAGAGGCGGGAGGATGGAGCAGAGAGGGAGGCGGGAGGATGGAGCAGAGAGGGGCGGGAGGATGGAGCAGAGAGGGGCGGGAGGATGGAGCAGAGAGGGGCGGGAGGATGGAGCAGAGAGGGGCGGGAGGATGGAGCAGAGAGGGCGGGAGGATGGAGCAGAGAGGGGCGGGAGGATGGAGCAGAGAGGGGCGGGAGGATGGAGCAGAGAGGGCGGGAGGATGGAGCAGAGAGGGGGCGGGAGGATGGAGCAGAGAGGGGCGGGAGGATGGAGCAGAGAGGGGGCGGGAGGATGGAGCAGAGAGGGGCGGGAGGATGGAGCAGAGAGGGCGGGAGGATGGAGCAGAGAGGGGGCGGGAGGATGGAGCAGAGAGGGCGGGAGGATGGAGCAGAGAGGGGGCGGGAGGATGGAGCGGGGCGGGAGGATGGAGCGGAGAGGGGCGGGAGAGATGGAGCGGGGCGGGAGGATGGAGCGGAGAGGGGCGGGAGGATGGAGCGGAGAGGGGCGGGAGGATGGAGCGGAGAGGGGCGGGAGGATGGAGCGGAGAGGGGGAGGAGAGGTGGAGCGGAGAGGGGCGGGAGGATGGAGCGGAGAGGGGCGAGAAGCTGTGCCAGAGAGGGGCTGGGAGGATGGTGCAGAGAGGGGGCGGGAGGATGGAGCAGAGAGGGCGGGAGGATGGAGCAGAGAGGGGCGGGAGGATGGAGCAGAGAGGGCGGGAGGATGGAGCAGAGAGGGCGGGAGGATGGAGCAGAGAGGGCGGGAGGATGGAGCAGAGAGGGGCGGGAGGATGGAGCAGAGAGGGGGCGGGAGGATGGAGCAGAGAGGGGCGGGAGGATGGAGCGTGAGAGGGCGGGAGGATGGAGCGTAGAGGGCGGGAGGATGGAGCGTGAGGGGGCGGGAGGATGGAGCGTAGAGGGGGGCGGGAGGATGGAGCGTAGAGGGGGGCGGGAGGATGGAGCGTAGAGGGGGGCGGGAGGATGGAGCGTAGAGGGGGGCGGGAGGATGGAGCAGAGAGGGAGGCGGGAGGATGGAGCAGAGAGGGGGCGGAGGATGGAGCAGAGAGGGGCGGGAGGATGGACCAGAGAGGGCGGGAGGATGGAGCAGAGAGGGGGCGGGAGGATGGAGCAGAGAGGGGGCGGGAGGATGGAGCAGAGAGGGGCGGGAGGATGGAGCAGAGAGGGGCGGGAGGATGGAGCAGAGAGGGCGGGAGGATGGAGCCGGAGAGGGGCGGGAGGATGGAGCGGAGAGGGCGGGGGAGGATGGAGAGGGGCGGGAGGATGGAGCGGAGAGGAGGCGGGAGGATGGAGCGGAGAGAGGGGCGGGAGGATGGAGCGGGAGAGGGCGGGAGGATGGAGCGGAGAGGGCGGGAGGATGGAGCGGAGAGGAGGGAGGGAGGGTGGAGCGGAGAGGGGAGGGAGGATGGAGCGGAGAGGGGGGGAGGGAGGATGGAGGCGGAGAGGGGGAGGGAGGATGGAGCGGAGAGGGGAGGGAGGATGGAAGCGGAGGGGCGCGGAGGATGGAGCGGAGAGGGGGAGGGAGGATGGAGCGGAGAGGGGCGGGAGGATGGAGCGGAGAGGGGGAGGGAGGATGGAGCGAGAGAGGCGGGAGGATGGAGCGGAGAGGGGCGGGAGGATGGAGCGGAGAGGGGGCGGGAGGATGGAGCGAGAGAGGGCGGGAGGATGGAGCGGAGGAGAGGCGGAGGATGGAGCAGAGAGGGGGCGGGAGGATGGAGCAGAGAGGGGGCGGAGGATGGAGCAGAGAGGGGGCGGGAGGATGGAGCAGAGAGGGGCGGGAGGATGGAGCAGAGAGGGCGGGAGGATGGAGCAGAGAGGGGCGGGAGGATGGAGCAGAGAGGGGGCGGGAGGATGGAGCAGAGAGGGGGCGGGAGGATGGAGCAGAGAGGGCGGGAGGATGGAGCAGAGAGGGGCGGGAGGATGGAGCGGAGAGGGCGGGAGGATGGAGCGGAGAGGGCGGGAGGATGGAGCGAGGGCGGGAGGATGGAAGCGGAGAGGGGCGGGAGGATGGAGCGGAGAGAGGGCGGGGAGGATGGAGCGGAGAGAGGGCGGGGAGGATGGAGCGGAGAGGGAGGGAGGGAGGGTGGAGCGGAGAGGGGGCGGGAGGATGGAGCGGAGAGGGGGCGAGAAGCTGTGCCAGAGAGGGGGCTGGGAGGATGGTGCAGAGAGGGGCGGGAGGATGGAGCAGAGAGGGGCGGGAGGATGGAGCAGAGAGAGGCGGGAGGATGGAGCAGAGAGGGCGGGAGGATGGAGCAGAGAGGGCGGGAGGATGGAGCGTAGAGGGGGCGGGAGGATGGAGCGTAGAGGGGCGGGAGGATGGAGCGTAGAGGGCGGGAGGATGGAGCGTAGAGGGCGGGAGGATGGAGCGTAGAGGGGCGGGGAGGATGGAGCGTAGAGGGGCGGGAGGATGGAGCGTAGAGGGGCGGGAGGATGGAGCAGAGAGGGGGCGGGAGGATGGAGCAGAGAGGGGCGGGAGGATGGAGCAGAGAGGGGCGGGAGGATGGACCAGAGAGGGGCGGGAGGATGGAGCAGAGAGGGGGCGGGAGGATGGAGCAGAGAGGGGGCGGGAGGATGGAGCAGAGAGGGGCGGGAGGATGGAGCAGAGAGGGGCGGGAGGATGGAGCAGAGAGGGGCGGGAGGATGGAGCGGAGAGGGCGGGAGGATGGAGCGGAGAGGGGGCGGGAGGATGGAGAGGCGGGAGGATGGAGCGGAGAGGGGCGGGAGGATGGAGCGGAGAGGGGGGCGGGAGGATGGAGCGGAGAGGGGGGCGGGAGGATGGAGCGGAGAGGGGGGCGGGAGGATGGAGCGGAGAGGGGGAGGGAGGGTGGAGCGGAGAGGGGGAGGGAGGATGGAGCGGAGAGGGGGAGGGAGGATGGAGCGGAGAGGGGAGGGAGGATGGAGCGGAGAGGGGAGGGAGGATGGAGCGGAGGGGGCGGGAGGATGGAGCGGAGAGGGGGAGGGAGGATGGAGCGGAGAGGGGGCGGGAGGATGGAGCGGAGAGGGGGAGGGAGGATGGAAGCGGAGAGGGGCGGGAGGATGGAGCGGAGAGGGGCGGGAGGATGGAGCGGAGAGGGGCGGGAGGATGGAGCGGAGAGGGGGCGGGAGGATGGAGCGGAGAGGGGCGGGAGGATGGAGCAGAGAGGGGCGGGAGGATGGAGCAGAGAGGGGCGGGAGGATGGAGCAGAGAGGCGGGAGGATGGAGCAGAGAGGGGCGGGAGGATGGAGCAGAGAGGGGGCGGGAGGATGGAGCAGAGAGGGGCGGGAGGATGGAGCAGAGAGGGCGGGAGGATGGAGCAGAGAGGGGCGGGAGGATGGAGCAGAGAGGGCGGGAGGATGGAGCAGAGAGGGCGGGAGGATGGAGCGTGAGGGGGCGGGAGGATGGAGCGTAGAGGGCGGGAGGATGGAGCGTAGAGGGGCGGGAGGATGGAGCGTAGAGGGGGCGGGAGGATGGAGCGTAGAGGGGCGGGAGGATGGAGCGTAGAGGGGGCGGGAGGATGGAGCGTAGAGGGGCGGGAGGATGGAGCGTAGAGGGGCGGGAGGATGGAGCAGAGAGGGCGGGAGGATGGAGCAGAGAGGGGGCGGGAGGATGGAGCAGAGAGGGGGCGGGAGGATGGACCAGAGAGGGGCGGGAGGATGGAGCAGAGAGGGGCGGGAGGATGGAGCAGAGAGGGCGGGAGGATGGAGCAGAGAGGGGGCGGGAGGATGGAGCAGAGAGGGGGGCGGGAGGATGGAGCAGAGAGGGGGGCGGGAGGATGGAGCGGAGAGGGGGGCGGGAGGATGGAGCGGAGAGGGGGGCGGGAGGATGGAGAGGGGCGGGAGGATGGAGCGGAGAGGGGGCGGGAGGATGGAGCGGAGAGGGGGCGGGAGGATGGAGGCGGAAAAGGGGCGGGAGGATGGAGCGGAGAGGGGGCGGGAGGATGGAAGCGGAGAGGGGAGGGAGGAGTGGAAGCGGAGAGGGGGAGGGAGGATGGAGCGGAGAGAGGGGAGGGAGGATGGAGCGGAGAGGGGAGGAGGATGGAGCGGAGAGGGGGAGGGAGGATGGAAGCGGAGGGGGCGGGAGGATGGAGCGGAGAGGGGGAGGGAGGATGGAGCGGAGAGGGGGCGGGAGGATGGAGCGGAGAGAGGCGGGAGGATGGAGCGGAGAGGCGGGAGGATGGAGCGGAGAGGGCGGGAGGATGGAGCGGAGAGAGCGGGAGGATGGAGCGGAGAGAGGGCGGGAGGATGGAGCGGAGAGGGCGGGAAGGATGGAGAGGAGAGGGGGCGGGAAGATGGAGCGGAAAGGGGCGGGAAGATGGAGCGGAGAGAGCGGGAGGATGGAGCGGAGAGGGGGCGGGAAGATGGAGAGGAGAGGGGCGGGAAGATGGAGCGGAGAGGAGGCGGGAAGATGGAAGCGGAGAGAGAGGCGGAAGATGGAGCGGAAGGGGCGGAAGATGGAGCGGAAAGGGGCGGGAAGATGGAGCGGAAGGAGGCGGGAAGATGGAGCGGAAAGAGGCGGGAAGATGGAGCGAAAGGAGGCGGGAAGATGGAGCGGAAAGGGGGGCGGGAAGATGGAGCGGAAAGGGGGGCGGGAAGATGGAGCGGAAAGGGGGGCGGGAAGATGGAGCGGAAAGGGGCGGGAAGATGGAGCGGAAAGGGGGCGGGAAGATGGAGCGGAAAGGGGCGGGAAGATGGAAGCGAGAGAGGGGCGGGAAGATGGAGCGGAGAGGGGCGGGAAGATGGAGCGGAGAGGGGCGGGAAGATGGAGCGGAGAGGAGGGCGGGAGGATGGAGCGGAGAGAAGCGGGAGGATGGAGCGGAGAGGGGCGGGAGGATGGAGCGGAGAGGGGCGGGAGGATGGAGGCGGAGAGGAGGCGGGAGGATGGAGCGGAGAGGAGGCGGGAGGATGGAGCAGGAGAGGAGGGCGGGAGGATGGAGCAGAGAGGGGCGGGAGGATGGAGCGGAGAGGGGCGGGAGGATGGAGCGGAGAGGGGCGGGAGGATGGAGCAGAGAGGGGCGGGAGGATGGAGCAGAGAGGGACGGGAGGATGGAGCAGAGAGGGCGGGAAGATGGAGCAGAGAGGGGCGGGAGGATGGAGCAGAGAGGGGGCGGGAGGATGGAGCGGAGAGAGAGGCGGGAGGATGGAGCAGAGAGGGGCGGGAGGATGGAGCGGAGAGGGGGCGGGAGGATGGAGCGGAGAGGGGCGGGAGGATGGAGCGGAGAGGGAGCGGGAGGATGGAGCGGAGAGAGGGCGGGAGGATGGAGCGGAGAGGAAGCGGGAGGATGGAGCGGAGAGGAGGCGGGAGGATGGAGCGGAGAGGGGCGGGAGGATGGAGCGGAGAAGGCGGGAGGATGGAGATGCGAGAGGGGCGGGAGGATGGAGCGGAGAGGAGGCGGGAGGATGGAGCGGAGAGGGGGCGGGAGGATGGAGCAGAGAGGGGCGGGAGGATGGAGCAGAGAGGGAGCGGGAGGATGGAGCAGAGAGGGGCGGGAGGATGGAGCAGAGAGGCGGGAGGATGGAGCAGAGAGGGGCGGGAGGATGGAGCAGAGAGGGGCGGGAGGATGGAGCAGAGAGGGCGCGGAGGATGGAGCAGAGAGGGGCGGGAGGATGGAGCAGAGAGGGGGCGGGAGGATGGAGCGGAGAGGGCGGCGGAGGATGGAGCGAGAGAGGGCGGGAGGATGGAGCGGAGAGGGGCGGGAGGATGGAGCAGAGAGGGGCGGGAGGATGGAGCAGAGAGGGGCGGGAGGATGGAGCAGAGAGGGGGCGGAGGATGGAGCAGAGAGGGGCGGGAGGATGGAGCAGAGAGGGGCGGGAGGATGGAGCAGAGAGGGGGGGAGGATGGAGCAGAGAGGGGGCGGGAGGATGGAGCAGAGAGGGGGCGGGAGGATGGAGGCAGAGAGGGCGGGAGGATGGAGCGGAGAGGGGCGGGAGGATGGAGCGGAGAGGGCGGGAGGATGGAGGCGGAGAGAGGCGGGAGGATGGAGCGGAGAGGGGGGCGGGAGGATGGAGCAGAGAGGGGGGCGGGAGGATGGAGCAGAGAGGGGGGCGGGAGGATGGAGCAGAGAGGGGGGCGGGAGGATGGAGCATAGAGGGGACTGGAAATAGACATGGGAGGCGTCCTGCCTTCGTACAACGATACTTCATTTTAAAAACAATCGGAGATAAAAGGTGAAACCGAAGCTGCGCTAACATGAATGGAGAGGAAGTTCCTACTTGCAAAATGATGCAAGACAACTTGCCCAACGCTGACAATTTTCTGAGCCGAACTATAGAGCTGAACTTCATTTGTAATTGGGACTTTGGGCTGACCAGAAAAGCAAACAAAAAAAGGCTCTCACAGTATGTACTAATGGCGAAGACCAATATTTTATGGTTCATGTTAATTCATTTAAAAAATTATTACAAAGCTATCTCAAACAGACAGATACGACATTAGTTGTGAAATTCTACATTACACGTGTTTTTATTATGCCAAAAAAATGAGTCTTTTCTTCAATAATAAGGCCGTAATCCGATGAAAAGTATTAAAATGTAATTTTTATTTACAAACTCAAATGAACATGGAATGTGCACAAACTCTTTGATGAGTCCTGAAGAACAGAATTAACAGAAAATCAAAAGATGTCAAATTATAATTTAGCAACAGAAATAGATGGATTCAATTTACGCACAGCTAGCATGGAGTTTCTTTAAAAGTTAGACTTAAAATTGCATATGATCTCAAGTTGGCTGCACTCCTCAATGTATGTGATGGGTCCCTCTGAAAGGACACACGTAGGACACTCCCAGCTTCAATGTAGAGTATATGGAGACAAGACCAAATGTGGGTCCTCAAAGCGCATTGCTCTATAGTTCTCAGTTGCTCCCAGGTCCAGGGGTCTTCACAGAAAAATCACGATCGCGCTTATTCTTTGGTTGCTCAAGCTAGAACATCTCCCAAAGGCAGTGGTGGCTGCTTAATTTTAAAACTTAGTTAGGTTGAGGGGTATGCGTAGCACACACACGCATATACATTCACTGTCACCCTTCCACACGCACACACATGCACTTACACATACCAACCCATTCAAAAGCACAGCATACACATGCAAATACACACATTCATGTGTACACACACACCCACCCACCTTCATTGGAGCGCTTACCTGGGGACCAGAGGGTGGTAGGAGAGAGAGAAGCACAATTGCCCGGGATGCAGTTGGAGGCTTTGGGCAGACAACAGGAAGATCCTGTCGCCTCCTCTCACTGGGTACCCTTTAGTGTCAATCAATGACATGAGGAGCTTTCCTAATTTGTTACAGGATGGGGTGGGATCAGTGAGACTTGCTCATCCCACTCCACTCTGTGACCAGTTGGGAAAAGTGTGGTGCAAGGCCTCGCTGATAGCCAGCCCTGGGCACTTCAGGGCGGAGACCTAAATCGCCCCTCGCTGACTATCTGACGCTCCTTATGTTCAACAGGGGGAGGATCCTCACGGGGCTTTGCTGGGCTGATGATGTCACTGCCCTCAGGTCGGTGAAATCTTCAGCCCAGCACACATTAGCTCAGGCTGCCAGGTGCTGGTGTATTAGTGCACATGAAGCGCATGAGTGTTTCATCTCGACAGGATGACTGTCTGTCAGGCTGACCAGTCACCCATGCACTGGAAATGGGGGTCAGAGTACCGAAGCCCGCACTGAAGGCTTGCCCCTGCCCAAAGGTACATTTCTGGCAAACCACTGCTGTGGAAGCAAGTTGGCATTTCCCAAGTCACAAAAAGCAAGCACAGTGTTGGATTCGTAAAAAAAACTGCAGTGATCATGGAAACGAGACTCGTACATTTTGCCAAACAAATTAGTGTTTGGAATGAAAATATCCTGGGAAAGTTAACCATGTTCAAAGCTGGGATATTTGAACTGATGCGGACGACTGCGGAACTCTTATGAAGTGGGGAAGTCACTCGCCCATTGGCCTGTGACTCCTTGGTAATCTCGTGTCGTTTTAAACTGTACAAGCTGCTTGATGGGACCGTGAAATTACATGCACTGTGACAGATGGGGGATGCAGACACTGGAGAGAGGCATTTCTTGGGAGAAGCTTATGTAGTGACACTCATGCGGCATGCAGCCATATAAGACGTGAATCTCGAAGGGGGTAAAAACTGCTTCACCACTGATGACGATGAGGAGAAGGCATAATACCACAACCTACAAACTGCTGCCGAGCAATGAACAGAGCAACCTCAAACTCCCTGGAATTTTGTGCTCCGAAATATATGGAGGGGGCTTTTCTCTGGCAATAAATGCAGATTTAAGAGCTTGCAGTTCGTGCTTGTGGAATAGTATGTCCCCAATTACTTAAATGTAGTATTCTATCCTTTGGAAATGCTCAGGTCGAATGTGGAGATGTAAAATAATGTACACTGCGTCTTCTGAAGGCGATGATGGGTGGCATGAGTCTTCACGCTCTCAGGAAGCCGAGGCATTCCCCCAATAAAACATACTTTGAAGTTAACACTTGTGTGAGCCACCTTCCTTCGTGGGATTTACACCTTTTAACACTGGTGACGAGTGTGGTTGAGAAGCCCTTGTTGGAGTCTTCGGGTGCTAGTATGCTTACGGCATCCACTAACAGTGAACGCTGTAATTCCCCTGGCCATTTTCGTTATAAAGAGAAGGCATTTCGTCCTGCTTGGATTACACGGTGTATTTCACCCAAACAGTCCACTGAAGCACAACTTCTGGTTGTTCTACCAAGTATGTTGGCAAGTACTTTAAATACAGGTACCATTGAGGATCCTAATTGTGATAAGTTGGGAATGGGCCTTTTCACATTAGGCACGAACGGCACTGGGTATAAGTGTGCAAGTGTTGGCTGCGTCATAGTGTCAACTTCCATCCAACTAACGGTCCTGTGCTAGAGAACTTATCAGCGCCACCCCTGCGCTCAAGTGCCGACCCGTGCCACTGCACTACCAGCTCTGGTGCCAGTGATAAGACTTGAGTGTCCACTTAAGACGGTGAGGACTCTGCGAGTGCCAACTTTCATGAGTGCCTACTGATGCGAGGGAGGTTTCCGACCTGCAAATATAGCTTGAGCGCCATCCTGCAGCTGTGAAGATTCCGGTCTCGGAGGAGTATCCAGGCCACAGTGGAGTGACCCGGCAACTATGCTGGCATCACATGGTGCCTGCAGCATCACATGCATGCAAAGTCATTGAGTGGAGTGTGGTTACTGAACAACCATTTACAAGAGACTCTGAGGTGCCTCTGGCAATTCTACACTGGTTGTCTACAGAAACCGAACTGTGTAATTTACCATCATTTCATCTTGGACAGTAGATTAATTTCTTGATGATGCTACTTGGATAAATAGTTACTAACAAATTCCTGGTTAAAGGTCCGTGGTACAGGTAAACTGGAAAGATACTTGTTGGTTGTGACTCTTAACCTGTACTGAAAGACATAAGCATAACTTTAACGTTTGTTCATAAGCCAATTGTGGCAGTACTCTTCATGGAAGTGTTTTTTGTATTCCTTTCACAGGTTATATTTGGGTACCAGCATGGTGTCTCGGGTAGTTGGTCTGCTGCCGGTGGGGGTAACTCGGGTGCCTGGTCAGGCACCAGCGGAATTTCTGCACATACTATACGGGCATATTTAGTTGAACATGCAATCTCTTTATCGTTTTTCACCAAGCTCATTTGCAACTGTCTTGATTACATTTTGCAAGACACTGCACAATGCAGAATTTAACAGTCTCCATTTTTCCTCACTTCATCGTGGAAAAAGGTCTTCAGGCATTGTGCCCGAGTATGGGGACCTCGAGTGTGGAGAGGAAGCCTTTTCTTCTGCTTCACTGTCTGGGTTCTGAAGGTCACGAGGTCTTTGGCCGTCTTCCTGAACTCAGCGGTGAGGAAGAGCAAAGTTAGAATGAGTATGAAGTCTACATGAGAAAGCTTGATCTGCACTACCTTTCAAAAGTGACCACGGTCATTGAAAGATGTCACTCTGGGAAGAGGGTGCAGAGGTGTGGAGAGACACTTTTGTGACAGTTACAAAAATTAGCATCCTCCTGCAAAGTTTGAGAAGACGCTAAAGGAAAGAACAAGGGACCAATTTCTGTTAGGTGCAATATTCAAAATGTGAGAGATGACCTCTGCTACAAAGACAACCCCAATTTGAATGAAGTTTTGGAAGTTGCAAACAAAATTGAGCACTTTATAACTTGTGTGAAGGAGATGAAGGACAATGGTCAAACAGAGAAAGTACCAGTATCCAGCAAAAGGTAGCAGAAGGCACTCCTAAGGGGGTTTCCAAGGAAAGTACTACCGATGTGGCAACATTGATCATTTTTCTAACCGTGCAGCAAAAAACTAGGCCTTTGAAGAAGACGTACGTATGTCCAGGAGCGCAAATTACACTAACCCTTCAGAAGTTTTTCACAAAGAAAAAATGTAGAGTAAACTGTTTAAACCCAACATCAGACCTCAAGCTTACGTTAGACATGAAGTTTGAGAGGAACTTTTAAAGGTGATTTAGAATAAAAAGGAAGCCTCATAGCGGAAAATATTTATGTATCAACAAATGGGGACAGCATCATTAGCTGGTTTCATCAGAAAGATAGGTCTAATGCTAGATCCAAATAGTGATCCTCCCATGAAGTTGAAAGAATTAGCTGGTATAAACAGTATATACTGTGACGATGGACATGAAGAGCAGTTGTATTTTGCGTTTATGGAGGTTTTAGTGACCAGCTATGTTATTGAAAAGGTTACCTGCACAAAATAAGGTTGCAAAGAGGTGCTCCTTTTAACGAAAAGGAGATTGTGTACTTTGGTTACATGATTACAGGTTAGGCGCATAAAATAAAAGGTGAAACTAGTGAAAAGCCTCTTGGGTCTACAAGTGCCAGACCAGGATGAATTGGTAAAGTATGACCAAATATTACATTAAGTTTGTGCCACAGTTTGCTAATCAAACAAATAGTATGAGATAATTGCCTAAGCAGGGAGTAGAAAGTATGTGGTCTCTGGATTATGGCAGAGAGGCCTTTAATAGCAGTGCAGCAGCACCCAGTTTGCAGAGTTTTGATCCGAGAGTTAAATCCACCTTAATTACAGATGCCGGTTTAAAGGGATTGGGAGCTGTGCAGAGACAATGGGAAAGCGAAGATGAGGACTATATAATGTTTCTCTTTGAAAGGCCCAGAAATAAATTATTCCATTAATGAAAAAAGAAGCATTAGGCATATTTTGGGCAGTGAGGAAGTTGCAGACGACCTTATCGGAGTAGCAGAGTGTGATTGACTGACCATAAGCCTCTGAGGGAAGTGTTCACTCAAAACGGCATTGACGCATCGAACAGACTATGCACATGGGTGGTTTTGCTGTAGGAGTTTGATTTTGATGTAATGTATATTTCTGGAGGAAGCAGCTGGGCAGCAGACTGTCTCTCCAGATTAGTCATAAAAGATAGCTTGGACTTGGATGAGGACACTTAGGAGGAGATGGAATAATTTAGGGTGTGCTAAGTCTTGGATGGTGCCATAAGAGAAAAAGAGTGGACAGAGTTGGTGGCTGCAGATTAGACATTGAAGGAAGATCTAGTCAGGTTGAGAGAAGGTTGGGCTGGAAATCTAAAGCCAGTTGTGTTAAAGAGTGCCGGATGTTTTGGGGCATCAGGAAACAGTTTGCTGAACATGATAGACTGGTATTTATGGGCAACAAATTAGTGCTGCCTGAAACAGACAGGCAAACTTTGTTAGAGTTGGTGCATCAAGGATGGTTATGGATCTTCAAAACAAAAGAAAAACCTGATTTTAGATGGTGTTGGATGTGTGGGTAGAGAGAACAGTTAGGAGCTGCATAGAGTGTCCATACAGTAACAAGATACATAAGACCAAGGTTCAGTCCATGACTGTGAGGAGTTTGCCTGAGAAGCCTTGGGAAGACATAGCTCTCGCTGGACATGGTGGGGCCAAATGTAGGCAGTGAAGGTCAACATTATTTCATTATGTTAAATGACATTTCTCAAAGTGGCCAGAGATCTGCATCACAGGTGGCATCGAGATGCACAAGGTAATCCGGATCTTTAGAGAGGTGTTCAGTAGAGAAGACTTGCCCAACACAAGTTTGGCATACTATGCTGTCCAGTTTGTTTAGTCAGAGATGGAGGAGTTTTTGAAGGAAAAGGGGCATTAGGCATAAAAAGACGTGCTCACTGTCACCCTGAAGCAGATGGGATGGCAGGATACATGCCCACAATTATTTATTTATGTTTTTTTAAAGTCTTGGTCTAGGCTCTTTTTTCCCATGGCTCTATATTTTTGTAAGTGGCAAGAAGCTGGGACGAAAAAGGAGCGCCATCTACAGTGCCTTGAGGGAGAGACTATTGCAATTAAAAAACAAAACAGTGGAGAATTACAGTTTGCTTTTAAAGACAGTAAAATATTGACGAAAGAACGAAGTAAAAGGAAAGAAAGGCTAGGTATTGGAAGACCGTGACAGACGTGGTCTAAAGAATGGGCAGGAGAGAGTGTGGTAGTTCCGCTGGCGGACACTGCATAGTTAACAATGGAGAGGGAACGCCCGGTAGTCGCGACAATAGACATTGCTGTGTATAAAATGGGTAGGACAAATTATGGTTGAGGCAGCTCACTTCACTGTTAATAAGCATTGGCATAGCCAATAGGTCTCGCTTTTAGGACCCTCTAAGTGTTTAGCCAGAGGATTGGCTTTGCTAATGTTTTTAAGGTATATTGTATGGCAGAATGGGTGCTGTGCAGCATGTTGAAAAGTTATAATAATTTTCCTTCTGCTTTGTCTTACCCATTGGCCATGCTTTAATCTGCAGTGGCATACCGAAATGTGAATGACACAATAACAAGTGACTGGTTGAAGAGAGCTGGCTGAATGCACCCCTAAGTATATTGAACATGTGACAGCTGCTCAAAGCCAGACTATAACAGGCACCATACATGCAAGCGCTATCATTCCCTCCAAAGCAGGAGGGCGGGTTTGGTTGGTAGAGAAGAAAATGACAGTTTGCCAAATAAAGAGATGACCTCCATACAGCACAATGGAGGAAGGTAGGAGCAATGTGTAACAAAAACATCAGAAACGTTGACCTGCCTTCTTTTGTTGCTCTTAAATTCTTTGTGGCCGACAGAAACACAGGCATCTTGTGCGCGCGGATGCTATTGCAAAGATGTGTGGAATAAGTTCAAGTGTGAACGACTGCGTCATCATGTCTGGGGGAACCCTTATCAAATCAGCTGTCAGAGGCGTGGCCTGGGAAGGTGACGCTCGGACAGGCAGGGTTTCTTTCAGGCAAGCAGAGAGTACAGAAATAGAAAGTGCTTTTAAAGAGTTGCAAAACAATTATTAATTATTAGCAGGCGCCTGCCCTTGCTTAATATAAATAAGGAGAAATTAAACATTTTGTTCCTATGAGCGAGTGAGATCACAAGGATACCTTTCACCAGAAGCAGGTGATAGGAATCTGATGGGAAGAGCTGGCTGATGTTTATTTAGAGTACAAAGATATGGTGCTCGAATGTTAGCCCGGATATCAATGTGCGTCATGTACTTGACCAAAACTTGAAAATTTTTCCTTATAAAGATACTCTGTATGAAGTCACCGCTAATCCTTCCCTTTAGCAGGCAATGGTTGGTGCAGAGGGCAAGGATGCTCTCCTGTGAGGCAGCGATCCATCAGCTGTGTTTGAGCTGTCAGTGTTTGTATTAGCCGAGGCCAAATGGGCAGAAACAATCTGTATGCCTTGTTTAGGAGATGAAGAAAAGATTGTCAAATGATGAAGTTGGCAAGGAAACAATGAGGAAGGTAAGAAGGCGGGCAAATTGCACCCAGCAGACAAGAGGGGATAGGCTGTAATCGCCACCCTAAAAAATTGTGTGTTTTTCCATAGATTGGCTCGAAGAACTGTCAGAAGAGCATGTGTAGGACTTCAGAGTGGGGAAGTGGTCTGGAATGTGAGGTGGGACTGTTGGCTGTCTTCACGGTTGTGGTTATTATAGTGATGCGCATGCACAGCACTGAAGAGGGTCGGAGGGGCCCAAGTTACTTATAAACCCCTTATCATTGAGCGGCACATGCATAGTGATGTGGCACGTTACTAAATTCTGTTCGGCCCGTGCCTAGAGCTCCCAGTCTGAGTGTATTGCCAGTGTTGGTGTGATTCTTTATAAACCTGTGCAACACCCATAGTCATGAATGCGTTCGCTAGTAGGCTTGGATTGTTTTGGCTTTTAATGTGGACGTAAAATGCAGCATTACGACCAGTTTGCAGTAGTCACCCGACTCTGAAATACTAAAAATATACAGCACAACAATGGCGTAGTTTGAACAATCTAGACAGCGGTAACGGTGCGAGCATCAAGGTCGAGGTGATCTTACAGGTCAGAAGCGCTCTAGATGTACTAAGATGTACAATGACCAATAACGAAAGCATATCCTGTCAAGCGCTCAGAGCACACAGACAGTGAGAGCCGCGCGGCCGTGAAAGTGACGCGGCCGCGCAAGTGCAAAGCGGGAGGGGGGATAAAAAAAAGAGCATGAAGGAGCACGCCGCGGCGTGCAAAGAACTTCTATGAGTCGACGAACACAAACAGTGAGAGAGCCGCGCTGAAAGTGACGCGGCCGCGAAAGTGCAAAGCGGGAGGGGGGGATAAAAAAGAGCATGACGGAAGGGTGCCGCGAGGAAAGCCAGATGGCGGTTGTGCGCCGTGAAAGTGAGCAGGGAGGGGGAGAAGGGAGGGGGTAGTGAGAGCAGACAGCAAGGGGGTGGAGGAGCATGGAATTAATTAGCCATTACAGAAAGCCAGATGGCGGCTGCGCGCGTAACCGCAAGCTTGAGGCCAGGAAAAGCGTTTGGTAGCACTTTTAAAAGCCCCCTTACTAAATGTCTCGCAGAGCAGCGCATGCGCTGGCTCAGGCGAGACCTAAAAATGGACACTCAAAGATGTGGTTGTAGAGATAGCAGGCACTAACACTCAAGTGGCAACATTATTGCAGCAGCATACATTTCATTGTTGACTACCCTAAATTTGTATGTCCAGAGACGTTGCTGTTATGAACGGAGAGGTGAAGCTTTGGTACAGGAGAGGAAAACCTCAGAGGCAAGGTGGGCTGATGCTATGGTATACCGGCTTGAACAGAGCTGGATCTTTTTAACTTGTTTCAAAGATAGTAAAAGCAAACAGTTCAGGGCAGTTTTCTCAAATGTTCAAACTACATGGGTAATGTACTGCTGCGGAGCCCCGAAAGAAACAAGGCTGAAAGACAGCACTGACGTGAATCAGTCTTCCAACACAAGCAATCATATCAGCTATGGGGGAGACGCATCCATAAAGGCTACATTACTGTAATCAGTTTTTAAGAAAGTTCTAGTCCTTTTTTTTTTTTTTTTTAGGATACTAGCAGTTACAAGTACAGGGATAGAAGTTTTAACTTACTGCAAACTTTTCTTTTGTGTCAGCAAAGTCTCTAGAAATGCATACATTCCAAGGCAGCACTAAAATGGGGACAACAGGTTCACAGGGGTCAACATAAGCAGCTCCTCACAAACAGTGAGCCTGAAGGTAAGGCAATTGTCTTCCTATGTATAACCTTTATTAGTGGTGTTAATTCCAACCCACACTGGGATTCAATATCTCGCGACGTCTCACTTCTCAATGTTAAATCCAAGGGATCCCTGTATGTCCCAGAAGTCCAGAATCTTATTTCTTAATAGTTTGATCCCACACACGGACGTCGCTCCTCGTGTTGCCGAGTACGGTGCACGTGCACCGAGTGGCGCCTTCATTTACCCAACTAAATACCACTGCTTATTAGGTGCTCACACCTGAAGGTAAGGCAGTCCACAAACATTGAAAAAACAACTCTGCTATTGTTACAGTTACCTACACTAAAATGGAGTATTAACAGCATGAAGAGTGCCAGCATGCACTGCATGACCTGCACATCCCCTTAGTGGGGAACCAACCCATTATTAAGTGGTTTATCCCTGACATTAGTGTCGAAATCTTACAGCTCGAGTTCTAGGGGCCTGCCATGATCTGCAAGACTTCAACTTGTTTTCCTTAGGAGTCCCTCTGGTAAAATATTGATGCAAAGACAATGAAGGTGCAGAACATGCATATTTTTCAGCAATTAACACAATCTCAGGTTTTTCTTCAGGCCAGGGGAGAAGAAATGAAATGTACGCAGTGTGTCTTTAATGGGAGATATCCCTGAAAACAACTCTAGCCGACCATGTAAATACAAAGCTCAAGGAAAGCAGGGGGAGCAGACTAATCTTACAGAAAGCAGTTTTAAGGTTCCTTCTTTAAATTGCTGTCCGCTTTTGCTATTTCAAGACTCCACACTTCTGAAGCAGGTACAGTGGCAGACACATGAGGAATGTACGGAGTGTGCACAACCTAGAAAAAGCAACACGTTGGACGCAACCATTGCACTCTGTGGGAGTGGATGCACAGGGTCTCATGTATCCCTTGAGGAAACCCCCAAACGTGAAGAGCCCCCAGACCACCATCTATATAGGGAGGGGGTTTGTTTGCACAGGAAATGATAATATGGGAGTGGGCATGCATCTTCATAGGGGCAGCCTGCCTTCTGCCCTTGAAAGGCGGAAGGGGTGGGTGAGCAGGAGCAGTGCAGTCTAACTTAAGTGTCAGGGTGTGGCACAATCAGAATGGCAGTAGAAACACCAGTTCCTTGTGTGTGGCTTGCATGTTCTTCTGCGCATGCACTGTTACAGTCAACACCCGGGCAGAAGAATACATTTTTTACTCAAAAGAGAAGTGAACTCTTTCTTTCTGCCACTGGCGCATGCGGTTCTGATTTAAGTGCATTTCTACCCTACAATGTGACCCTTATTATGTTACTCAAAGCCCGTGGAATACTGGCTCAAACCAGTGATCGCCTTCCTCAAGCATAATTTGGCATTCAAAGCATTTACAAATCTGGTGCTTTCCTGTGCCCCATTTCGCTCTTTCTTATATTGCCTGGCAAAATACGGGAGACATATCTTCTTCCTCTTTCACTATGAATGGTCCACTTAGACAACAACAATAGCCAAAAGCCAAAACATTTAATTTCAAGTAATCAAGATTCCATTCTGACCCTAATCGAGATGGTGCACAGCATGTGAATCTCGAATAGTTCCATTCTGCCTAACTGTAGTCTAGGGCCTTCTAACCGTGGCTGGAGCGGACTCCGGGCAGGAGTTCGCTCCATGTACTTGCATTCCTGTATACACGGCAAGCATCAAGGACACAAGGGGGCGTGAACCAACACCAAAGGCAACAGCCTAGCACTCAGAAGGCAGAAACTGCTCGGATAACGTTTAACGGGCATCTGAGGAAACTGTAAAATGCAACTTACTTTGGCTCTTTTTCAGCTTTTGTAGTTTAATCAAATGAAAAAATGACATAAAACGTAGGTATTTCTGTTGGATAATGCCTTGGTAGGATTAGGCCCAAATACAAAGATGCTCAGTTGGGCATCACCAACAAATGTCTTGCACTATGCTCATTATTACAGCAGTAGAGAGTATACAACTGATGTGAATATTTTGCAATAGTAAACAAATTTTACACATTCTGGAAGACTGATTTAAATATTAGTGTTATGCATTCGCAAAACACCTGGACGAGCCAAAGAAGGAGAACCCCCTTTGAGCCCAGACAAGGCTTTGCAGCTTCAGGTTCTGTTCTTCGACAGGTATACACAAAATGTCTACTAATGAACGATGCCTTCAGTTTGTCAGCTTGGAGCTCTCCATTTGAGAGAGGATTGTACAGTGTAGTCCCCTTTGCCCCCATCAATGTCAATAGCGTTCTTTCCTGTGTCGGATCAACAACGAGGTGAACATTGAT
Source organism: Calotriton arnoldi (assembly GCA_963921515.1). NCBI lineage: Eukaryota > Metazoa > Chordata > Amphibia > Caudata > Salamandridae > Calotriton > Calotriton arnoldi. Next base: position 843,775 of record CAWUFW010006810.1, on the reverse strand, counting down.
AGTCGCTGCAAGATTGTTCGAAGGCATCAAAAGGCACCTGTGTTTCATGATCTTAATCATTTAAAAACGAGTCCCATCAGTAAGGACTTTGGCCAATGGGCCAAGTTAATTAGATGGTTCCAGGCATAGGCAGCAGTTACTTTGCTGGCCTCAGAGGTACCACCCCAATGCAGGCGAGGATACAACTGAAAACCAGAAGCACCAAAAAAACTTGGATTTGGCACAAAGCCTGAAAGCTACCAAAAATCAGCCTTCGTGTTCTAAAACAGATTCTGTATAGGTGATTTCACCTCCTCTAAAATAAAACAGCTAAATAAAAAAAGCCAGAGCCGGTTAGTCTCTATGGGCAGACTGGTGACTGAGTTGTCTGTCATCATATGTGCTGTATCTCTTAACGTGGATCCGGCGCACCCGATCGCGAAGTTCCAGCCCTTCGTCCTCCTCGCTATGCGATGCCTGACTTCGACTGCGGCTGGTAGCCTCTAGTAGGGAGTTATCTGGTACTCGAGGACTCTCATACAGCAGAACGTTCAGTGTTTCCTCAAAGATTCGAGCTTCAGGAAACTCCACCTGGGGATGACAAGACAGCACATTTTATGTTGAATTTATTTTAGATATTTTATTAAACTCAAACCAAGCCTCAAGTTCATTGGAGCATGTTACAAAAAAAAAAACAGAAGCAAAAAATCCTTTCAGCAACAATTTCCCAAAACAATAAAAAAATAATTGTTAGTTAAAAAGAATTTTGGAACATTTGCTTCAGAGCGTAGAGTAATACTAAGCAGAAACATTGTATACTTTAACCTTTGTTTTAGATAGCTGTACAAAACAATGAGCAGCGAATGAATGTGTGAACAGATTTATAAATATTCAATTATTTCAAAGATCTAAGAAAATATGGACCAACAGATACCAGAAATAGTAGGAGCAAATAGTGAAGGCTAAGGTAAGAGACACACTACTATTCTTACCAGTAAAATGTAGAGCTTTCTAGCACAAACTCTGAAGGGCAGAGTCTGTGTCTACTAGGGGCAGGTCGTAAGGGGACATGGGAATTACAGGTAAAGGCAGGTGGCCAGTTTGGAAGGTGAGAATAACCAGGGGGATTAGGTAACAAAGATGTGAGATGCCAAAAGATCAGGAGAAGTTTAAGATCTTACCTGAATCCAGATAGAAAGCAAACAGACAGGGCATGTGCTTCAAACTGTATCTTGAACAGACTTTCCACATTTTGCAACTAGTACCCAATCAGGAAAATAAAAATAGAGATGCCCAAGATACCGTGACAGACGAATATCCTGGCTGATACAATCGTAGGCAGATACCTCGATGAAAATGACGACAACGAACAAGAAGGGGCTGACCACGGGAAAGTAGGCAATAGCATACAATACCTAGAAATGTGCAATTCACAAACAAGGAGCCTCCCTCAGTGTACCCTTCGCTTCCGCAGATGTGATGCGACAGCCGTTTGAGAAGAATGAACACTGATTTGGTTTGCTAGCCTTGTGTTGAAAATAGCAATCACCATCCTCATGTACACATTCGTAATCATCATCCTCGTATTAAAAATGGCAACTGCTATCCTCATGTTAAAAATTGCAATCGCCATCTGCATATTAAATATGGCAGTCGCCATCCTCACATTAAATATGGAAATCACCATCCTCATTCAAAAAGAACATTCAGAATCCAGATAAATGTAACGTAATGCCATGGTGGAATGTTATCATTATAGCAACCAGACACCTACGATCCACCTCGATCTTCCTTGCAGACACCCTGGAATCCGCTGAGGCAACAGCGGAGGGCTCTCCTTCTCACACCTAGCGGCCACAGCTGGGAACGACCTTCCCCTGCACATCAGAAATGCCTCATCACTGGGAATTCAGGAAAGGACTCAAGACCTGGATGTTTGACTGAACAGAGCACCACGAAGCAACTAGCAACTCAAGCGCCTTGAGACCCTCAAGGGTGATTTGCCATGCTTTATAAATGACTAATTGATTGATTATAATGTTTAGAAAATAGAATTCCAAGATGGCTTGCCAGCACTATTATCTATGCCAGAACATGTGCAGCAACAAGTAATGGCAAAGCCAATACCAGCAAGTGGTGCACGGCGGGAGGTCATATGTGTTGTGCCCAGGTTCCATTAGGCCTGGTCAAAGGCAAACATTTAGACTTTAAACAAGACAATCCCCATCATATCTTAAAATTTGCCAAGGAGTAAATCTCATCTCACTGAAACAGAGAACGCAACACAACGCATCTATTTTCTTTCAATAAAGAATGGAGTACATCACAAATTAAACACACAGATGCAGGTTTCATTTCAGTAACACACAGAGGAGTGTGTCTTACTACAGTAGCACTAATAAAGAGCCAATGTATAAATGTAAAGAGGATCTCCTGTTTATATCTTTATGATTCAGCTGTAATCCTTTCACATCAAATCAAGGCTTCACTCTCTACTATTCATACAATTAGTTATCTTGAAATCACAACCGTTGTACAACATTAAGCTTCTTTTCTTCACTAATTATATCAATCTTTTAGACATACACTTATCCTAGTTTATCGATAAGCCAACTGTTCTACCTATAACAACGCAAAACCACAGGAAAGCATTCGTTCTTTCCAAAGACGTCTCTACTGGCCGGTTAAAACAAGGTTCTGCAAAACCTGGAACGAAGAAATTAGTTACTTACTTTTAACTCCAGTTCTCCAGTCTTGACACCTTCCATATATTCACATGCTTGAATAGGGTGGGAATCCCAGGTAACTTTAAAAGCAGTGAACAGTGTTAACCAATGTTGCAAAAATCCAATTGCATTTGCAGGGTCTGTTTTAATGTTTTACAGGGCATCGTCCATGTGTTTCCCGAACAGGATAAGTCTCTTTAGTGGCATGTCAGGATCTTCTGGAAGGAAAATTGTAAACCTCTGCCTTTCTGGTCTCACTAGAACAGCTGCTCCTGCCATCCTACATCCACTGCTGCGTTGATGATGGCAGCAGGAGTTTGTGTTCCCTACTTGATGAATGCCCTACCAGCCTCTCTATTACCTTCAGGGATGAGGTTGATCAGTGGTGAGATGTAATGCCACATCTGATGGTCTTAGCAGCCCAAACCTGCTAAATAATTTCAGCTTTGATCAATGTTGCTGCCACTGGACTAACTCTCCGGACCCAATTATCTATCAGTGTCAATCTCCGTCAGGAGGTGCCAACAATGGTGTGACTAGGTTTTTAGATCCCTGTTGGGCAGCTGACATATTAACAGAATCTGGCACATAAGGCAGGTTAGGCCAAATCGGGGGCTGTGAACTTATTTTACAAATGTGGTACCACCAACAGAACCAAAGCTTCCATCTTCATCAATTTAAGGTCTTCTGACCATACAAAATAGAGTATGGATTTTGACTTTGTGGCTAACCATGGTTGTTACTTTAAGTAGTAAAGGAAGCACTGCTGCTCCATCGAAGCAATTGGAATACTGAATCTACAAGAAACCCTTCCCATCAAAGCATTACCGCAGGCTATATCGTTCAGAGGGGATTCTGGTTGAATGACAGATTTGTCATCCTCTTTGGGTAAGATATAGTCGACAAACTATTCATTGCCTTCGTGGTATCCCTTTGGAGGTCACCTTCATCTTTCAAATGCGAATACTGGTATGAGTCTGATGAGTCTTTGTCCACCATGTCCTTGAGTGTTGGTGGGATCAGTGGGTGGCAGACACCTCTGGGAGGTGTCACGAGCAGCATAGAAGGCAAAAGAGGAGGTGGCAGGGTTGGAGGTAGAGGAGGCATGGATGGATCAAACAATGGCGCAGACTCTGACTGCCTGGCAGTTTCCTGATGAAGCAACCTTTAAAGGTAGCCATCATCTGCAGCAATGTTGTCAAAACCACAACCGGCACCTGCATGACTTCTGGTTTCTTATAGTAATGATGAGGTCCATAAGATTGAGGAGGATTGTCAGCTACGAAGGTCTGTGGCTGTTCCCAATACTCCTGGTCGATTTCCTGTATATTCAAGTCCATTTCTCCAAACTCAGGGACATGAAGCATATCCAGGTGCACAGAACTAAATGCTACCTCCTTGACATGTCTTGGTCGCTGGCATCTCCCTCCACCTCAGATTCCAGAATCTCTGTGGATGGACTTGCTGTAACCTTCTTCCGTGAAAAGGAAACTGGTGTTGAAAAATCCATTGTTCACAGGGCTGCCGTCGATACGGTGATAGGCACCAATCCCAGGCTTGTCGTTGCAAGATGACTCGTGGACTGGGTGGTGGTCAACTGTGTTGACGTAAACTATTATCTTGCAGTGTTATAATCTGATATGCTAAGGTGAACGCTTCTGCAAGTTGCAATAAGCTTTTATGAATTTTGAAGAGAGTTTTTCATATTTTTGCATGATTCGAGTAAGAGGTCTTTAAAAATGAAGGTGTTCTCAAAGATAAATTACGCAGGAGACATTCTATGCTTCCTTTCCATTACTTTAAAGTTTAAATAACTGCTTGCCTCTTTCTGAATGTTCCTGCTCTGTCAAGTAAATGGCAGCCCAGTTCTGCTGTTCACCAGGGTGCCGCATACGGCTGCATACGGCCCCCGGGCCATCCTTGGAGTATTTCAGCATTAGAGTCCTACTTTCTCTCACCACCTTCTGCAAAGGCTTAAAAGTAACGGTGAGGAAAGGTTTTCATTAGCAACCTTCATGATTTTATTTTTTAACTTGTGTCGTAGGCATATAAAAAAAATTTAAGTCATGTAACATTGGTTTTTGTGGAAAACAATGCATGGAAGACCCACTTTTGTGAGGATTTTTTCATACAAAACCTGTTGTAGCTGGAAAATCCTTCTGAAAAACAAACAGAAAACTTTGCCTTTGACAAAGTTGACAAAGTTTACAAACTTCTTAACTTCAGAAGTTCAAAAGATTGTTCTAGGGGCAAAGATTATCTATGATGCAGAACATTTCTGGTGAAATTATAATCTTGAATACCTGCACCTTAAAGACAGAGCAATGAAAAAGAATCCTTTTCAAAGATCTTTTGTAGCCTGATAACTTAACACAACTCCTCCCGGCTACGTTTTGTCCTATCCCGTTCATGTACTTCAAATGTTAAATGTAAAATATTCTGCTCCCGATTAACTAGGCCGCATTTTGACAAATAAACTTTGTACTTGAGTGCTTGAAGGCAGCTTCAGTGTATAAAATCATTCCTCCATTTACTCATACAATCCATAACATGGGTATGAAATGCAGGAAGTTGGACAGGTCGGGTACCAATTTTGAAATATTTGCATCCTGTTTTTTTTTTTATCGAGTTTACAGTTTGCTGATATGTAACGTGGCTTAGCGAGATAACATTTCTCATCTCCAACTAAAATCTCATGTTACAACAGACAGAAAGAGCATAAACATTGAAATTTCAATCGGCAAGGGCCCAAATTGTCAGCAGCCTGCCAAAGGGCCGGCTCATCTATACCGGCTCTTCTATAATGACTTACATAAATTGGGTACCTCTGAAAAAGATGCATCCTCTGACCAGAGCATTAGTGAAAAAAAAAAGTTCTACACTGATGCAAGCACACATGCTGGCTCATTCCTGTTTCCTGCTGGTAGCCCTTACCTTAGTTTGCTTTTTTTCAGTGGCATAGACGATGGACGTGCAGCAGACCTCGGCCAGCTTCCTCCCCTGTCCGTAGAACGACCAGCAGCAGATCTCATCCCCAATCACATCCTTGATAAACAGAACTCGCCCATTGAAGCGCAAGGAAAGTTTGTCGAAGAGCTCAATGTTCTTTAGCAAATGATCATCAGAGTTGCTTTAACACAAGAAAGAAAAGGAACATCAGAGATATCGAACAGCTACTAGAGTCAATGCAGGCTCAGGCATAGAGGAACCACTGAAAGAGGTCCGCTCTTCTGAAAACCCCCTTCATACCCACCCACCATGGTACTGCTTTGTAAGAGGGAAATCAGTTTGGGGGAAAAGTAGAGGAATGCAGACATACCCACAGATTTCGAGACTAAATTTGCAATGACAAAATGTGGTAAATCATTTTATTCAACGGTAACTACACTATAAAGGGGGTCAACAGAGTTTACGGTGAACAACAGACCTAGAAAGGTGTTCAGTTTCATCAGAAAAAATATCTGCCCTGTGGTCAGAGTTCCCAAAGACATCTGTTAATTCTAAAACTAGCCTCTCACCATCACTTTGCCAGAGTGGACCAAGATATCATTTGTGGATGAACATCTACAGCGTATAGATCTTAAATACAATAACAATGTTATGACTTCAATGCTCCTGTTTTGTGGTTGTGTTTATATTAACAAAGTCCTTTTAGTTGTTAATGGTATGTGCAATCTACCTAGTGAAATTGTGTCAGGCTTTGCGTACTAAAAGAAAAGTTAGACAATGCAACAGATCGAATTGGTTACACACTAGGTTAATGCAGGAAGTGCTGTCAGCAACACTGAAAAGACATACAGTTATTTACTGGAGAAAGGTGTGGAGTTGGAAGCAGGAAGACCAGAGAGTTGAAGTCAACAATAGTAGAAAAACAATAAACATTTTGGAGCAATCTCAGTGGTAGGGAAGCAAAAATCAACAAATGTATATCACTAATGAGAGGAATATCTGAAAGCTATTGGATACAGGAATCCACAGCATAATTGTTTTTACTATGGAGATCAGGATGAATGTGGGGTGGTGGGGAGGGGGCCAGCAAACATCTTTTTGAGGTTCTTTACTATGCGACTCAGGACATGGATCAAGACAGATTAATTGAAATCTACCTGTACTTTAGGAAATGGCTTATCATGTACACAAGATACTCCCAAGAAAGGCCTGCGTTGTCAAGGTAGTGAACTGTATTCCAAAAGCAGTCAGGAGAAGAGCAACAAAGAGAGCTTGTAAAAAGAGGTCATTCTCTGGAGGAGGGGCACACATCAGAGTAGCAACTAGGATTAAACTAGAGCAATCAGCTTTAATGCCGTGGTCAGTGACAGCAGAACACCTGCAAGGGAAGACATTTCTATTTGCAGTCGGCATAGATTAGATATAACAGATAGAGCAAATTACTTCAGAAACATTGGCATTGTCAGCATGAAGGCCATAGTGATGCAATCCAAAGTATAGAATTTAGAGTGGAGAAACCAAGGGAGCATCATAAAATGAGTACAACGACCTTGGAGGGAAAAAGGAATGCTATAAAATGACTTCAAAGTACCTAAACTGTGGCAAAGCAGAAGAGAGAGAAAGAGGGCTGGCTGTTGGAGTGCCTAGAAAGACTCATTACCACTAAAAGAAAATGTGCTATGGGAGAAAAGGCATGAAAGGAAACAGTACAGCTGTAACATAAGGAAAGTCTTTACAGAAATAGTAGTAAATACATAGGACTGTCTTCCACCAGTGGAGGGTGCAAACTTAGTTGCAGAAATTAACAAGGGTTTGAACAAATGTGGGAGCCTAACAGTGGTAAAGGAAAGATTGTATTGTAGACTAAGTAGAGTTTATGGTGTAAAGGTAGAAGGGGAAATAGGGAGAGTAGATGCGCCTGCTAGTCAAGTAGATGGGCTTGGCCACTATTTTCTGACACTAGTATTTTAAGTATATTCTACAGAATTCAAAATTTGGACTAGAAAAACTAATGTAATCAAGTATAATTCAAAAGCTACAATTCACACTGAGCCACCTTATTTTATAGTAACTGCTTTGTCACTGCATATCGTTTAGAAAACTACTACATGCGATGTCAAAAGAAATTAAATGCCTTAGTAGCAGCTATCCCATTGAAAGCCAACCTGCATACTTGAACTTCGGTGCTAATGGGAAAGAATCCTGAGCAATGTAATCCTCAACCCAGAGGTGCAATCAAAGCCATACAGCATGCAATTCCCAGTCAACTGGGTTACAATGAGGTATGCGTTCAACATTCTTATGAAATAAAAAATTCTTTCCAAGCACCTCAAGTGGTACCACCAAAATCTTATCTTCGTTCTCTTCTTTTGCAATATTAAACAGCGAACAAGAGAGAAAGACTGTTGCAAAATCTCAAACTATCGATGACTGGGAAAAAAAACCACCGGCCAATCCACTGCAGTCAGCAAATTAAAGACCCATTTATTGGCAAAATCATGAAAGCAACGGTTACTCAACAACTCTAAGCATTCTTAGAATCCAACTCAATTCTGCATGACAAAATCTGAAATCGGATTGGGGACAGGGGCAGAAACAACAACTGGTGCCATCAGAGTGGTTCTGCATTCCTGAGTAGTGAGAGGTTGTTCAGTAATGATAAACCTCAGCCGGCCTCCACTATGACACTCTGGCACACAAACATTACTAGACTGTCTGGAGAAGTAAATGATCAGGAATCACCTAATAATCAATGGTGTCACTTTATCTTGGCAAACCGTACCCAGTAATTCAAAGTGGGTTCTTCATCAGAAGGTAAAATCCATCACATGCCCAGTACTGTAGGTCCAGCTGATCTTAATACCAACCTCGAAACAAAATGTACGTTCATGATATCCAACTGCATATCCAAGTGAGCAGTCCTAAAGAACACTGCAAGATCATCCCTAACTGCCTGAAAGATGTGCATTAATAAAGGGAAAAAGATATCTCAGCCTGATGGACTCAGAGTTGTACTCTTGGGTCATAGCCATCGCATCAATGGCGAGATCTAGAGAGCCACGCAATTTCCTTCTAAAGCAGTAAAAAGAAATGTGAGTACAGTTTAACTCGTCTTTCTTTTGGTCATCAACATTCCACAGTAGAAATCAAACATCACTTCCCATCTCACATTGCTTAGACGGGAAAGCAAGCTGATTCAACTTCCTCACCACATCGCTCTGACCAAAGCGTTGGAGACTGCACTACTAAAAACCAAGTGGCTTCTACTGAAAGAAATCACCCAAATTGCTCTAGCCCTTAAACAACTGCATTGGTTTCCTGTGGCTTGAAATACTTCTAACTGCTGGAAAGACTCACAGTGTGAAGTCAGTATCATCAGAGCTTGGGTTTGGAGCACACTGGGTCAAAACATGAAGAATCAACATAACTTGGAAACTTTAACAGAAACTGATCTGCTATATTTCTTCAGTGTAGCATACATTGTATGCTTGCATAGGGGCATACATTGTACACACCCTGACAGCCTATCCTAGAGATTCAATATATTTCACTTATGACGTATGTATGTATTTAATATTTGTATAGCAAGAACATAGCCAAAAAGCAGCACAGCACTGTATAGGGTCAAAGACAAGCCAACAGTCAACGAGTGATGGTTGCCATAGCTGGAATCCGGGAGCAGAACTGTACTGTTACTGCACTGTGATCTAGTATCCTTTAACAAGATGCAACTTCAACTCTTTCCTAAATTAGATCAGCGCTGGGGCACTCCTGATGTATAGGAGGATGTTTGTCAAAATCCTTAGTGAATAGATGGAAAAGGCCTGCTTGTTTTTAATTTTCTTTACACACTTGATGTACAAACACTAGGAAAACTGATTTCCTAATTGCGATAAGGAAATCGGCATTCCTAATGTATGAAACAAATTGAGTTTCATTTAGGGATTCCATGTGGGACCCGGGACGCAAATTAACCTACATCATGAATATTAATGAGGTAGGTCGCAGTTTGTTACCCATTGGGAATCACAGCCATTACAGGTATGGTGGCCTGCTGAGGTCAGCAGGCCACCATGTCTGTGATCGCTTTTAATAAATCAATCTTTTTTTTTTTTTTTCATAAATGCAGCCCATTTTTTTTTTTTTTTTTTTTTTTAAGGGAACCAGAATGCGTTTAAAAAGAAAAAAATGAAACTTTGAAGTTTCATTTTTTAAGAGTAGGCAGTGGTCTGTGTGATTACTGCTTGATCTTAGAAAATATTATTAATTACATTCTTAAAGGAGAAGTGGCTCCTTGGGGACCCCTTCCCCATTGCGAATGGGTTACCGCCAGTTTTAAACTGGTGGTAAAGTATTACTGTTTTGCAACCGGAATTCATTCACACAACAGCACTACATACCATACCGATTCGGTATTTGGAATGGACACCCTAAACACGCCCCTTCCAAATTCCAAGTCGTAAATGCGTTTCTGTAACAAGTTACAGTTCTACGCATCGGTCCATTTGCGACCGGAAAAATGCTTTGTATATCTGGCCCTTAGTCTCAAGCCTGTTGGTGTTCTGGCTGCGGGTCTGAGGGAAACCACCAGCTATTGTGGGTTTGCCTGCAAGATAAGGGGAGTGGTGATGGTTTTGTTAATGATGCATCTGGTTTTGAATAGGGTGCAAGCTGGAAAGAGAAGTCAATGGACTTCCTTTATGGGATGGGGTTATGTGATCCATTTTTTTTAGCCTCTGGACGGGAAGTGCTGTGGCATACAGAATGTCATTAAGGGGTGGGGGTGGGGAGGTGCGAGGAGGGCAATGTGGAGTCTCGAAGGCCATGGAGAAGGGCTTTACCACCATCCAGATGTGAGAGTCAGAGGGTTTGAACAGAAGTTCCTTTCCAGAACAAACGTTTTCACTTTCTTTAGTGACTAGAACTGGCAATGTAGGATTTTTTGGCAATATGTTCCTTGAGAGAAAGGTTAGTGTCCAAGATGAATCCAAGGGACTTGGCATTCGGTGAAAGTTGGGGTTAAAAGCTGTCAAGGTTCATGTCATGGCAGGTTTGTACTGTTTCTTGCTTGCTGTTCTTGGCAAATAACAGGAATGTCCAATTGGTGGGGTTGGGCTTCAGGCATGTACTGGACGTCCAGGACTGCATGCGTTGCATGAAGTGTTTGAGGTGCTGGATGTCTGAAATTGTGGAGACTTTCATGTAGAGTTGTGTACCCTCTGCATATTCGTGAATTTTTATGTTGTTATATAGGAGGAGAGCTCTAAGTGCCTCCAGATAATGAATATGACAGGGAATAGTATGGAATCATGTGAGACTTTGTAGGCAACACTGATCTTTTGGGATCTCGAGGGGCACAATTGAATGAATTGATGTTATTTAGAAATGCAGGAGGAGATCCAGTGAAGGACACAGAATGAATCTCCCGAGACCCCAGGGTGTCGATGAGGGTGGGTTGGTAAACTTTGTAGAAGGGAGTTGAGAGGTCCAGCAATATAAGGAGGAAGGGGTCTTTATCTGTGGTCCGGAAGGTGGCGTCAGCAATGCATAAGGTAGTGGTCTTGGTGTGATAAAAGTGTGATCTGAAGCTAGATTTGTTGATGCGATCTTGGAATTGTATATAGACTGTTTCTTTCGATGATCTTGCTGATGAAGGGTAGATAAGTGATGGGCCAGCAAGGTCATCAGGGTCTACTGTACGTTTCTTTAGAAGTGGAAGGATCTGTCCTATCTTGAGAGCTACTGGGAAGATGCCTTGAATGAGAGAGGCATTGACAATGGTGAATACAGGTTAGCCTTCCAGGAGAGAACTGATGACAGTTGCTATGAAGGAGCTGAATAAGTCAGTGAGATCAACGAGAGATAACACTTCGAAGAATGACAACTGAGAATTCTATGAGAATGGGTGCGTATAAAAGTGGAAGCAGGTTTGGTGTTGTCAATGTGCTGTCAGTCTAGCTGTAATTCTTCTCTGAAGAATAGATTGGTGGTACTGCACTAGTCTGCGGAGTGTGGGATAGAAGAGGAAAGCAGGCTGTTGATGCAGTGCTCAATTCTCTTGAAGAGTGGCTACATTTATAGTGTTAGTATTGTACTTTAATTTAACTGCTGTAAGAAGCGTTCTGCGTGCTGCGCAGGAGGACTTCCCATTGGGAGGTCATCAGTAGTTCTGTATTTATTCCATTTCAATTCCTGTCTGTGGATGGAGTGTTTATTGTCCAGGGTGGTGAAGGATTTGGCTTGCACTTGTATGTTTTAGTTGCAGTGTGGATGTTCACGTAGGTTGTAAGTCATTTACAAGGGTGTTGGAAGTGGAGTTTGTAGGATGAGATATGTGTTCATGCATTAGGTTTGGTTTGTCGATGGAAACGTCTTTGAAGTGTCTGAAGGTTTGGTGTTCTCTTTTGAGTTAACTTCGGTTTGTTGATAGGAAACTGAGCAGGGAGGTAGGGATGGCGAGATAGTCAATTCAGTCCAGGAATACGAGTGGTTTGCATTGGCTTGTAGTTAATGTTGAGAAGACTAGGTCAAGGATGTGGCCTGCGGTCTGCACTGATTGGGTGAAATGCTGTAACACATTGAGTGTTTTCGATAAGGTTAAGAAGGGGGTCTTTTTTTTTTTAACCCGACTTGTCATACAATGTATATCTCAGACAGTCTCTATACAATACACCTAAGGTACATCTCCGATGGCTTCTAGTCAGTAAACAATGTTAGTCTCCAATTAGCGATGCTCAGCATAAACTGAATATCATTGATGGTCTCCTACTGGGAGCATAATGTACTACTCAGATGGCCCATACTGCACCTACAATTCACATTTCCAGTGGTCTGTACACAACATACAATATAGTGCATCTTTGATGGCCAATACGTGCAATCAAATCTACACCATCCACAGACTGAAATACAATGTACATGTCTAATGGTATACACTGGACATACCACTTATGTCACATATGATCTAGACAGGACATAAAATATACAACTTCTCTGATAATCTCCAATTGTGCCCAAGATATTTCATGACGGGAATACAGTGCACATCGCTGGTGTGTGATAGCCTTCCACTCGGCATCCAATACACACTACGAACAATCAATACTAGGCAAACCATACATAACCCCGATGATCTATGAAGAGCACTCTACAAAGATTATGGCATTTACTGTGAACAGAAATATTAGTTCTGAAGTAGTGATAGCAACCCTGGGTTGATGCAACTTAAATATGGGATACATACCTAGTGTAGGAATATTTATTGTTGCTCCTATTATACAGTAACTTAACCACAGGCTGTGAGAGAAAAAAAAAAGAGAAAGTAAGTGAGGACTTTTATATGGAAAATTATTTGTAATCAGTTTCAGTCTGGTCAGCATGTCAGCAGTTCCAGATTCCCACAAGTACCTAGATAAATTCTGGCTGGTACTTTATCTTTCCCAGATTATTGTTAGGACCTGGATTTAGAGTAGCGTACTACACAAAGGCTTCCAAATGCTACCTAGAAGCAGATCAGGAGACACTTCACGGTCTTTCTGGTACTTAATCAAAAACAAGTTCTGGCTAACATTGGGCTTCAGTCTGCCTATACCATGCCTCCCACAGCTAACTACTGGTGATTCCCCTCCTCCTTTCACGAATCTAACACGTTCCTAGTTAAAGGCTGCAAGGCCTACAACCTGTCCCTATATGGAGCTGCACAGCCTTTGGATACCTTACATTCTATGCTATATATTAAAATGATCTGAATTTCAGGAAATCTGCCATTAGTATGTCCTTGCAGTGCTGTCTGACTTTGGATGCCTAATTAACCACAAAAGAAGTAGGTTGCCTAATAAGAATACAAAGACTGAACCCTGTTTGGGATCAGAAGCTACCTGCTACTGGTCGTATTAGACCCTTCAAAACAAGGAGGCCATCCTTAATGGAAGAGGATGCCTCACACACTTTTTTGTGTCATGCTTCATCATAGGCATCCTGTCCCCACCCTGGTAAGATGGTACTACCAGGGCGGACTCAACCTCTGCGAAGACTTGGCGGTAGGATGGAGTTCTTACATAAAACTTACAGGACATGGTTGGGATCCAGATAAATTAAAAATACCTTAAGGTTCCTCGGTTATCACCTTTATTAGCGAGGACCTTGGGTACAATAAAAAGAAAATCAGTGACGGACCTTTAGAGAGTAATGACTCTAGTCCAACATTCACATTACCAACATGTTTCTGCCTGCATTGTATAGCCTAACCGGCTATATTATAATTAGGTGTACCGCTCCGCTGCACCATGTAGTTTAGGGAGCGAGTGCCCTGACCTTCTGGCATGGGACCCGCTCTCCCTCCCCGCAGCTCCGCCTGGCCGTCGCCACCGCTGGCTGGAGAGAGCAGGGTTCGAGACCGCTCTCGACCCGCTCTCTATGTTTGCCCTGTTTGGCCTGCCTTGGTGCCTGGTTTACATTGTTGTGCACATTGTTGTGGTTTTCTTGCCTTGCTCTGCTAAATTTGCCTCTCTCTCCACTTGTTATTTTTATTTTGCCTTCTCCCCACCGTTTCATTTTCTCAGCGCCTGCTGACCCCGCCCACTTTTCCACTCGCCGCTTCCCACATTTCTCGCCTCCCAGCTGCGCTTCCCTCCCCCTCCCTTATTTAATGGAGGCCGCTGCGCGGCCACGCCGCTGCACGTCAAAGGCAAGCTCGTCCGCAACCCGACCGCGACCAGCGCCAGGAACCCTGGATCTTCAACCACCCACCGCTATGACGCAGCTACCTGTAAGATCCTAGATTGGCGAAAGGATCACGCAAGGTTTATTTCTCTAAATAAGAACCCATCTACAGCTCCACATCCAGTCAAGACAACAGTCCTGGTCACTTGAACTGATACATTCCATCACCTGGGAAACCAGGATGACATCAGCAAAAGAACCAGCTGCATGCTGCAGCATGCAGCATACCACACACCTTCCCCCGTTAACAAAAAAAAGAAAAGAGAGAAAGAGAGCCAGAGAGAAGGACAATAAAGAAAGAAGAACGTAACATTCAAGATACAAAATCTTTTAAATAGCTTGGCCTTCTAACATTCCTAGAAGAGATGCGTGGAGAACCAGAAACAGTACCAGCATCTTTACAAATTACAGATTGATCACCACATTCTTTTCCCCCTTTGTACAAACAGACTCTGTTTAAATTCCAAACCCTATGGTCTTGAGTTCCGACAGCATTTTTGAACACCTTTATAACTCGTATGGGCTTGGAAAACTTGACCTTGGTACCAGGTTGCTTGATGACAACCAAATCACCAACCAAAACCTTGGTTTCTTTAGTGGATTTCTTAGAGTCAAAGTATGACTTTCTGGATAAGCATTTAGCTTCTTCTCTTTTGCGCCAGTCAGGGATGACTTTCTCAGATGAAGAGAGAGAGGCAGAACCTTCAAGGTGTCTAACCCAAGAGGGCTCAACCAATGTACAGGAGGCCTACCTCTAAAAAGAGCAAAGGCGACTTTCCAGTAGTGCTGTGTGGTGTCAGCCTATAATTTTCAACTTTTTAAGAACTTCTTCCTTCCAATTAAGACCAGCACTCTTAGCCCAAGAGATAGTTTCCTTCAACACCCTATTGAACCTTTCTACCATTCCATTTGTCTCTGGGTGATAAAGAGAACATCTCTTGTGCCTGATCCCACGACTTTTAAGAAATGCTTCCATTTCACGTGAAACTAATTGAACACCATTATCAGTAAGAATGGTTTCAGGATAACCCTCTTTGGCCATGAGAGATTCTAAGAATTTGATAACTTGTCCAGTCTCTATATTAACAGTAAAATGAACTTCAGGCCACCTAGAGAAAAGATCCATAAGGACCAAAATAAACATTTGTTGACCATTAGAGTGAATCGGCCCAAGTATATCCAATGCAACATCCTTCCAGGGCCCAGACGAAAGTTCGCTTACCACCATAGGTTGAACCCTTGCACTCTTTGACTTATCACTCATGGAACACACATTACAATCCCTAATAACTCTCTCAACATGTAAATCCAGTCCTGGCCACCAGTAGGAAGAACGAAGTCTTTCCTTAGTTCTTGACATCCCAGGATTGTATCCTGTAGCCGACTACGCCAGTGTAAGATCCTAGATTGGCGAAAGTATCACGCAAGGAGGCAGGTATGCAGGAGAAATTCAGGTTTATTTCTCTAAAGAAGAACCCATCCACAGCTCCACATCCAGTCAAGACAACAGTCCTGGTCACTTGAACTGATACATTCCATTACCTGGGAAACCAGGATGACATCAGCAAAAGAACCAGCTGCATGCTGCAGCATACCACACTACCCTCCTCGCTCTCAACCCCGGAAGGAGCAACAACTGCCAGCTGTCCACGCCGATCACCAGCCACGGACAGTTCTACTGCCGCCAGACCTTCAACACCATCACCACCCCCGCTCCGAACGCCAACACCCCCGAAACCCTGAGGTGCATCCTTCTCAACGTGCGCTCCCTGCACAGACACGCCATGGAAATCTGGGACCTCCTCGACACCTTCTCACCAGACGTCGCCTTCTTTACAGAGACCCGGACCAACGCCTCCTCGCACCAGACATCGCCACCGCCATCCCCGACGGATACAAGATCCAGAGGAAAGACCGCCCCAACCGCCCAGGAGGAGGATTCGCCATCGCACACAAGAGCTCCCTCCGACTCTCCATCTCCACCACGAACGACCGCCTCTCCACCACCGAGCACCTTCACTTCCAGATACAGACAAGCCCGAGAACCACTCTTCGGGGGACCCTCACCTACAGACCCCCCCCGGACCTCGCGCCTCGTTCGCCGCGACCATCGCGGTCGCACCCCACGCCATCGCCTCCATACTCATCGGAGACCTGAACTTACACCTCAACAACCACATCGACCCAAACTCCACCACCCTCCTGGACAACCTCGCCAACATCAGCCTGAAACAGCTCGTCACCACACTCACCCACAAGGCAGGACACACCCTCGACCCCATCTTCGCAGGAGGAAACATTCATTTCATTCACACCACGCAACCCCCCTGGACGGACCACCACTGCGTACACTTCAACATCGACAAACCGACTGCCCCCAAATCGGCAACGCACCCTCCACGAAGGAACTGGAGCAAAATCACTGAGGAGCAGCTCAACCACACCCTCATCCGCGACACCCCCACAACCTCGACCGATGCCAACATCGCAGCCAAAGAACTCCACATATGGATCTCCATCGGCGCAGACGAACTCGCACCCCTACGCAACTCCAACAGACAGCCCCCCAGAAAAGCCACCTGGTTCACCACCGACCTCCAAGAATCCAGACGCACCTGCAGACGTCTCGAGAAGAACTGGAGAAACAGCAAAACCTCATGAGATCACACAACCTACAAGACCGCCATGACAGAATACCACCAACGCATCACATCCACCAAAAGGACCTTCATCCGAAACAAGATCACCGCCAACTCCAGCAACTCCAAGGAACTCTTCAGCGTCATCCGGGAATTCAAGCCCCCCAGCGAAACCACAGACATCACCCCCTCCCAGGACCTCTGCGACAAGCTCGGATCCTACTTCCACCTGAAAATCAAGGGCCTCTACGACCATTTCAACGACCAAACAACTGACACCGAAACCACAGCCATCTCCAGCAACGCCAACAGGCCTACCATCTCCTCCTGGACCCCAGCCACCACCGAGGACACCACCTCGACCATGAAAAGCATCCACTCAGGAGCCCCCACGGACCCCTGCTCGCCGCACATCTACCACAGAGCCGCCACCGCCATCGCTGCCGAACTACGGCGCACCATCAACACCACCCTCAAGACCGGCCCTTTCCCAGACGACTGAAAACGCGCAGAAGTCAGACCCCTGCTCAAGAAACCATCAGCAGACCCCACGGACCTCAAGAACTACCGACCCATCTCCCTCCTCCCTTTCGTGGCCAAAGTCACAGAGAAGATCGTCAATGCCCAGCTAACATTCATCGAAGAAAACTCCATCCTCGATCCCTCCCAATCCGGATTCCGAAGCAACCACAGCACCGAGACCGCTCTACTGGCCGCCACAGACGACATCCGCACCCTCCTCGACCAAGGACACACCACGGCCCTGATCCTACTCGACCTCTCTGCAGCGTTCGACACCGTCTCCCACCGCACACTCACCGCCAGACTCCACGACGCCAGCATACAGGGAACTGCCCTCAAATGGATTAGCTCCTTCCTCACCGGCAGAACTCAAAGAATCAGACTGCCACCCTTCCTCTCCGAACCCACGGAAATCAACTGCGGAGTACCCCAAGAATCGTCACTCAGCCTCACACTCTTCCACATGTCCCCCCTCGCCGCCATCGTCAGACACCACGGACTCAGCATTGTATTCCTACGTAGATGACACCCAGCTAATCCTCTCCCTCACCAAAGACCCCGTCACCACCAGACTCAACTTCCAGAAAGCAATGAAGGACGTTGCATCCTGGATGAGCAACAGCTGCCTGAAGTTCAGCACGGAGAAGACAGAAGTCCTCATCCTCGGACCCTCCCCCTCCGCATTGGGACAACACCTCGTTGCCCACCGCCCTCGGCAGCCCCCCCCACTGCCAAGGACCACGCCCGTAACCTCGGCATCATACTCTACTCCTCCCTCTCCATGACCAGACAGGTCAACGCCGTCGCCTCCAGCTGCTTCAACATCCTACGCATCCTCCGAAAGACCTTCAAATGGATCCCCCCCGAATCAAGGAAGACCGTCACTCACGCACTCATAACCAGCAGACTGGACTATGGAAACGCCCTCTACGCCGGGATCAACAAGTCTCTCACCCACACACTACAGACCATACAGAACACCGCAGCCAGACTCGTCCTCGACATCCCTCGACAGGAACACATCACCCAACACCTGCGCAACCTCCACTGGCTCCCCGTAGAGAAGAGAGTCACTTTCAAGATACTCACACACGCCTACAAATGCCTCCACAACACCGGACCCCAATACCTCAACGAGAGAATCTCCTTCCACATACCCAAGAGAAACCTCCGATCCGCCAACCTCGCCCTCGCCGAAACCCCTGTGCATCCACAAAGCCAGGACAGGTGGAAAAGCTTTCTCCAACATAGCGGCCAAGACCTGGAACGCGCTCCCGATCGACATCCGACTCGCCCCCTCCCTGAACATCTTCAGGAAGATACTCAAAACCTGGCTCTTCAGTTTAAAAAAAACAAAAAAACCTGGCTATTCGACTGAACAGAGCTGCTAAACCCCCCCCCCCCCTCCTCCCCTCCCAGCGCCTTGAGTCCCTCACGGGTGAATAGCGCACTTCACAATTCCCTGATTGATTGATTAGAGGTGGACAACCACAATAAAATAGATAGGGATCCGCTAATACCCTGATGAATGCCCCAGAGCGATTAGGCTATACAATGCGGGCAGAAACATGTTGGTAATGTGAATGTTGGACTAGAGTCATTACTCTCTAAAGGTCCGTCACTGATTTTCTTTTTATTGTACCTAAGGTAATTTATCTGGATCCCAACCTCGTCCTGTAAGTTTTATGTAAGAACTCCATCCTACCGTTAAGTCTTCGCAGAGGTTGAGTCCGCCCTGGTAGTACCATCTTACCAGGGTGGGGATAGGATGCCTATGATGAAGCATGACAAAAAAGTGTGCGAGACATCCTCTTCCATTAAGAATGGCCTCCTTGTTTTGAAGGGTCTAATACGACCAGTAGCAGGTAGCTTCTGATCCCATACAGGGTTCAGTCTTTGTATTCTAATTAGGCAACCTACTTCTTTTGTGGTTAATTAGGTATTTTTGGGAGATTAGTAGGGTTGCCTGTCTCTCCCCACTCTCTGTGATTACCCGACTTTGGATGCCTGCCTGCCACAATTGCAATGGCTAGGTCAGAGGGGTCTCATTTTTCTTAAAGAAGTAAACCACCATAGCTAGCCTCACCCTCCATCCCTTTCAAGGCTTCTGCTTGAAGAAGTATTGACTTCGGATCTGATGCACGCTAGTTAAGGTCACAGCATACCTGATACAGTGGTCGGCTACCTCTTCTTACAAGCCTCAATCAGAGCTTGTTAAACACCAATGCTCCAAAAACCCACCAGTTGTTGTGAAATTCATCAAGAAGTGTTATACAAGTGGTATGGCCCCAAAATAAACTAAAACAGAACAGAAAGTCACATATCCAAGGCAGCCTGCTTCACAGTTGGCTGTGGAAAGACAATATATGTGGATACTGCAGGTCCGAAAGATGCCAATAACGCAGCTTAATAATCAACGTTTTCCAGGTCGGTATGCATACAAAGAAGTTAGCTAAAGCCAAATCATGTACTCCGGGCCTGCTGTAGCTCAAGTCACCACATGCTTTATCTTGGGGGTAATCTGCTGGGAAATTCTGGTAGGTAATGCAGCTAATGCCCCAAACTTTTACTCAGGAAGGTATACATCAAAAACAACAGATCCCCTTAAAAACTTTAGCAAGGTTGCAAGGGATGACAAGTACACCTCGGACACTCAGTGCAATGCTGCCAAGGCTCACCATCTGTGATCATACCTTTAGAGGACAGCACCCAATGTGCCCGTAGTGTTCACTGTGGGCATTTTGTCATCAGAGAAAACCAACACTAACCTATGTGTCTGTTCATCAGGAAACAAAGGAACAACTGAACAGACAAAATTTCACTTTTACAGCACAAGACCTAAATCCATGCTTCAGCTATGTCAGGCACCTCCTTGACCTGAACGGTAATAAGGCGAAAATCACATCTTTGTGTACCTCCAGGATTTTTCAAGAAAATTGATGTGAAGAAACTCCAGATTCAGCTTTTATTTTCATTTTATTTCACTAGGGAGGGGGGGGTGAGAGGATGGGGGGTGTAAAGCAATGCATATCACCTTGCAGTACCCTCAAAGCATTATGGGTCAGAATATGTGTAAGAGGAAGCGGTTATTTAACCAGCAGGAGGATGGAATCTGCTAGTGCATACCCTCATCTGAGGCACAGTGGCAAAGTCTTAGAGAAGAATCAGAAATGTTCTAGGAAGTATGAAACGGTGATATCAGGAATATAGTGAGCCTTACTAGACTCGGAAAGAGCAAAGGTTTAAGTGCGTATGGTATAGTGGAGTCCTTGGGATAGTGGTAGGTGTTAGGAATACCAATCAAGGATTCAAGTGACAAGTAAGATGTTAACCTGGGCACAGTTCAGTTCATGGCAACAGAGTATTAGCAGTGATGGACTAGGCAGCTCACACAACTCTTAACAGACCTCCAGTGCTTTCATCTTTGTTCCTACCATTTGCTGTTAAGATTTTCTAGTGCTAGGAGTGCCCAGTAGGAGTAGACTGAGAGTCACAGTGGCACCAAACCTTTAACCAGCAACAACTTTAGAATGAAGATGGATAATTCAAAGTGTCCCATAGTTGGCTTGGGCTGGGCTACCCAATGTGTGACACACCAGAGTTATGCACAACCATGGTGCAGCTTAGTTTTGCTCTATGGCATGAATACTCAAATGTAGAGTGGGGTTTTCTCAACATCATGGGACTTGGCAGAGAGATTAAGGGTATGAAGCGTGCTTCCACCCACAGCCCAAGCAGACAATTCGCTGCAGGCCCACAGATCACTACCAACCTCAACATAGGTGGTAAGAGTCAGTTCAAGGGATGATGGAGGGGACTGAATCTTGCCAGCTGAATCCTGGCCCTTTGGCTGCTGGTTCTTGCGCTGTCCTCGGGTAATGCACTCTACAGCTGGCTGCTCCCTCACCGTTTTCTTTGCTGGCACTCCTTGGGATAAGCCCGAGAATTCATGCAGTACAGCGATTGCAAATATAGATCTGAAGGGACAGTACTTAGCCAATGTTCAGGGCACTCGGGAGAAGCAAAGGTCCAATAGGGGTCCTCTCCTTGTTCAGAGCTCACAACCAACAACATCAGTTGTTACTCCATAGACATCTTACAAGTGTGAGGACGGATTGAAGCGGACTGTATTTATTGGACATCATAAGTCACTCAGTTGCAAAGCAGCAAGGGAATCTCCCAGGGAAGTTATCAAGGGTTGCAATGTGAAAATAATCCCATCCACTGGGACTGACTCCTGAATGGGGAAATCACCATTTTGTGAATACCACCTTAATATACATGAATACACATATCCCAACCATAAATCCGGGGTTAGGGGAGAGTGAATTTGCCAGAGTGCGTGCATACGTCCTTCTGCAAGTGAAGCAAGTAAAATGGCAGCCACCAGCCTTCAACCTCTCCAAAGCCTGGCAAGGAAGAAGTACCCACAGGAATAGGCACAATGGTGGAATACCTCAGCCCAGTTAAGTCCAGCACTCTGCAGGAGAAGCTAGAGAAATGTTAAGCATGTTTGCCAGTGGTCTTGGGGGTGCTAGGGACCTGGGGACAGCAAAGCAGCTAAATCTATCATTTTGCTAAATCTGAGCAGGGTGGTACAAGCTGCGAGCCTTTAAGGCCTACATTAGAAGAGTGGCATAATCAAGGATGCTGGTGATCTAAAAATCAATCACAAAGGAACTGAACCATTCGGAGGATAGGTTGACTTAGTTGGAACTGCTGCTGAATCTACAGTGGTGTATGGGACACTAGGAGAGGTAGAGAATGAACTGGATATATTCAGCAGTACAGCAGAGAGAAGGTGGAAGTGAAAGCTGTGGCTAGGAATAATGAGTAGGGTAAAATACCTGGCTGTACCATGACCTGTATTGTTAGGGGTCTCGACCTCATAACAATATTGTTAGTATCAGCATGGCAGATGAAACAGTGTTATTTGAAGAGAAGACTATACTTAATAATTTACTCAATTTTATTCAGATTTACATATTTTCATGTTTACAGGAGCACATAAATCAATATCTTGAGAGTGATGCACTAGTGTGGTTTGATGCTGCTGCTCATTATCTTGACCTATTATTTTAGAGCAGATATATAGCAATTGAAGGGATTTGTAGGAGGGCAGGCTCCTGGTACTGATGGACTTAATATTGAGGTCCACAAAATAACTCATCAACCATCTGGCTCCTAGCCGCAAGCCTTTATGAAGATGCAAATGAGGGTGGTTCTCTGAATTTAACTGCTAGAGAGGTGGTTATAACAATCATACTTAGGCTTTCCTGTTTTCAGTTTCTATTTTTGGCAAATTCTGGTGCGGTTTTTCAGTGATTTCAATACCTTAAAAAAAGTGGTAATCAGCGGTTACACACTTCCGCGCCATTAAAAACAACAGAAAGTGTTTTTCCGGTGTTTATGAAACATTTTGCTTTTGTTATTGCTTGCTTTCTGCACTGAGTGCACGGCAGATATATAGACAGTGTGCGTACAGGGTATATGAGGTTCAAATACATTTCTACAAATCAAACATTATTGTAGTACACCATACAATACTTCTTCAGTGAGCCTTTGGCCATGCGTGCTCGCTCTTTCCTTCCCACGTAAACTTTTATCTGTGAAAAGGCCTGCTCAACATTGGCACTTGAGATGGGCAGCGCCAAAACAGCCATTACACAATTTCCTAAATCTGGTCACAGACATAGCTTTCCATGCCAATACTGGTGCACCTGAAGACTGCGATTCTCTGGGACAGGTTCTGCAGCAAATGCGTTTAAGTGAGAAGCGGTAAAAAATTAAGCAGTACTTTTTAAAGGGGGTAGTAAGAGCTATGCAAATGCCACAGTGCAACATGCTTTTCCACAAGCAAATAATGTTTATTTCTACAGTTTTACATCCTCAAATTGCTTGCTTTCTCAAATAGCCTCCTCTATATTCCTGAAAACATGCATAGCTATTTGACCTTGATCTAAAACTAGTGACTGCTTCGCTCTCCTTCCTATTAAATGACCATCCCCTTACCCATCTCCCTCTGCATGCCTTACCTCAAAGATCACAACTTTCTTCTTCAAACTAATATCCCTGCAACCTAACAATACATAATCTTGTCTTACCTATCCAGTTATCCAACCAACCATTTGCACAGCCCCCACTACCCCCATGACCAGATCCAAGTCCTATTCATTTAAAATACTACAAAGAAACAGGAGTAAATGTATGGAACGGTTTCCTAGATAGCAAAAGATTAGCCCCAAAACCAAATATAACCACTGGATTAATCACTAGCCTTAGGTTCCGAAATAGAGTCCTACATGCTCTAAAGCATGTCAACACCTAATCACCGTAGCAAGAGCTATATAGATGCAATTACATTACAATATATTGTTGCAAATGAAATGTGCAAATATGAGCGAACAGGGAAATTGTTTAAAACACATTTGTCCAAGAGGATAGACTAATGAACAAATCTCTTATTTGGGCACATACACAAAACGAGATGTGGCTGAGAGTGGATTTGCCTGGTAAATAAAGGTCAGTGTCAGAATTGGAAATACCACTTCTTGGCGTCCGTTAGTCAACTTCACAAAATGGAGTCCTCTACCTCCAAAGATTTTAGTAATAAAAGTCAGACTCGGCTACAGCAGCGAAGGTGCTATTGCTAACTCTTTGACCCTTGTGGATGTTAGGGATTCTGTAGTGGTCTAGCCCCAAGTGTACAGCATACAAAGGAGACGTAGCCGGTTTCTAGTTGATGTAGTTTATTAAGCAGATGCTGTAAGCTGTAACAGGCCCCACCAGGAGCAGCCTCCTAGCTGCTCAGCCCATCTTCCCAACTGTCTCACACACCACAGGCACCCAAGCATTCCACTCACACTGACATTCTACACGGAACACTCACACTGGCTGAGCAGCTAGGTGGAGGGAACATAATGACATGACCTGAGGATACTACATATCCTATCCCTTTTATATTGAACAATAAAAAGAACTAAGCTAAATTGAAAAACAACTATACACAGAAATGTACAAGAGATGTAAATAGTCCGTAAACCCAGAGATGCAAAGAATGACATCACGAGAGGGAAAACAGACAAGCAAAAAGGAGGAAAGAAGGATGAAAAGAATAAAAACACACTCCAACACCATCCTCCTCCTTTAACAGTGAACAAAGAAAAATGTAAGAAGACCAAGAAGAACTCACATACACCAAGTGAGAATAACGCACAAGACAGAAGAAAAGGGTAAACTTTACCCAGACCAGGATACAATGGGTGGAACGACACCCAAGGAAGTACACCTCACGTGAGGAGACTGTGGCGAAAACACCATACGCCACCCCTCATGTGAGGGACACTGTGGGACTAAAACCCCAGTGAAAAAAAAATGATTGGGACTGACACCCAAATGTACAAGTTACATCACATGGGACTAACCCCCAAGGATACAGATGCAGCACAGTGTGGAATCACAAGAGGACAACCCACACACATGAAAACGTAGAAGGAAGTGAAGGGACTGACACCCAACACCCAAATAACAAAGGTGGGACTTACACCCCCTTTAAACTATGTAAATAGGACTGACACCCATTACTACTAGCATAGGTGGGACAAAAACCCCCTATAACTACCTATATGGGAAAACACCCCATAACCCCTCCTCAAGCGGGTTAAGACCAGGAAGTGGGACTGAAACCCCTCCCAAATGCAAGTAACTGTGAACATGGGGGCATGGGACTAAAACCCACTCCCATCCCCAGACAGGGATAAAATATCTGAAACCAGAGGAAAAGGGACAAAAACCCACACCTAACACTTAGGCAGGGATAACACTGTCTGAAACATGGGAACATGGGACTAAAACCCACTCCCATCCCCTAAACAGGGATATAATATATCTGAAACAACACACATATATGTCATTTGAAAAACACACTATACATTTTTTTGAATGTGTGTAAACATATACACTTTGTATGTAATGCAAGCTAAAAACATACATTTAATATGCTAAAAGTAAGTTCTTAAATACTAACAACAACGTGAAGGGTAAAGCAGGCATAGGCCTTGATGTGACACCAAATGCCAAAATGGCAGCACGTTCCTTGACGTTTGTGCCGGGTGGCTCAAGGCAGGTTTTTACAGCAAATCGTCCTTCTACAGTACCAGTCAGATCGTCACAAAGGGAGCGGCGCATCAACAAGATGCAGGTAAGGGCTCGTGCCTCGTGAATTTTAAATGTGATGTTGGCGGTTGAACTGCCGAAAGCGGAGGTGAAGGATGGGGCCCAAAATTAAATAGACATGAACTTACCACACAAGTCCAAGCCCGAACAAGCGATGTACACCCCGAATGCTTCACATGAAAAGCCATCTTTGCAAATGTTCTAAGTTGTGCTCTGTGTGCGCCAACAACCGTCAAAATGCATAGAAAAGACTCATTCGTCATGCTAGACAAAGCACAGTGATCCCTGCACACGTGTTGCACCAACCACCTCCGAAGCAAAATCCACATCTTAGAAGCAGAAGACAGACCACATGCAGACCAGTTGTCCCCGCAAGTCGTGACACTTGCATACAAGTAGTATGTACTCACGTAGCAGTACATTTTCTATAAGTAGACCTTCACTGTAGGCGTAAGACTCACTGTGCAGTCAGCTTCACTGTAGCCATAAACATGCAGTCACTGTGCAGTCAGCTGCACTGTAGTGGCGTTGTATACACTCGTTGTGGCATTTTAGACATTTGATGTGGCGCTGTGGACTTTTGTTGTGGCACTGTAGACAATTGTAGGCGCGCTGTAGACTAATCAGTTGCACTGCAAACTTTTCTTGAGGCGTAGATTCTACTGCAAGGTGCAGGCAGGCTTTGGAGTTTAATGAACAGTGTTGCAGACACTCCTGTAGGCAGCTTTGATGATATAATACCATGTGTTGAGAGGATTTCACAGCACGCCTGGGCTAGGGCTGTCCGGTTTTTGGACACTGGTGAAGGCACAGCACGCCTGGGCTGTCCGGTGTGGTGGACACTGGTGGGGCTACTGCGTGTGCATGTCATGGTTCCTTTTTCTTGCGTTACCTTTTGCTTGTAACATGTTTCAAAGTCCTTGTTTCTTGGCTTAATCAGCTTTAACTTAACTCCTGTTGCTTTTTGCGTTGAGTTGCTTCAAAATCCCATGTAAATCGTCGCCATAAATAATGTAGTGGTCTAGCCCCACGTGTACAGCATACAAAGGAGACGTAGCCGGTTTCCAGTTGATGTAGTTTATTAAGCAGATGCTGTAAGC
The DNA here is from genome assembly GCA_963921515.1 of Calotriton arnoldi. Taxonomy (NCBI): domain Eukaryota; kingdom Metazoa; phylum Chordata; class Amphibia; order Caudata; family Salamandridae; genus Calotriton; species Calotriton arnoldi. Next base: position 816,964 of record CAWUFW010006810.1, on the reverse strand, counting down.
TGTAACAGGCCCCACCAGGAGCAGCCTCCTAGCTGCTCAGCCCATCTTCCCAACTGTCTCACACACCACAGGCACCCAAGCATTCCACTCACACTGACATTCTACAAGGAACACTCACACTGGCTGAGCAGCTAGGTAGAGGGAACATAATGACATGACCTGAGGATACTACAGATTCCCCCCTGTATCCCTGCTTACCTCACCCCACTGGTCTGGCCCCCTCCTAGCCCTGAACAATCTTCGATTTGCAGCTGAATGACCGGTTATAGGGGAGGGAGTGGAAGCTTCCGAATGTAAACTTGTTTTTTTGTCTTGTTCATTTCACAGTCCCTTGTTAGCAGGCCAATCTCCTGTGTATGTCTACAACTTCATTGTGGCAGTTCTTCAAGCTTCCAGGTGCTAGCCTTAACGTCACCATGTGTACACCCTAATAAAACGAGACCAGCAAAGGCCGGGCCAGGGGTAACAAAGAGCAAGTTAGGGTTGAGTAGCAGCTGCCTTCCGTGGCAACATGAATGATGCATCAATGAGCGTGCGTGCATAAAAAAAGCACAGAGCATAGGAAATAAATTGCTGCAGTTCGTCGTGGATTTGTGGCGTGAAGAATGCGTTGGTGGAACTTTTAAGGTTCTCCCTCCTCAGTCATTTTTGAGCAGGCTCGCCTGTGAGTCAGGTTAGGGGGGAAGGGGTAGACGTCCAACTCTTCCCCGGACTCGGTGTGAACAATTTTTTATCAGTGTAACTGTAGCAGTCCCATCCCTTGGCTGCCCTCAGTGACTCTCATTGAAAACAAATGTGTTCCATCCTTCCTGCTATCTCGTTTTCTGCTGTCAGACTGTGTGGTGGTGCGTGGAAGCCAGGCTTACAATTTCAATCAGTTCACACGTCTCCAGTCAGCAATAGCAGCACCCCAGGCATCCGGCGTCCTGCACGAGTCCTGCACACTGCACTGAGCCCTGCACCATTCCCACCTGGCAGCATCTTAGCTTCCCACGCGGCCTCCTTACTGCGCCATCCCATCTCATTGATTAATGACGATAATTTTATTATTGATATTAATCATGTCCCCCCAACCTCGTTACAATACTTAAAAATAATACTAGTCGTACTTAAAGGACGCTCACATAAATAATACGAATTTTATCGACCTCAGAATGATGAGAGGCAGAGTAGACCCTGTCCGTCACGATATACTGGCCTCTTGGAAAATGTGTTATATTTTGTACCTAATTGCTAGGAAATTTTCATGCACCTGTGTTAGAAAAGCGGCACGTGTTGTCTGCCAGTAACTGACGTTACTGACTTTGCCACAATTCTGTTGGACTTTTTGAGGCAGTGGCCTGCCTCAAAAACTCAAGATTTCTATATTGACCAGTCCTCCTCTGCTTTTGGATTCGCTGTGTCCGCACCCAGACCTATGCAGGAGGCTCATCCACTCAACCAGCTATGTTATCGGCCAACCATGCTAATTTGTTTCCATAATGATCGGGCCATGAAGGCAGGTCTAATGCACCACTGAACGAGGCCCCGCCACCTTTCCCGTAAAACCGCTCCATCGCAGAACTTATCTGCTGAGTCTAGGAGCACCAGCGGTCGTCTCGTCGTGGTATTCAAAGTGGACAGAGATGTTTGGGGAGAAACATAGTCCTGACCGCAATTAAAATAGAATCTGACCCCGCCCACCAACGTTGCCAACCAATGTGTCGCCCCTAATTTAATGGGGGTGACTCACATTGTTTCCGGTGTTTGCTTCCACATTGCAAGTTCCAGTATAGTTCTATTTTGTACTGCTTTGGCTCCCTCAAGTGGCCAAGCAGTGCAACAAATGTAAAAAAAAAAAAAATCAGTGATACTCTGTTTAAACCGGGTCAGCTGATTTTCAGCCGGTAGGGTACTGTCGGGCACAATCGGATTTAACCGATTTCCGGACAGCCTAATCATACTAAAGCCAAATAAAGAGAGCACTTCCTGCTCCAGCTATAGGCCATTATAACTCGAAACTGACAACAAAGTATTTGCAGATATCATGGACAGCAGATGTACACCCCTCATAATCCTCATTGAACAATCTGGTTTCATACCAGGTAGAATTTCTATGATTAATTTGCCCTTTTTCTTTTCTGTGTGCCATTGAATAAACCCTGAGCATAATGCAGAAGTGGTGTTTTTGGATGCCAAGAAGACAACTGATACACTCCAGTGGTCTGTTTTTGAAGTGCTCTGGAGAATGGGAGTAGGAGCATATTTCCTTAAATTATTCAGCTTACTTTACGACTGTTTCAGCTAGTGTGAGTTTTAATGGCACTATTTCAACTGATGTATCAATGACTAGAGGAACCTGGCAGAGTTTCCCACTACCAAACCTACTGGTTGCTATTGCAATATGAATTAGTAGGCTGCCTTCATCAGCATTTGTCTCATGGAGCTGAGGATTAGTGGTGCTTCTCTCGATGTTCGATATATCCTCTGAGTGAAATCAGATTTTCCAAAAATATGGAGGGATGCCTCAGTGACATACTGTGGGTGCATGCTACTAGAGGAAATTTTTAAGCTAATTATGGTATGGCAACCGAGATGTTGGAGAATCAAGTTTGCAGAATAGCCTCCAGGTTGGTTGCTGGTATTGATGCTGTGAATAAAACCCGGTCATACAACCTAGCACCAAAAGAGAGACCACGAGGTGCTCTCTCGCAATGAAATTACTGTTGTTTAGAGACCTATTCTCTGTAGGCCAATTATTACTGCAGTAGCTTTTAGTGAAAAGGGTGGCACATCGCCCCATTGTTCTGCTTTTGTACTGTACACTAAAGAGTACAATGGAAGCTTTATGTGACAATTCCCCCAAGGCCTAGCGGACTACTCTCCATAGTAAACTTCTACAACTAACCAATAGTAAGCATTTTGTTTCCTACTTGTCCCACGAGGTCCTTCATTCCGGTATGAAGGTTTTATCAGTTGCGAATGAGGGCTGGAGCCGTAATATGTCACAAGACATCTAATGTGCAATGATCTATTTTTGCCAGTAAACAGAATCTATTTTATTGAATATAAGACACAAGCTTGTCCATTTTAGATCCTTACATAAGGCATGCTACAACTGGCGCGAATAAGGAAATTCTCGCCTTCCTTGGATGGTTTGTGTCACCGCTCTTAAAAAAAACTCTGACTTCTTCCATGCGACATGGGTATGCTACTTGATAAATAAGTTTAGGTAAGCGTCTTTTTCTAAGTTGTGTAGATGATATGCCACCACGGTAAGCATAAAGCCAAGCATTGCTGCCCTATTTACCATGAATGCCGTCTTAGATGCCCCTATACAGGTATGAGGACTGATTATTTATTCACGCTATAATGTGCAGTTTTGTCTTAAGTTTCCCTTTTCTTTTATTCCTTCCTACCTTTCAGTTCACATGCGCCTGTGAATGCGAATTTGAATATATTATTCCCAAAATGTGGCTTGCTTCTATTATCTTGTATAATTCTTTTTAAATGGATACAGTATGAAGGTGCGTCTCGTACGGCCGATTTTCATTGCATGCCACTGCTGTATCTATTTAATCGGCCTCCTAAGTATCCAAAAGGAGCTTTGACAACAATCTGTTTTATCAAATTCAAGTAAGCAAAATAATTGAATGTATGTTTTCATTTTGAGTCAAACTAAAAATATTACTTCACTCATACTATGTATTGTCTAGTAGTCAGTTTTCAGAATCCTCACAAACTCTCATACTTTTGTGATCAGCCTTGAAAACAACAACAAGCATTGGCAAAGCAAAAAAGTCTGGCGAGCCGGCACAATGGTTATTTTTTTTTTTATTGTTTATTGCAAGCATATGCCACAAAAAGAAAAAAGAAATACTAGCATCTACACACAGCTGCCATATGTTTGAAATAAAGAATTTTAAATTGAAGAAAACATTCACTTATGTAACCAGTTTACTAGTGACGTTTTTAAAATAAGCATTTTAGTTGTGCCTTGGATTACATTACTGTTTGTGAAGGAGATAAAAGAATAAAAACCTAACTAAGCACTCAAATCACAGGCAGCTAGATTTTACAATGTCACTTACCTACTTTATGACAATAACCTTAAAAGAGACACATAAAATATGGCACCCAATGTGCAGGCAAAAATAATAGTTGTTAAAAAAAAACTATAAAAAAATCAAAATGAAAAACAAATTTTTAACTAGCTTTCGAACAGAAAAGAACTATTTATTGGTGGATGTGAACAATGCGCACAGACTTTGTGCAGTCACACAAACTGAAGAAAGCGAATGGGTAAAGTGGGCTGACCCATTGCTCAATGATGAATGCTGTTGATGATGAAAGCCCTTCTATGCATCTACATTATGTATAATTCTCTGAGAAAACAATTGTCTGGCGAAACACAAAGCTGTCTCAAACGCCAGACCTAATAAAATAACTTTATTTCTAAAGATGCACATCTTTATGCTAAAGAATTAGAAATTCTAGCACTAAAAATGCACAAAACAAAGGCATAGCCGCCCCCCCGCCCCATGGTTTTAATTTATGTTAAAGAACAGTCTATAAAACGTGACATATGTACAACACAAATATTAACTGAGGCAACAGAAAAACGGGTGGTAATATTATAAAGCAGAAATAAGCATTAGCTTTGACATAACCTGATAAAAATACCAACCTTGGTAGATGATTCTATTAGTTTCTCTTCCTCCTTTGGAGATGTGATGATAGGGATGTTACAAACTGGTGTATACGTTTCTTTCTTGTCCTAAAAAAAGTTTCAAACAGTGGGGAAAAATATATACATTTAACTAGAGGGAATTAAAGCAAGGAAGAAAACAGGAATACAAGAAGTAAAGACAGCAAGAGAAGGAAAAGTATGTGAGGGGTGCATAGAGGCATACAAGGGACAAAAAACATCAAGTGAGAAAAAGAACACAGAGGGAAAAACAATACTAGTAACATAAAATCAAAAGCGCAAGGAGCTGGGGGACCCAAAAGCGCAAGGGCCTGAAACCAAAAAGAACAAGGCTGGAGTTCCAAAAAGCACAAGGGCAAAAAATCAAAAAGCGTGAGGGTGGAAACCAAAGATGGAATAGAAACCAAAAACAAAGAGGGTTGGAAACCAAAAGGGAAACAGAAAGCTGCTCTAAAATGTGGCTGATGTATGCACTCATAGCACCAGGTCCATAATATCAATATGGTGTAGTTACAGCTGACGCTGGGAGAAAGCAGGCCTAATTTGCAGTCCTCTGAAAAACATTGCAGCAGGGTCTTTCAATTCTGAGACTTAATAAAAGAACCTTGTTGTCTGGCAAATGGGTCTCCAGCCTTTCTGTAATAAAAGCTACTTATGTTCAATGAAAATCATCCTGAGCTACTAATATTATTAGTGTTGTAATAATGATCGCATCGGACTAGATTACATTAGTGGAACCCTATGCATGATTACCAGACTTGGTGATCTCTGTGAAGGGTTGCCCACAGTGATCACTTCAGTGAGTCAGGCAGGGTTGTAATAAAACGTTATGTCAATTTGGAATGCCTTTACATGGTTAGGTTATAGCAGCCATAGATGCAATGCCTCAGGCACCAAGGTAATAATATTAGTAATACTTCTCCCCCAAAGCCACATGATTTATCACTTAAATATCAGCTTTAAATATATTTTGGAAATTCAACTATTTTTCTCCAAACATCAGCTTATAAGGTCTGGAAATACGCAAAGTTTTGTCTCGAAGACACACACTTTTCCATTTTGGTTTACATATAATTATTGAGCCGAGCAAAAGTTTCAAATTTAGTAGACTGGAATGCACACAGAAGAGCTAATTAAATGTAGCTGGAGAGCTAGCAGTAGCTCACAAGCTACTCGTTGCGGACACCTGGTCTGGTAGTATTTTAGCACATTGAGGGAGATCAACCTTGGCATGGCTGCGAATACTCCAGGATGAGCCACAGGCACAGCCATGAAGTACATTGTGACCCAGGCACATGGGTCAGAATTGTGCACAATAATGAAGCACCAAATGGACCAAGCATGTGGTTTTGAATTGTGCACTCTGCTTCACTGGTAGCCTGGGTAAAGCATTCAACGCCGACATGATAGGATCCTGGCGTTTCAGTGCAAAAACATGCAAAGCTAGACAGCATGAATCTTTGAACTACTGATACTATGTTTAGATATGCATTTAGTGAACTGTGTTTCACAAATAAAATCACCTTTACATTTGAAACAGGTTTTGCTATTTTAACATTTGAAGGTTGAAAATTGGCTACATTGCAGTGAGTTTGAAGGGGGATTCTGTACGTGACTGTTTAGAACAGTGCTGGTAAAAACAAACACGGCAAGAGAAGATTCTTCACTTTCTACCCTTTTGTCGCAAACTTAGTTCAAGCATGAAAGTGATCTGCCCACACAAAAGGGTAATCGTAACGCAGACACAAAAACATCCCTTTATACACAATAAAATCGAGGATGGGACTATTTATGGACAGGGACACACTTGATCAATAAACTCTGTCTCATCGAAGAAGAGTGCCTCTTTTTAGCAAAGCAGTCCCTTTGGCACTCCACTATAAGTTACACTTGTTGAGGTAACTACCTCGTCCAGTGCCAAGAGCCTGCAGTATGTCTCCAGTGCTCTGACCTGGGCATCTTCGGTGTTGCAATACCGGCTTGTAGCATTTGCTCAAAGCTGCAAATGAAACACATTCCTCCAAGCAAACCTTATTAAAGTCTGACCTCTAGTCTGCAGAAGCCTGCAGTATTTTCTCCAGGAGTATTCACTGCTATCATCTATTGAGATGTTCACCCCTCCTTCCCTCTGTCCTAGCATCTTACCATCCATCCAGCCAATTTTTCCCTAAGCCTGTGAAATGTGCCCGTCCACTGTGCTATAAACAACAAATTCCCTTTGGTGCTGTAACGTAACTGGAGTATGGCATTTCTATAGATAAGGATCAGAAGATGCACTAAGCACTTATATGGCCCATGAAAGAGGCCTTATCCAAATATTATAAAATTAGTAAAAATGACAACAAATTTGACTAAATATGGGAAAAATACATTCAATTTTTATTTATTGCCGTCAGATTTAGAACATTCTTTTTTTTTTTTTTTAAAACACTCATCTACATATTAACACAAATTCTCCACATTTAATACAAAATACACACCTTATCGTCTCATTAAAATCTCTTAATGAGACAATAAAGGGTGTGGATTTTGTATTAAATGTGGAGAATTTTTGTTAATATGTAGACGAATTAAAATTCTAAATCTGACAGCAACAAAAATTGAATGTTCTGTTTACATATGTAGTAACATTTGCTGTAATTTTTACTAATTTTCAAATTTTTAATAATTTTTTTAATAAGGCCTCTTTCACGGTCCATATAAGTGATTAGTGCATCTTCTTATCCTTTTCTATAACATTCTCATACTCCAGTTAAGTTGTAGTACAAAAGGAAATTTGTTTATAGCAGTATACTTAGCCTGTATCTTTTGGCATTGAACGGTGTCTCTCCCGGATTTGTGGGGTGTTTGTACCTCTTCACAGTGCACCAAGTTTCAAAGGTCTACCCTCTGTTAATGTACGACCAGTGATCAGACAATGATATACACTTCTTTAGAATAGCTTCTACCGCAGTCCACAGCAGCATGTTGCAGAGACAGAGAAGCAGGCTCACCCACAGTTCTCCTACCTGTACGGCTGCCTTGCACATCTCCACAAGGCCCTGGATCAGGTAATATTTTGCTTCTGCCATTAGTTCTTTGATCTCCTGTCCAGTGTTTGGAAGTGTAATAGTGTCATCTCGCAAGTAGTTCAAAATGGTTCCGAAATGTTTTCCACAGCGATCTATAAGAATCCAACCTAAAATAGGAACAATGTGACTGGTTACTTACTTGCACAAATGGGTCTGCATTCCATACTAAGCATCTAGGACATACGTTTATGGTTACATTGATTAATTCAAGCTATTGTAAATAAAAAATGAAGAGTCCGTGTTGTTTCATACCTTGTGGTATTCATAAGTTATGCTCTTCTCCCATGCTTCTCACTAATGAAAATGAAATCTTTGCTGTGTTCATCTTTGTTCTCATCCCCATTGTGTTTAATCAGTCATACTTTTATGCCCTTATGGTTTTATTCATTTTTGGAAATACTGTAATAGGCAGCTATTCGGAACTGGTCTTTTACTCCTATGATATATATATATATATATATATATATATATATTATCTATTGGCGGTCGCCAGTAGATAGTTATAGTTACAACCTATTATCCATAGGAAATCCGCGACATTCTATTTGAAATAACTCTTGCCGGTTGACGTATCTTCGCGAAATTTTCAAACTTTGTGGCCCGCTCCGGTCCGCTCCTACCCTGAAAGTCTCGGGGGGATTCGTCAAGCGGGGGCCGAGAAAAAGGGGGGTCCCAAAACGCGTTTTCCCCATGCATTTTTCCATAGGAAACTTTAGACACGGCTACAGCCTCGAACTGCTGAACGGAATTACACCAAATTTGGCAAAGAGGTAGTTCTTGGTTCAGAAAGAACCCTTTTGTTAAATGGTGTAAATCCGTTCAGTAGTTGCTGAGAAAATGAAAAGTAAAAAGATAGTGATATCTATGGGCACGGAGGATTCGCGCACCCTCAGCGCACCCTGCGCGCACCGTCCCGATCACGAGCTGAATGTTAATTGGTTGTCAGCTGGCTGTCAACATTCCGATTCAGGAAATGTTGGCAGCCATTTTGTCCCTCGGTAGAACCGAGGGACAGAAACAAGTGCGCAAAGTGCACAAAGGGGGCAGGGTAGAAACACCCTGACCCCTAGGTTTGCTCAGGGGTCCCACAAGGACCCCCTGGGCAAAAAAAAGAAAAAAAAATTTTTTTTTAAAAAGAATCGGCAGGATGCGCTCAGGGTGCGCGAATCCTGCCGGAAAAAATCGAAGCGCGGTCTCCCGCGCTTCGATGTTAATTGGCCCCGGGTGGCCCAAGTCCCGGGGGCATGGTGGGGGGATAATTTAATGTGTGGGGGCCTCAAGGAGCCCCCAAGCCCCGGGGACCGCCACCCCCGGGGCTTTTTTTAAAAAATGGTGCGGGAGGGCTCCGAGCCCTCCCGCAGCCCCGGGCCCACCACCTCCCCGGGGCTTTTTTAAATTAATTTAACAACCTGTGTGGGGGGCTTCAGCCCCCCACACGCCCGGGACCGCCACCTCCCCGGGGCACTAACAAATTAAAATGGGGGTCCGTTTTGGACCCCCGAAGCCCGGGGACCACCACCTCCCCGGGCTGTGCTGATGTAGGGAGGGGGCCGCGCGGCCCCCTCCTGGAGCCCTTGATGGCCCTGGGGACCGCCACCCCCAGGGCCGGCTCCTGCAGTGTCCCGGGGTGCCCACCCCCGGGACACTGTAGTTTGCTATGGCAGGACGGGAGCCTCGCGGCTCCCGTCCTGCCATAGCAAACTGCTTTGGATATTGGAAGAGAGAGCAGGGAAACCTGCTCTCTCTTCCAATATCCAAAGCACATTGCTTTTCCACATGGGGAGCAGCATGTCAGCTGCTCCCCATGTGGAAAGCAATGTCGGCTCCCAAGGGACGTGGGGAGCCGGCGGGACTGTGGGGGGATTGGGGACCCCCCACAGTCCCCAACGGAGAGGGCCAGCCCCGGGGGATGGGGTCCCCGGGGCAAGTAGTGGCCCAGGAGGGGGCCACGCGGCCCCCTCCCCAAAAAAGAAAAATTAAAAAAATTAAAAAAAATGGAAAGGCCGGCCCCGGGGATGGGGTCCCGGGGCCTTAAATGGCCAGAGGAGGGGGACACGCAGCCCCCTCCAAAGAATAAAAATAAAAGGCCATGCCCCGGGGGATGGGGTCCCCGGGGCCTTAAATGGCCAGAGGAGGGGGCCACGCAGCCCCCTCCAAAGAATAAAAATAAAGGCCATGCCCCGGGGGATGGGGTCCCCGGGGCCAATACAGGCCCAGGGAAGGGGGCCACGCGGCCCTCTTCCCGTTTTTTTTATTAAAAATTAAAAAAAGGGGTGAGGCCCTGGGGGATGGGGTCCCCAGGGCATAAAAACAGGAAAAAGGAAGGGGGCCACACAGCCCCCTTCAGGGCACAACATTTTTTTTTCTTTTTTTAAACGATCGGGCCCGCAGGCCCCGCCCCCTTCCTTCACCACTCTGCAAACGCGCCCCTGGCGCGTTTGCAGAGGGGGAACGAATTCCCCTTGAATACTGGGGGTCCCTGGGGGCCAACTAGCCCACCAGGAACCTCCAATATGCGCCAGGGGCTGCGTTGCAGAGACGTGTAGAGAGGCCACACCCCTTTTACACCTCTCTGCAACGCAGCTCTGTGGCGCTTTTGGAGGTATATGGTGGGCTAGTTGGACTCCGGGGACCCTCAGGATTCAAGGGGACTTAATCCCCAACTTAAAACGCGCCACGGGGTGCGTTTGCACAGTGGTGAAGGGAGGGGGCGGGGCTTCAGGTGACATGTGTGCAAACAGGCCCGTGGCGCGTTTTAAGATGGGGAATTAAATCCCCTTCAATCCTGAGGGTCCCTGAGGGCCAACTAGCCCAACAGGTACATCCAGAAAGCGCCACAGAGCTGCGTTGCAGAGAGGTGTAAAAGGGGTGTGGCCTCTCTACACGTCTCTGCAACGCAGCACTCCTGGCGCATATTGGAGGTTCCTGGTGGGCTAGTTGGCCCCTAGGGACCCTCAGGATTCAAGGGGACTTAATCCCCCAACTTAAAACGCGCCACGGGGCGCGTTTGCACAGATGTCACCTCAGGCCCCGCCCCCTCCCTTCACCATTGTGCAAATATTCCTCTAAAATCAGCCGAAATATGAATTCCGATTTACTCACCTGTTATCAGGAGAGACCTCAGTGCTGCATCTTTCAGCCCAGTACTGGTCCTGAAAAGTAATTTTAACCGTACTTACCGGTAACTTGAATTTCCTTCATAGGCTAACATTGACTGGTTTCACTTGGAAATTCTTCTAAGTGTGAAGTTTTGGAACTTTAAAATATTCCTCTAAAATCAGCCGAAATACGAATTCCGATTTACTCACCTGTTATCAGGAGAGACCTCAGTGCTGCATCTTTCAGCCCAGTACTGATCCTCAAAAGTAATTTTAACCGTACTTACCAGTAACTTGAATTTCCTTCCATAGGATATCATTGCCTGCTTTTTGCTGAAAAAGTTTCTAAGTGTTGATTTTTGAAACATACAAATATTCCTCTAAAATCAGCCGAAATCCGAATTCTGATTTACTCACCTGTTATCAGGAGAGACCTCAGTGCTGCATCTTTCAGCCCAGTACTGATCCTCAAAAGTAATTTTAACCGTACTTACCAGTAACTTGAATTTCCTTCCATAGGATATCATTGCCTGCTTTTTGCTGAAAAAGTTTCTAAGTGTTGATTTTTGAAACATACAAATATTCCTCTAAAATCAGCCGAAATCCGAATTCTGATTTACTCACCTGTTATCAGGAGAGACCTCAGTGCTGCATCTTTCAGCCCAGTACTGGTCCTGAAAAGTAATTTTAACCGTACTTACCAGTAACTTGAATTTCCTTCCATAGGCTAACATTGACTGGTTTCACTTGGAAATTCTTCTAAGTGTGGAGTTTTGGAACTTAAAAATATTCCTCTAAAATCAGCCGAAATACGAATTCCGATTTACTCACCTGTTATCAGGAGAGACCTCAGTGCTGCATCTTTCAGCCCAGTACTGATCCTCAAAAGTAATTTTAACCGTACTTACCGGTAACTTGAATTTCCTTCATAGGCTAAGATTGACTGGTTTTCAGCAAAAAAGTTTCAAAGTGTTGATTTTCACAAACTACAAATATTCCTTAAAAATCGCCTGTATGACTTAAACGCATTCTTTCAACTGTTTACAGGAGATGCACGAGTGCTGGATCCAGGATCCAACACTGAGTAAGAAAAAGTAACGATAACAGTTTTTACCTGCTAAGTGAATTTCCTTCCATAGGATAACATTGGTGATTCTATGAGAAAAAGTTTCTAAGTGTCAACTTTTAAAATACAATAATATTCCTTAAAAATCACGACTGTAACCAAAACGCTTTTACTCAACTGTTTACAGGAGATGTACCAGGACTGAATCTAGGATCCAGTCCTGTGGTTACAAAAGTAATCCATAAAGTAACTAATTGCATTTAACTAGAAATTCACATTGAGCTGAATGTTGCATTGTGTTTGAAAATGTGTTGCCCATTGCAACAACTGTAACTACTGTACTTAAAAGTCTATTGCCTATCTGCAAAGTATTTAAACTAAAGTAATTCATTCTGAGAAAGTATTTTTGTAATGTAATGTATAATGTAATTACAATGTAATTTAAAAAATAAAATATGTAAAAAAAATTGTTTCTAAAAATGTAGTAAATCAGTATGAAAAAAATTAATATAACAATTAATACATTTAAAAATTGTCATTTACAAAACCTTTGAAATTCACTGAAAAAACCGTAGGTTTCAGGCACGTTATAGTTAGAAATTAGCATTTAAAAAACCTTGGAAATTCACTGAAAAAACCATAGGTTTCAGACACGTTATAGTTACAAATTAGCATTTAAAAAACCTTGGAAATTCACTGAAAAAACCATAGGTTTCGGACACGTTATAGTTACAAATTAGCATTTAAAAAACCTTTAAAATTCACTGAAAAAATCATAGGTTTTAGGGACAGTTATAGTTACTTGGACATTGCACTCGTACAAAACCCGTGAAATTCCCCCGTTATAGTTAGTTCAGCTAACTATAACTCGCGCCCCCGCAATGCACTGCTGATGACGTCAGATATTACATCACTCATGACATGGTCAGTGACATCACTGATGACATCACTGATGACATCATCCACGTGATAATCTGATGCACCTCCTCACACCCTAATATAACCTTTGATACACCCACTCTAAATTACAGACTGCCATTCGCAAAACCATAGACACTCCAACACCAATAACTACATACCCACTCACTGATTCTTAGGTCTACACACACACATCCACTCACTCACCCGTACAGTCACTCATACTTACGGTCACTCAGTACAGGACTATCATATGCACTCTTACTCCTATATAGACACTCAAACAACTCCACTCATCCATAGAGATACTCACACACCTAGTCAGTCATGCAAATAATTAAACACACTGCCATTTACTCACCTATACAGTTATACACACACCAGCTCACTTACTCATACAAATAGTAGCACATTGTTACACTCTTATACAATCACTGATACAAGCACACACTCATCCATACAGCCACTATCACAATCACTCACTCTTGCTTATAGCTATTTATATACTCCAACACACATATATACTGCCTTTCACATATGTAGTTACTCACACATGTACCACTGGGACATACATTCACTCACTAACACACTCTTACACACACTTACCCACCCATACAGTCTATCACAGATGCACTCTTGAAACCATCCACCCAGTGAATCACCCACTCACACATCTATGCACAGAGTTGCACACACCCCTCCCACACAAACACTCAGGCACCCATACAGATACTCAGACAAGCATTCAATAACTCATATAGACACTCATGTAGCTATTCACAAACACATGCAGCCACTTACACAGCAACAGACAGACGGATACAGACATTCATCCAGTTTAGTCACTAACCCATGCATTCAGTAAGATACGTTAAATCACTCACTTATAGAGTCAGTCACGCACCTACTAAATCATCCATACAGACACTTACACACCCACTCATTCTTCAATACGTCTTTTCCTATATATATTAAAAATATTTAAACTTTACAGAAACACAGTCACTGGATGATGTCATCAGTGATGTCATCAGTGATGTCATTTGAGATGTCATCAGTGATGTCATCAGTGATGTCACTGACCATGTCATGAGTGATGTAATATGTGACGTCATCAGCAGTGCATTGCGGGGCGCGAGTTATAGTTAGCTGGACTAACTATAACGGGGAATTTCACGGGTTTTGTACGAGTGCAATGTCCAAGTAACTATAACTGTCCCTAAAACCTATGGTTTTTTCAGTGAATTTCAAAGGTTTTTTAAATGCTAATTTGTAACTATAACGTGTCTGAAACCTATGGTTTTTTCAGTGAATATATATATAGATATATACACACACACACACACACACACACAAACAGACATATATACACACACACACACACATATATATAATATATATACACACACACATATACACACACACACACGTTGCAATATAAAAACAAGCATTTGCAATGCAATAGGTCTCGCATTCACGTGAGTTTGAGCTATTGGCATTGTAAATGACAATGCCTTTTATTTAGGTTTTGGGTTTTAAAACATAAATAAAATGCATTGTCATTTACAATACTAATAGCTTAAACTCTCGCAAATGCGAGACCTATTGCATTGTAAATGCGTGTTTAAACACGGAGGGAGTCGCAGGGGGTCTCCCGGGGATGCTTTCGACTCAGGCACCAAAACCGAGCTCTGCTACTGCAGCCTACGTCATCGTATCATTCGATATTTTTATTTCTATGGCACGAGGCGCTCACAAAGCCAGCTAATGAACCAGGAGCAACCCCACCGCACGGGTGCTCTTCGGCACTTTCTGACATCATAAAAATATTCACACGAGCTTTTCATACATCTAAAAGCCTGACCCAGCCCCCGTGCCGACTATCACACCAGGGGTAAGGTAAATGGTAAGGTAAATGGTAAATTTATTTATTGCATAAGTTAATTAAAACCATTGCATAACAATAAAACCATTAAAAGAACACAACAAAGATCATAAACATTTAAACCTCGAGATAAGAGCATTGATTATGTCCAGGGGTGAGCTGTAAGTACGTAGAAGATGCTAAACACTATGAAGAGAGGAAAGAGCCACACCAACTTCAGAAATGAGAAATAGGCGTCGCCACACATTAGAGTCAGGCCTACCAAGAACCATGAAAGCTTCAAGCTCGAGGTGGCATCCGTTTCACCCAGAGCAAAGCTACTTTTAAATCATATTTTATTAGATTCTAAAATTAGCAGGAGACAAAACCTACAAGAATGTACTACGCTATTACTTAAGAATACATCAAGAATATTAAAGCAACAAAGACCAGTAAAGATACAATTACAATTATTTTCTAATTCTTAGACCCATCGTAGGCATACACGATATAGGGTTGGGGTGGGGAGGGGAAAGAGAAAAACAATAAATATATAAACGTTACAAATAGTATAAATATATATAAAAAATAACAATAGCGCGTCTATAATTCTTGTTGTTAATATTATTTATTATTATTATTTACAACAATTGATAATAGCAATAATAATATAATTATAACAATAGCGGGAAACATAAATTTATTGGTATAACTCATTCAATTTCTTCTAGATTTAACCCTACATACTCATTCGATTTTTATTGAAAAACATCACGTTCTCACAGATAGATGCAAGGCTACGTTTTGGCAACAACGAAACACTTACTTATATTTTTACAGCACTAATCTCACTTATTGTACAGTGCTAAGAGGTACTTTGGGTGTATGAGCGCTACAGTAGGCAAACCAGCATTATACCGAAGGATACTTTACTTCCTTTGCTCTGCGCAGCAGCCTTTATTCATATCTAGAGCTGCGTGGTATATCACGCTCTTCTGTGATAAGACGACGTACACATTTCATCTCTTATGTTTATTAGGACGCAATGCACTGCAAGGGAAACTCTCACTTCGCAGAGTGAGATGACGTTCCTGCTTAATGCTTTAAGAACCGTCTCGCGCGCCACACACCTCCACATACTTGCTTCCTTCAGAGTGTAAAATACAAACAGACCAGGGCACGGGCACAACATACTTGCGAATAGAATGTCACGAACACTGTGCTCACGCATTTGTCAGGCCTTCCTCCCCTAACCAGTTGTTTTAAAAAGCCCGAAAGATCTTCAGACTGAGGCGACGGATACCCGTGGCGCAGCAAAATTGAAATGGGCTCCATTTTTTGGTTCAGCAGTAGAAAGCAACTATATTTGGGGTAGAGTGAGCCTCGCACACTCTGAGGCGCCGGTGCCACTGCATACACTATTGATGATAGGTACGCCCCTGGATGATACTGTACCTCTTCATAATGACGGTTCCCTCAGCTGGTGCCAATATTCCAGGCTGGGACGCTGCTGTACGAAATACCTTTTTACTCTCTCCCCGAAAGTGCTGTAACAGATGGGGCGAAATTTTGAAGCTTACTAGGTTCGTCCCAGAAATAGCGGGTAGTATCCCGTTCATCGTTGCAGTGGTAGGTAATATCCTCCACACCATTCTTTCACATATTTTAGCTATGGGGCATGCTGCACACCCCATTCACTGTAGATAGTCACTTCTCACGGTCCTGAAGAAACGCCACCTGATCCTTAGGACTAATTGGCGTGAAACATGTCGAACAAAGCGATACCAAAGGGGATGATGGACGGAGCGCTAGAGCAAATCAAACACTCACCCCCAGTCAACTGATCTGGGTTTAATCCATCATCATTCTTTAGCTCACTCCACCACCCCAGTTCAGACATGGCCATATGCAAATCAGTCTGACCCTGTGCCTCATGGGAACAGTCCAGCCCGAACTGCCAAGCCATGTCTTCCCTGGACCGGAAACAAGCATCCTGGGACCGGTTTCGGGTTCAAAACCCTCATCAGCCAGGCTATCTTGAATCCAGTGGCAAAGTGAGCAAGGGACCCACGTCTGGGCATACCCTGCCAATTTAGGGCGAACAAAGCGATACCAAAGGGGATGATGGACGGAGCGCTAGAGCAAATCAAACACTCACCCCCAGTCAACTGATCTGGGTTTAATCCATCATCATTCTTTAGCTCACTCCACCACCCCAGTTCAGACATGGCCATATGCAAATCAGTCTGACCCTGTGCCTCATGGGAACAGTCCAGCCCGAACTGCCAAGCCATGTCTTCCCTGGACCGGAAACAAGCATCCTGGGACCGGTTTCGGGTTCAAAACCCTCATCAGCCAGGCTATCTTGAATCCAGTGGCAAAGTGAGCAAGGGACCCACGTCTGGGCATACCCTGCCAATTTAGGGCGAACAAAGCGATACCAAAGGGGATGATGGACGGAGCGCTAGAGCAAATCAAACACTCACCCCCAGTCAACTGATCTGGGTTTAATCCATCATCATTCTTTAGCTCACTCCACCACCCCAGTTCAGACATGGCCATATGCAAATCAGTCTGACCCTGTGCCTCATGGGAACAGTCCAGCCCGAACTGCCAAGCCATGTCTTCCCTGGACCGGAAACAAGCATCCTGGGACCGGTTTCGGGTTCAAAACCCTCATCAGCCAGGCTATCTTGAATCCAGTGGCAAAGTGAGCAAGGGACCCACGTCTGGGCATACCCTGCCAATTTAGGGCGAACAAAGCGATACCAAAGGGGATGTTGGACGGAGCGCTAGAGCAAATCAAACACTCACCCCCAGTAAACTGATCTGGGTTTAATCCATCATCATTCTTTAGCTCACTCCACCACCCCAGTTCAGACATGGCCATATGCAAATCAGTCTGACCCTGTGCCTCATGGGAACAGTCCAGCCCGAACTGCCAAGCCATGTCTTCCCTGGACCGGAAACAAGCATCCTGGGACCGGTTTCGGGTTCAAAACACTCATCAGCCAGGCTATCTTGAATCCAGTGGCAAAGTGAGCAAGGGACCCACGTCTGGGCATACCCTGCCAATTTAGGGCGAACAAAGCGATACCAAAGGGGATGATGGACGGAGCGCTAGAGCAAATCAAACACTCACCCCCAGTCAACATGTCGACCATCAAGGAGTAGAGCGCCTCTTGACCCTTGGTAGCTTGTTAGTCGCCTCTCCTCACTATTTTAAATCAAGTGGGGTTCCACCTAGAATAAAATTTACTCTTAAGGATTCCCCCCTTGTTTTATTTTCACTTTTAGAACATCTACACTTACACTAGGTCCCTCACACCCACGGCACCCATACGGCAGGAACAAAAGATCTCCGGCAAAGAGCCCCTTTATGGGTGCCCGTCGGGTATTGCAGCGCCGACCCGACGAGGAGCAGACCCATATGATGAAGCATGACACCTAGCTTGCTGGGTGTGTGAGGGCCTTAGTTCCGAAAGCAGGATTTCTCCTCCTTTCTGGGTGCCTGGGACACTATCTGCATGTTGAGGAACTGCTTACCTCTTTTTTACATATACTTTGACAAGGAATTCTCTTGCACATAAACATATTCCAATAAAGCAGGGAGAAAGAAACTTTTGAAAACTGCTTTAATACACAGCAGACAACACAATCCTGCAAGGAATAATGAAGAAAACATTGCCAGCACATAGGCTGCATTGTGGAAACATTAGTGTAGAAAGCTGAAAAGCTAACCCACATAAACACTCGGATAAACTGGCACCGTGCCTTTAAGGCAGCCATGACCCCTAGCTTCCCATCATGCCTCAGGGGTGACAGTTAGGTCAGTTGTTCTTTCCGGCTCCTTCTGTCAGGACCCTGGTTACTTCAGCTCTACCTCTTTTTTCTGATTTTCTGTCAGAAAATTCTTCAATTTTTGATAAAACCTCTTACTTTGACATCTTTTTGGTGTTAAAGTATTTCTCTACTGTTTTTTTTAGAGAGTTGAGCATCGTTTTACAACAGAATGCCCTCTCTTTTTGACTCTTGCCCTTCCTGTGGCAAGAAGAAGGCCAAATCAGACTTCCATCCTGTCTGTATTCTATGCCTTCCTTCTGAACATAATCCTAAATCCTGCCAGCATTGCAAGCTGCTGTCCAACAGAACTCTAAAGGACAGAGAAAGGATTCGTCTCCATGGATTGGCTAAGAAGAGAAAATCACCTTCTAGAGACAAGCCTCCGATGAAGAAGAGGAAAGAGAGCTTATCTACAAGTAAGATTCCAGTATGCTCTCCATCGGCGTCAGGCTCGCCGCCTCAAATCCCTTCATCGGCAGCAAAAACGTCGACGAGAAGACCATCGACGGCGGGCTCGCCGTCGAGAGAACACCGGTCGTCGAAGAACGCAGGTACGTCGAATCCTCCGCTGTCGTCAACCGGGCGACGATCGGCGTAGAGGAGTCGCTCTCCGTTGGTGCGGGCTCGCCCAGCGTCGAGACACAGATCTCCGTCGTCGCCGTCGATGCGGCGTTCGACGTCGAGACAGGCTCTGCCGTCGCAGGGTCTCCAGCGTTCGGCGTCGAAGCAAGCATCTCAGTCGACGACACCCAGACGACAGTCGACGTCGAGACACACCTCGTCACCTGAGGATAGACACTCATCGCATCCGCCGTCGTCCAGGCGGCGTTCGACGTCGAAGGCAAGATCCTCTCCGACGGCGCGGTATTAGACGTCAAGACCAAGGGTAAAATATACCAGGCGTCGTTCGACGTCGAGACGGCGGTCTCCGTCGACGGCGAGAAGGTCAGCGTCGAGAGAAAGATCGACGTCGAGAAGGTTTTCTCCGTCTACCCGCTCATCGTTGAGGTCTCCACGCTCATCGTCGAAGGCGAGGTCTATGGGCTCCAGACACACTGAGAGGTCGACGTCGAAGAGAAATTCACCAGTGATGGTGACAGAGCAGGTCGACGTCGAGACACACCCCATCGAAGTCACATCGCTCATCCAGACGCCGATCACGCTCCAGAAGCTGCAGAGAGTCCTCCCACTCCATCCGGAGCTCACCCCAGACGGTTGCGTCATCACGCAGTGCTTCTGTTCACTCGCAGGAGCCTACAAAAGCACCGCCAGGAGGTTCTCCAAGGAGACAGCGATCTCCTTCCATCCATCTCTCTCCCAGATGGCTTCAACCACTCCATCATTGGCAGACGGGGTCCACAGGTCACGCTCAACGACCTACGACCTACGACCTACTCCAGTCCGCAGCACAGATCACCATTACAGCGTCTTGTGCAGGAAGTGGATAAATCACCCACCACTCGGGCCAGGGAACACCGAGGCAGATCCCCTGAACGCAGGTCGTCTCAGGGACATCGCAAGAGGCGGCGTACACCATCTTGGTCTTCCTCTTCGACACATTCATCCAAAAGGGATTACTCACCTACCCTGACGGATAGTCCTCCCTCCAGAGTGTCGCCTATTGATGATGTGAACACTTTTCATGAGGTTCTCACCAGAGGGGCTCAGAAGCTAGGCATCACCATGTCAGCTCCTCAGACAACCAAGTCCATCATTTTTTAGACTCTCCACCAAAGGTCTGCGACTAGACCATTGCTTCCTTTGGTCCCTGGCATCATCGAGCCGGTAATGGATCTCTTCCTTGCTCCAGCATCGGCTAAAGCAGCTCCAGCTCGGATTCTTACAAAATACAAGCCAGCTGCATCGGATCCTCTTTTCCTTAGATCGGATCCACCTCCAGACTCTGTTATAATTGCAGCAGCGAAAAAGACGCATGCGGTTGCATCTTCCTCCTCCGCTCCTCCGGATAAAGAGAGTAGAGCACAAGACTCTTGGGGACGGAAGGCTTGTGGCTCTGCAGCGTCTTCTCTGCAAGTGTCCAACGCTGCGGCTCTGCTGGGTCGTTATGACAGATCACTATGGGACTCACTGGAGCGCTTCAAGGACAAGCTCCCAAAGGAGGATCAGCAGGACTTCTCTGAAATCCTTCACGAAGGTGCTCTGGTGGCTAACCAGGTAATCAGCACTGCAGCAGATGGTGCGTCCCTGGCGGCTCACTCGTATGCACATGGCATATGTGCACGACAATCTTCCTGGCTGCGCCTCACAGCGTTAAAACCAGAAGCACAACAACGCATCCTGAATCTCCTTTTTCTGGCACTTCACTGTTTGGTGCTCACACAGACGAAGAAATGGCGAGGATGAAGGCCGAGTTGGACACCTTAAAAGCGGTGGGCCTAGAGAAGAAAAAGGAATTTAGGAAGAGATACCGGCCCTACAATCGGAAAAGCTACCAACAGAGGGTTCAAACCCCTCAATGGTCACAAAGCAAACAGGGCAAATCCCAGTATCAAGGCCGCCGTTCCTCGAGAGGAAGAGGAGGACATCAACAGCAGTCCTCCTCCGCATCAAAAACTCCAGGGAAGCAATGAGTTTCTGCTTCCTCTAGCACCGTTGCACACTCCAGTGAGAGGAAGTATCTCAAGTTACATTCAAGAGTGGCGCAACATAACCAAAGATCAGTGGGTGCTAAATATACTAAAAAATGGGTACACACTACGTTTTTGGACGTCCCCAAGAGACATTCCTCGTGTGAAATCTCGTCATCTACATATAGACCTCCTGCGTCAGGAAGTGTCGACCCTTCTCAAAAAACGAGCAATAGAAGAGGTCCCTCAAGCGCAGAGAGGAAAGGGAGTGCACCCACGATACTTCCTTGTTCAGAAAAAAGATCAACCGAACAAGTTCAGACCAATTCTGGATCTACGTTCTCTGAACAAGTCCATCAAAAAGGAAAAGTTTCGGATGTTGGCGCTCCACCAAATATTTCCACATCTAAGGAAAGGCGATTGGATGTGTTCGGTGGATCTCCAAGATGCGTACTTTCACATCCCAATCACAGCACGACATCGCAAGTTCTTGCGATTCACGGTGGGAACAAGACATTACCAGTTCAAAGTCTTACCCTTCGGCCTAAAATCAGCTCCGAGGGTATTCACCAAATGCATGGCAGTAGTAGCGGCAGCATTACATCGCCAAGGCTTGTTCGTATATCCATACCTGGACGACTGGCTGCTGAAGGGATCCTCTCCTCAAATGGTGCAGGAACACCTTCGCACCTGCCTAGATCTCCTTCAGCGCTTAGGCCTGCATGTCAACCTGGACAAGTCGATCCTTCACCCAACTCAATCACTCCACTATCTGGTCGCCAACCTCAACTCCGACCTCGGAAAAGTGTTTCCTTCGGAGGAGAGATTGTCATCAATGAAAGACAAAGGCAACATCATCCTTCAGGCTCATCAGCCGTCAGTAAGACAGGTGGCTTCTCTACTGGGTCGATGGCCTCGTGCATTTTTCTCATACCCAACGCCAGATTGAGGATGAGACCATTACAGCAAGATCTCGAGGACTAATGGGATCAATCCTCGGGTCAGTGGAACGACCGGATTGTCCTCTCTCCTGCAGCAAAGAAGTCCATTCTCTGGTGGCTGCAACCACAGAACCTACTGGTGGGAGTCCCTTTTCATCAACCTCTGCCAGAGCAATCTCTGATCACGGATGCATCACTTCAGGGCTGGGGAGTGCATCTGGGTCATCTGCAAACTCAGGGCAGATGGACCAGCAGAGAACAGACATATCACATCAATATGCTGGAACTGCGGGCGGTTCATTTAGCCCTCAAAGCTTTTCAACCGTCAATTCACCTCGGATCGATCCTAGTGCAAACGGACAATACAACCACCATGTATTACTTGAACAAACAAGGTGGAACTCGCTCTCGCCCTCTGTCTCTCGAATCCCAGGCGATCTGGCACTGGCTGCTAGCCAGGAACCTATCGATCACGGCAATCCATCTGCCGGGAGAGCAGAACGTGCGAGCAGACGCCCTCAGTCGTCACTTCCAAGAGCAAGAATACTGGGTGCTCAACGACGAAGTGGTAGCAGAAATCTTTCATCAATGGGGTCATCCTTCCATCGACCTTTTTGCAGACGATCAAAACAGAAAATGCCACGCCTTCGCATCCAGGTTTTACCGACCAGGAACGAGAGGGAATGCTCTTTTGATAGATTGGTCAGGGACGTTTGCATACGCCTTTCCACCCCTCCCTCTAATTCCGAAGGTGGTGGCCAAACTTCTGCGATCCAGAATGAGGATGATACTCATAGCACCGGACTGGCCTCGCCAATGGTGGTATCCGGACCTTTTGCAACTCTCGGTTCGCCCGCATCGGAGACTTCCGTGCAGGCCGGACCTTCTCACCAAAATGGGAGGGAAAATTCTGCACCCCAGCCTTCCCTCGCTCAGCTTGACAGCATGGCTCCTGAAGTCCTGCAGTACGGACATTTGAACCTCTCCCTCAGGACTGCATGGACATTTTAAGGGAGTCAAGGAGACCTTCCACAAGATCCTCATACTCTCTAAAGTGGAAAAGGTTTTACTTGTGGTGTATCCGTAATGATTGGAGTCCAATTAACGGGCAAGAGGAGGTAATCTTGCCGTATTTGCTCTATTTGGCCAAATCTGGTTTGAAATATTCTTCCATTAAAGTGCATTTGGCGGCTATCACAGCATATCGTAAATCACCTAACCAGCCTTCTTTCTTTCAGCTTCAGGTGGTCAAGGACTTCCTGCAGGGGTTAAAAAAGGTTTATCCCCCTGTTCGACCTCCTTCACCTCCTTGGGAGTTGAATTTGGTATTGTCTAAATTGATGGGACCTCCATTTGAACCCATTCATAAGTCTACATTGAAACACCTTTCTTGGAAAGTAGCTTTTCTAGTAGCAATTACATCAGCACGCAGAGTGAGTGAGATACAAGCACTCTGTTCTAAAGAACCCTATACGGTTTTCCACCATAATAGGGTGGTTATGCGAACTCACCCTTCCTTCCTACCTAAGGTTGTGTCAGAGTTCCATGTTAATCAGACAATTTCTCTACCCTCTTTCTTTCCCAGTCCATCCACACCAGCGGAAAGGTCTCTTCATTCGCTAGACCTCAAGAGGGTTCTCAAATTCTATTTGGATGCAACAAAATCCATTAGAAAAACTGATCAATTGTTTGTAAACTATGGCTCTGTAAGAACAGGCTTCCCAGCTTCTAAAAGATCCATTTCAAGATGGATAGTATCTTGTATAAAGTTGGCATACCAAATTGCAAATAAGCCTCTGTTTGCCTCCCCTAAAGCTCATTCTACTAGGGTCAAGGCTGCTACGATTGCATTCTTACATAATGTACCGATGGCCGAGATTTGCAAGGCGGCAACTTGGAAATCGGTCCATACGTTTACCAGACATTACTGTCTGGATTCTGACTCCAGAGCAGGTACCCAAGTGGGCCAGGCCTCCTTGAGAAATCTGCTAACCTATTGGAGTCTGTATAGGCCTTATGGCGTTTATGTATCTGGATGAATCTCTGTTTACTTGCCCGCAGGATGAGGGGATGGGCTTTCTATTCTATTCATGTGCTTATGACTATTGATGAGGATCCCCTGGAAGAGAAGGATAAGTTACTTACCTGTAATCCTAGTTCTCTTCCAGGGGTATCCTCATCAAAGTCATAAGCAACCCACCCGCCTCCCCGGGCAAGTGAACATGATTCATATATCTCTTTGTAAAAAGTTCTGCGGATATCCGCAAAGAACAACTGACCTAACTGTCACCCCTGAGGCATGATGGGAAGCTAGGGGTCATGGCTGCCTTAAAGGCACGGTGCCAGTTTATCCGAGTGTTTATGTGGGTTAGCTTTTCAGCTTTCTACACTAATGTTTCCACAATGCAGCCTATGTGCTGGCAATGTTTTCTTCATTATTCCTTGCAGGATTGTGTTGTCTGCTGTGTATTAAAGCAGTTTTCAAAAGTTTCTTTCTACCTGCTTTATTGGAATATGTTTATGTGCAAGAGAATTCCTTGCAACATTGCTCAGCATGTTTATGGGAGGCTACATTGTGTGTTTTTATATATATATATATATATTCACTGAAAAAACCATAGGTTTTAGGGACAGTTATAGTTAGTTGGTTATTGCACTCGTACAAAACCCGTGAAATTCCCCCGTTATAGTTAGTCCAGCTAACTATAACTCGCGCCCCCGCAATGCACTGCTGATGACGTCACATATTACATCACTCATGACATGGTCAGTGACATCACTGATGACATCACTGATGACATCTCAAATTACATCACTGATGACATCACTGATGACATCATCCAGTGACTGTGTGTTTCTGTAAAGTTTAAATATTTTTAATATATATAGGAAAAGACGTATTGAAGAATGAGTGGGTGTGTAAGTGTCTGTATGGATGATTTAGTAGGTGCGTGACTGACTCTATAAGTGAGTGATTTAACGTATCTTACTGAATGCATGGGTTAGTGACTAAACTGGGTGAATGTCTGTATCCGTCTGTCTGTTGCTGTGTAAGTGGCTGCATGTGTTTGTGAATAGCTACATGAGTGTCTATATGAGTTATTGAATGCTTGTCTGAGTATCTGTATGGGTGCCTGAGTGTTTGTGTGGGAGGGGTGTGTGCAACTCTGTGCATAGATGTGTGAGTGGGTGATTCACTGGGTGGATGGTTTCAAGAGTGCAACTGTGATAGACTGTATGGGTGGGTAAGTGTGTGTAAGAGTGTGTTAGTGAGTGAATGTATGTCCCAGTGGTACATGTGTGAGTAACTACATATGTGAAAGGCAGTATATATGTGTGTTGGAGTATATAAATAGCTATAAGCGAGAGTGAGTGATTGTGATAGTGGCTGTATGGATGAGTGTGTGCTTGTATCAGTGATTGTATAAGAGCGTAAGAATGTGCTACTATTTGTATGAGTGAGCTGGTGTGTGTGTATAACTGTATAGGTGAGTAAATGGTAGTGTGTTTAATTATTTGCATGACTGACTAGGTGTGTGAGTACCTCTATGGATGAGTGGCGGTGTTTGAGTGTCTATATAGGAGTATGAGTGCATATGATAGTCCTGTACTGAGTGACCGTAAGTATGAGTGACTGTACGGGTGAGTGAGTGGATGGATGTGTGCGTAGACCTAAGAATCAGTGAGTGGGTATGTAGTTTTTGGTGTTGGAGTGTCTATGGTTTTGCGAATGGCAGTCTGTAATTTAGAGTGGGTGTATCAAAGGTTATATTAGGGTGTGAGGAGGTGCATGAGATTATCACGTGGATGATGTCATCAGTGATGTCATTTGAGATGTCATCAGTGATGTCATCAGTGATGTCACTGACCATGTCATGAGTGATGTAATATGTGACGTCATCAGCAGTGCATTGCGGGCGCGAGTTATAGTTAGCTGGACTAACTATAACGGGGGAATTTCACGGGTTTTGAACGAGTGCAATGTCCAACTAACTATAACTGTCCCTAAAACCTATGGTTTTTTCAGTGAATTTCAAAGGATTTTTAAATGCTAATTTGTAACTATAACGTCCCTGAAACCTATGGTTTTTTCAGTGAATTTCAAAGGTTTTTTAAATGCTAATTTGTAACTATAACATGTCTGAAACCTACAGTTTTTTCAGTGAATTTCAAAGGATTTGTAAATGACAATTTTTAAATGTATTAATTGTTATATAAATTTTTTTCATACTGATTTCCAAATTTTTTAGAATTTTTTTTTTACATATTTTATTTTTTAAATTACATTGTAATTACATTATACATTACATTACAAAAAATACTTTCTCAGAATGAATTACTTTAGTTTAATTACTTTGCACATAGGCAATAGACTTTTAAGTACAGTAGTTACAGTTGTTGCAATGGGCAACACATTTTCAAACACAATGCAACATTCAGCTCAATGTGAATTTCTAGTTAAATGCAATTAGTTACTTTATGGATTACTTTTTTAACCACATTACTGGATCCTAGATTCAGTCCTGGGACATCTCCTGTAAACAGTTGAGTAAAAGCGTTTTGGTTACAGTCGTGATTTTTAAGGAATATTATTGTACTTTAAAAGTTCACACTTAGAAACTTTTTCTCATAGAATCACCAATGTTATCCTATGGAAGGAAATTCACTTAGAAGTTAAAAACTGTTATCGTTACTTTTTCTTACTCAGTGTTGGATCCTGGATCCAGCACTGGTGCATCTCCTGTAAACAGTTGAAAGAATGCGTTTAAGTCATACAGGCGATTTTTAGGAATATTTGTAGTTTGTGAAAATCGACACTTTGAAACTTTTCTGCTGAAAACCAGACAATGGATTCCTATGGAAGAAAATATAAGTTACTGGTAAGTACGATTAAAATTACTTTTCGGGACCAGTACTGGGCTGAAAGATGCAGCACTGAGGTCTCTCCTGATAACAGGTTAGTAAATCGGAATTCGTATTTCGGCTTATTTTAGAGGAATATTTTAAAGTTCCAAAACTCCACACTTAGAAGAATTTCCAAGTGAAACCAGTCAATGTTAGCCTATGAAGGAAATTCAAGTTACCGGTAAGTACGGTTAAAATTACTTTTCAGGACCAGTACTGGGCTGAAAGATGCAGCACTGAGGTCTCTCCTAATAACAGGTGAGTAAATCGGAATTCGTATTTCGGCTGATTTTAGAGGAATATTTTAAAGTTCCAAAACTCCACACTTAGAAGAATTTCCAAGTGAAACCAGTCAATGTTAGCCTATGAAGGAAATTCAAGTTACCGGTAAGTACGGTTAAAATTACTTTTCAGGACCAGTACTGGGCTGAAAGATGCAGCACTGAGGTCTCTCCTGATAACAGGTGAGTAAATCGGAATTCGTATTTCGGCTGATTTTAGAGGAATATTTTAAAGTTCCAAAACTCCACACTTAGAAGAATTTCCAAGTGAAACCAGTCAATGTTAGCCTATGGAAGGAAATTCAAGTTACTGGTAAGTACGATTAAAATTACTTTTCAGGACCAGTACTGGGCTGAAAGATGCAGCACTGAGGTCTCTCCTGATAACAGGTGAGTAAATCAGAATTCGGATTTCGGCTGATTTTAGAGGAATATTTGTATGTTTCAAAAATCAACACTTAGAAACTTTTTCAGCAAAAAGCAGGCAATGATATCCTATGGAAGGAAATTCAAGTTACTGGTAAGTACGGTTAAAATTACTTTTGAGGATCAGTACTGGGCTGAAAGATGCAGCACTGAGGTCTCTCCTGATAACAGGTGAGTAAATCGGAATTCGTATTTCGGCTGATTTTAGAGGAATATTTTAAAGTTCCAAAACTCCACACTTAGAAGAATTTCCAAGTGAAACCAGTCAATGTTAGCCTATGAAGGAAATTCAAGTTACCGGTAAGTACGGTTAAAATTACTTTTCAGGACCAGTACTGGGCTGAAAGATGCAGCACGGAGGTCTCTCCTGATAACAGGTGAGTAAATCAGAATTCGGATTTCGGCTGATTTTAGAGGAATATTTGCACAATGGTGAAGGGAGGGGCGGGGCCTGAGGTAACATCTGTGCAAACGCGCCCCGTGGCGCGTTTTAAGTTGGGGGATTAAGTCCCCTTGAATCATGAGGGTCCCTACGGGCCAACTAGCCCACCAGGAACCTCCAGTATGCGCCAGGGGCTGCGTTGCAGAGACATGTACAGAGGCCACACCCCTTTTACACCTCTCTGCAACGCAGCTCTGTGGCGCTTTCTGGACGTACCTGTTGGGCTAGTTGGCCCCCAGGGACCCTCAGGATTGAAGGGGATTTAATTCCCCATCTTAAAATGAGCCACGGGGCCTGTTTGCACACATGTCACCTGAAGCCCCGCCCCTCCCTTCACCACTGTGCAAACGCGCCCGTGGCGCGTTTTAAGTCGGGGGATTAACTCCCCTTGAATCCTGAGGGTCCCTGGGGTGCAACTAGCCCACCATATACCTCCAAAAGCGCCACAGAGCTGCGTTGCAGAGAGGTGTAAAAGGGGCGTGGCCTCTGTACACCTCTCTGCAAGGCAGCCCCTGGCGCATACTGGAGGTTCCTGGTGGGCTAGTTGGCCCCAGGGACCCCAGTATTCAAGGGAATTCGTTCCCCTCTGCAAACGCGCCAGGGGCGCGTTTGCAGAGTGGTGAAGGAAGGGGCGGGGCCTGCAAGCCCGATCGTTTTTTTTTTCCCCCTGAAGGTGGGCTGTGTGGCCCCCTTCCTTTTTCCTATTTTTAGGCCCTGGGGACCCCATCCCCCAGGGCCTTACCCCTATTTTTAAAATTAAAATAAAATAAAAAAAACGGGAAGGGGCCGCGTGGCCCCCTTCCCTGGGCCTGTATTGGCCCCGGGGACCCCATCCCCCGGGGCATGGCCTCTTTTTTCTTATTTGGAGGGGGCTGCGTGGCCCCCTCCTCAGGCCATTTAAGGCCCCGGGGACCCCATCCCCGGGGCCGGCCTAGCACTTTTTTTTTTTTTCCTTTGGGGAGGGGGCTGCGTGGCCCCCTCCGTGGCCACTTATGGCCCCGGGGACCCCATCCCCGGGGCCTGGCCTCTCGTTGGGGACTGTGGGGGTCCCCAAACCCCCACAGTCCCGCCGGCTCCTCGTGTCCTACGGGAGCCGGCATTGCTTTACACATGGGGAGCAGCTAACATGCTGCTCCCCATGTGGAAAGCTATCGGCTTTGGATATTGGAAGAGAGAGCAGGTTTCCTGCTCTCTTCCAATATCCAAAGCAAGTTTGCAATGACAGGACGGGAGCCGCGAGGCTCCGTCCTGTCATTGCAAACAGCAGTGTACCGGGGGTAGGCACCCCGGGACACTGCAGGAGCCGGCCCTGGGGGTGGTGGTCCCCAGGGCCATCAAGGGCTCCAGGAGGGGGCCGCGCGGCCCCCTCCCATTCAGTGCACAGCTCCGGGGAGGTGGTGGTCCCCGGGGCTTGGGGTCCAAAACGGACCCCCATTTTAATTTTTCTTAGTGCCCCGGGGAGGTGGTGGTCCCGGGGCGTGTGGGGGCTGGAGCCCCCACACAGGTTTTAATTTAAAAAAGAAGCCCCGGGGAGGTGGTGGTCCCCGGGGCTGCGGGAGGCTCAGAGCCCTCCCGCTTCATTATACATAAAGCCCCGGGGGTGGTGGTCCCCGGGGCTTGGGGGCCCTTAGAGGCCCCCACACATAAAATTAACCCCCCCAGCATGCCCCCGGGACTTGGCCCACTCGGGGGCCAATTAGCTATCGAGCGCGGGAGACCGCGCTTCGATTTTTTCGGCAGGGTTCGCGCTCCCTGAGCGCATCCTGCCGAATTATTTAAAAAAATATATATATTTTTGCCCAGGGGTCCTTGTGGGACCCCTGAGCAGACCTAGGGGGTCAGGGTGTTTCTACCCTGCCCCCTTTGTGCGCTTTGCGCACTTGTTTCTGTCCCTCGGTTCTACCGAGGGACAAAATGGCTGCCAACATTTCCTGAATCGGAATGTTGACAGCCAGCTGACAACCAATTAACATCCAGCTCGTGCTCGGGAGGATCCGCGGCCCTAGATATCACTATCTTTTTACTTTTGATTTTCTCAGCAACTACTGAACGGATTTACACCATTTAACAAAAGGGTTCTTTCTGAACCAAGAACTACCTCTTTGCCAAATTTGGTGTAATTCCGTTCAGCAGTTCAGGCTGTAGCCGTGTCTAAAGTTTCCTATGGAAAATTGCATGGGGAAAACGCGTTTTGGGACCCCCTTTTTTCTCGGCCCCCGCTTGACGAATCCCCCCCGAGACTTTCAGGGTAGGAGCGGAGCGGGCCATAAAGTTTGAAAATTTTGCGAAGATACGTCAACCGGCAAGAGAGTTATTTCAAATAGAATGTCGCGGATTTCCTATGGATAATAGGTTGTAACTATAACTATCTACTGGCGACCGCCAGTAGATAATATAGCTACATATATGGTTTTTCACATATATGTAATGTGTTTCCGGGGTCCCGCGCATGGGCGGGAATATTCATGTGCTTATGACTTTGATGAGGATACCCCTGGAAGAGAACCAGGATTACAGGTAAGTAACTTATCCTTCTACGGTTGAATGCCATTATCCCCATCTCAGGAATGTTTGTGGTGTATTTTACTAACACAAGGTGGCTTTACAGTGGCAAATATATACCTCTCAACCGCTTGACTTAAGACATTGGGGCATGTGAAGTCTTTAAGAGGATAATTTTATTAAGGAGAATAGAAAAATGTCCATAGGTGTAGAGTGTTGAATTACTTTAAGCACACAACTATAAGACGGTGTAACATTGACAGTATGATGTCATCAGTGATGTCATTTAACTTGTCATGAGTAATGTAACGTGAGGTTGTCAGCAGTACACGATGAGGGCACAAGTTATAGTTAGCTCAGTAAACTATAACTGGTGTATTTCAGTGTTTTTAAAACATTAAACTTTATATTATCACAGAATCTAACTATAATGTCACTTTAACCTTGGGTTTCTTTTCAGTGAACTTCTAGGGTTTTTTTTTTTTTACCATAAGCTAAAATCTTAATACCTTACCGAACTAGACTAGAACTTCACTTTAACCTATCAGAGAATTGCTGCGTTTAAAAAAAAGTAAAATAGGATATTATCATACATACGCAAGTATAACATCACTTAAACTTTAGTCTTCTTCAGTGAATTTTCATATTCACCCAACTCCACTACTGGGCATACCTTTTTACCCTATGCAGCGTGGTGTTGGCTGCAGGGGACTGTGCCCAACCACATGCCTTGTCTGGCTAAGACTGAGCACGGCAGGGGTGTGGGGGTTGAGGGGAACTGCTACCCATGGGGTGCTTGGCGCACAGTTTGGCCATAGGCGAGGCTGTGCGCAGCGGGGGTGGCTGACTGCAGGGGGCTGGGTGCAAGGCTGCAGCTAAACTGCCAACCGCTGTAAAACAAGATCACGCTAACTTTACTTATTGAAGCTTGCATTGTGTTGCTGTACTATAAACATCTAAAATAAACATCTGTTATTCAGCGCCAAGATACCCTTCTGGGTGAACGTGCGCTTTACAAATACACGTTATGTTATGTACTGCATGGGGGAGGCGTGCTGGGTCCTGTGCCATGATTTCTAATTTTTTATTTTGGCCCCAGGGAAGGGGGGAATCCCTCAGGAAAGTGCCAGGAGTTCAGGGCACCCCTTCCATGCCACCTTATATATTTTATAAACTTCTGGTTCAGGACACGAGGACAGAGTCCCCGAGTCCTGTAATGGTGGTGCAGGAAAGTGCCCCTTTTTGACATGGTAGCCCCCACTTTTTGCCTGGTACATGATGTGATTTCGACTGAAAGAGCACTGGGTTCCTGCTAACCAGGCCCCCAGTGCCAGAGCTCTTTCCCAAAACTGTTCAATTGTTCCCCCAATTGTCAAAACCTTTAGCGCCATCTGTAAGTCCCTGGTACCCAGGGCCTTATGCACAAAAGAGGGTTTCTAAGGGCTGCAGCACGAATTGTGCCACCCCAAGGGACGCCTCACCAAACACATGCAAGGCGGCCATTGCAGGCTGCGCATCCTGGTGCAGACATAAGTGAAAACACAACATGTCCCCTACCACTGCATATGATATTTGTAAGTACCCCTACAGCAGGCTTGACAGCCCTAAGGCAGGGTGGTTAATATTATATGTTAGGGCATATCTGCATGAGCAAATATGCCCCTGTGCTGATCAGCCCTAAGGCTGCCAGTGCAAGTGACCAGGGAAGCCATCTTAGACCATGTACTGGACACTGGTGAAAACGAGTTCCCCAGCTCCATTATGGCTTCACTGAAAATATGGGATGTTTGGTGCCAAACATCTCGTCTTGACAAACCCACACTGACGCCTGTGTTGAATTTATCAATACATGCACTCAGAGGGGACCTTAGAGGTGCCCCCTGAAAACCTACCAGCCTCTGGTGTGCTTGCTGATTGGATTCTGCCAGCCTGCAACCCGAGACACTGTTCTGGCCTCCTAAGGTGAGAGCCTTTGTTCTCAGGAGAACCAGAACAAAAGCCTGTCTGCATGACCTGCTGATTAGCCTCCATGGGCTGGCGAGCTTCAAAGGAGCCGCTGCCTTCGGAATGCGAATCTGGCTCCCCACACAGAAGAGGAAGCCACCACCTGGACAGGCAGGAAAATTAGCTAGTCAGATAGCCGTGCCACTCCCAGGCTTGTAACACCCCTAAGGTGAGCTAACTGCATAGTGGACACACATTTTCAGAAGTAACCATCTTTATGATGGCAAACCTAGGAATTATGGGACAGGGTTATGCCCACTTCCCACAGGAACCCCAACGGTGCCAACAAGGTTTCCCAGCCCTCCAGAGCCAGAGTCCATCATCTGTTCACTTCTCCTAGACTCCCCGACATCACCTGCAGCCTCTGCACGTTGACCCTCTCGACCGATCCGGTAAGAAAAACCCGACACCTAAAGACACCTCTGCACCCATCACCCCTGGGCCTTGGAGAAGAGGACCAAAGGTATCCCCCCATACCCGAGCATCGTGAGGCCTGAGCCCCCCTGTTGGTTCATCCCGACTGTCCTCCTGGCCAGAGCCTGCAGCCTTTTTCCTCAGTGACCGATCTCCATTGAAATACATTGGGCACCCGATACTGTTTTGCACCATGGACCTGGCCGCTGTTGTGCCGCTGGTGTTGCCTTGGAACTTGCCCCCCACTCACCTTAACTCCAGGAGATTGGTCTTGTAAGTCGCTGTACTATACCTGTTTGCAGAACTTGTTCTTCCTTCCATAGGATAACATTGCAGAACTCAGAAATTGCACCGTGTCCACTTTAATAAAGTCCTTACATGAACGATTTTTCTCTGATGCCTAAACATATATAAAGATACTTTCTATTTTTATAAATTGGTGTGGATCTCCTTCTTGAGTCATGTTGTCATTAAGGAGTGCTCGCCCCCTGCTATTTATAATTTATATCAATAACCTCAGCTCATATTTAATTGGTTGTACGCAGGATGTACCGTAGGTCAACGGCGTTCTTCTTCCCACGCTACTTTATGGGGATGATGCCATTTTTATGGCTCGTACCCTGAAGGCCTTGTGATGCCTGGTTCATTCATTCGTGGATTATATGGCCGATTTGGATCTGACGACTAATTTTACGAAATCATATATTATGTCTTGTGGCCCGAAAAAGTCATGCTTACCTGGCATTACTGTTGGTACTAACAGACTTACAAATATTGAGAATTTCCCATACTTGGGCATTGCTATTAGTGCCTCTGAATCCTGGGCTCCTCATGCATCCCAAAATAGCCTAAAACTCGTGTGAGCCACAGGTTCCTTAATGAATTTACCTAGCACCACAGGTGGAAGGTCCTTGAGGACCCTGCTGCAGATCTATAAGGCACAATGCTTACCAATTGCAATTTATGGAGCAGCAATCTGGGGTATCTCAGACTGCTCAGTTTTGCAAAGTGAGGATAGAATTTACAGGAGAATTTTGGAAGTCCCTATTTCAACCCCTCACTATATTTGCCATAGAGAACTAGAACGGACCTATCTGAGCGATTTTATCTACACGAGGCCTGTAATGTTGTGGTTGTCTGTTTAGCAGTCAGGGGCACTGTCGCTCACAATAAATATATTTGTCGATTCTTTGGCATGTGATAAAGGATTACTAATACCTTGGTTAGCTTATGTCAAAAAAGCAGTGGGAGGAATTGGTATTGGGCATGCCTTTCAGATCCTACTTTAAGTATAGATCTGGACAAGAAATGGGTGTGCTCGTTACTGTTGGCAAAGCTTGAGGAGGCCAGGACTAAGACTGAATTATTAAAACCAACGGTTGCAACTTACTTCACGCTAAGTGAAGAAGCCAGGGCTAGGACAAATTATATATGGGAGCCAAGGAGTAACTGGGGGCGCTCTTTGTTATTTCGCTTTAGGGCTGGTTCGCTTAAATACTCATTATGTTTCCCAGTTGGTTTTCAACACAACCTCGATTTAAGGATATGCCCATGTAATGGTACCTCAAAACAAACAATGATGCACTTTTTATTTTTTATGACTTCTATCAGCTTTTTACCAAAAGGTTTTTAGTTACCTTGCTGAAGGGAAGAAATGTCAGACATTGTGGTAGAGCCTATAACTTCCTCAAACAACTTGAGGACAAAGAATCCTGCGTGTGCATGGGGCTTTTCCTTCGTGCGGCCGTTCGTTCACAGGAATCAATGCTTTTTTTTTTTTTTAAAAAGAGAGATTTATAACGTGGTATGTGGATTTATTACCTCTATTGCTTGTTCTGGATATTAATTTGCTAGATCAATTAATTTTAATGTATTTTTCTGATTGATTTGTGCTGCTTATGTGCTTTATGGCTGTTCACAGTCAAATAAAAAATTTTAAAGAAAGAAACAAGAAATGTACATTTCCCCAAAAAGTTCCGACTTTCTGCCAAAGTTTGTGTAATTATGTTTCACCTTTATGTATCGGTTTTCAAATTTTCCTATTGGAGACGAACTCCACATGGCCAAAGGACGTGCAAGACTGAGGGGTTGGCTACCCGCGGGGGTTGGCCAACCCCCTGCTACACACGGCTGCATGTGATGTGGGGTTTGGGCACAGTTCATGGCACGGGCCTCAAGTTATAGTTAGCTCCATAAACTAGAACAGGTGAATTTGTAAACGTACATTTTTGTATTATTTTAACACCCAACAATAACGTCACTTTAACCTTTGTTTTTTTTGGTATAAATACACACACACATATATATATATTTATATATATATATACACATACACACACACATATATATATTTATATATATATACACATACATACACACACACACACACACACACACATATATACATACTTTGCTACATCGAAGAAATACTTTAGATGGAAGCATCTAACAAGAAAAATTTGTTCGTGGGTCAATTATTCTAGATCTGTGCAAGATTTAATAGGAATAGGCATAGCGTTACATTGCTCACTTTGTGAGCGATGGATCTGCTTGATTGACGTCCTAAAACCTGTCCCGAAAGTTTGGGTATTCAATGCAGAAGACAAAAACATTCTTGCTTATCCCATTCTTCCCACACAAATGTATTAAAACAGAGGAAAGTTTGGGAGACCTAAAAGTTCCCAGGTTATACATAGCCTTCATGCAGGATGTAATTAAGACATAAGCCAAGTGACACAATTCTGTGACTGATACTTCCTCCAAACCTTCTGCCTTCTAGCATCACTTTCTATGGACGGATGAGGCACAGAAAAGCTAAAGAATCTGTTTTCCTGGTACAGTCTGTGTTTATCAGAGGAATCATTGAAAGTTCTTAAGTTTACAAAGTATGAAAAGGTCTGCAAAACTCAACTAATGCCAAGATTTATTTATTTATTTATTTATTTATATAGCGCCTGAATCGACCCCCGAAGGGGTATCTCTGCGCTTCGGTCGTGCAACGTGAAGTGGTACAGCTATACCTGAATCAGATTGTGCAATACTATAAAACAAGTGCGCAGGGTCAGGCTCACTGAACAATATGACACAATTTACATGCATTATAAGTAGGGCTCCTGGATTTACGTTATTTATTTTTTTGACATTTCCGTCTGTATTTATCCATATTTATTTTTTGCTAATGTTATCTGTATTTATCCATATTTATTTCGAGTGTTGTGAAAAATTTAAGTTGAAACTAGTATATTTCCACATTTATGTACCAGATAAATGTGCATTCATGCTTGAATGCCTGATAGATGTCAATGGTATACCCACAGACTAGAAATCAATGCACACATATGAAAACATGAACATTTTAGTATCAAGTTTGTGCATATCTACTGTTGTTTAACCCGTTGACCGCGGCGCGAATTCCGCCGCGGTGCGGGTGATTTATTGAGTGGGCATGTTTAGGACGGCCCCCGGCCGTCCTCCGCACACGCCCACTGTGACGTCGGACGGCCGGGGGCCGTCCCGAGCAGCGAAGCGGTTAAGCCTCTTTACTAGAAATCCCTTCTTTAACCTCTCACCTGTCAATCCACACAGCTATTGGCCAAGCAGTCATGACTGACAGCCTTTAGAATCACGCTGAAAAGAATCCAATTTCCGTTTTTATCCACATTTAAAAATAAACAGACAAAAAAATTATGGGTTTGTCTGTATTTATCTGTAAATATCAGTAAAAACGGAACACAGGGAGCCTTAATTATAAGCAACAGCTCACGCTCGAGAAGAATACAATCTGGGAAAAATAAAACTTTTACTAAATTTCATAGCTAGCATTAGAGCAACAGTGTAATGGCAAGCAAAGCTGAGCATACATTTTCTGCTAAACCTCTAATGCCAGCCATGACCTGTAGCAGAGGAGCCATGGAGATATTGAATAAGATTCAGGGCCCGATTTACAGAGGGCCTCCGCACTCTTGGTGGGAGCCCCACAATCGTGGCGGGTCCTCTACACTGCAGTTACTCATTGCGGAGTAATCGCCACAAGTGCGGGTGCACCGCCTGGCACCCCCACAACGGCGGGACCGCCACCACGAGTGCGGAGGCCCTTTATGAATCAACCCTTCAGTGTCCATTAAGAATAACAAATGCTCGAGTAAAACCTTCTCTTGAAACGTGGCTCATGTTTGCGTTAGCGCACAAATGTTGAGCGAAGCCTAGTGTACATTTATATAATACGTGCTTAGCTCTTCCAAAACTTACAGCTAGCACTTCCAGCATGGTGTAAATGGTTAATGTGGCCCAGCGTATATTTAAAGCAATTAATGATGAGGGCAAAATCCTACTAGCTGGTGTTAGTGGTAATGTGTACATTGATAAGTCTGCCCTAACGATCTCACCTTCTTTGTCGGTCAGCACTTCCATTCTCCCACTGAACATAGCCTTCAGCATAGTATCATGTCTTGTAAGCACCTGCACAGTGGTGTAACACAAGTAACCACCGACGTTCAACCGCACATACTTATTACCGAAGCTTCCAACCCCTTTCATGCTGCAGGATTTCGGCTTGGCACTGGAGTTCGGGCACAGGGCACTGAGACATGTGTCTCCAGACATGTCCTTCTGTAAATAGATGACAACTCTACAAATTGAAGGCTTGATGTATGCCGCCGTGGTGGTTGCTCCACAGTGAAGCCAGATAACTGAGTGAGATCAAATGGGCTGAAGCTCACATAACACCTTGGAAAAACAGATAATCAAAACAATCAGGTAAGGGTTCACTTCAAGGCTAAACATCACTGCAAAGGAAAAATAACAATCACCAAATACTTAATTCAAACTCCTTTATTCCTGATAAGTAGTAAACATAAAATTTTGAAGGCTGGGATATTAGCAGTAAAAAAAAAAAACTGAATGGAGTTACGATGTGCATGCTCTGATACTTGTGGTTCCTCAAATTAAGTACAGGTATAGAATGTAGACCAGACAATGTAATGAGGTCCCGGAAAAATGAAACGGGATGGGTTCAATAAAATATGTTTAGCATAAATAGTGAATTTAGTAACTGGGCTTAGACTGAGATTATGCTAAGGAGCAAAAATAAAGCATGTGTCATTCTAAATGAGAAAAGGAGTTTATTCCTATCAAAACTTAATAAAAACAGCACAGGAATTTTAAGACAGTTACAATTATTTAGGACTTAAGAAAGAAATATGCTTTGCTCTTGAAAATAGGTCTCATTTCATCTTTCTATTTTCATATTGCCTTTCAAATGTTAGTAACTGTAAGAAACTGGGCTTTTGTTGCAGTTGTCCCCCCACTTTTTGCCCCCCCCCTTTTTAGCTACTAGATGCTGATTTTCGACTAACGGTGCACTACGGCCTGCTAACCAGACCTCAGTGTCAGTGTTCCGAAGTCTAATTGTTCTACAATTGGCCAAGGATTTTATCCCCCCTGTAAGTCCCTAGTAAATGGTACCCCGGGTACCCAGGGTAGGGGTACTAAAGAAGGTTTTTAAGGGTTGCAGCATATCTTGCCGACCCACATAAAAATTCCACACCACTACCATTGCAGGCTGCAGGACATGGTGCAAGCCAGGAGTAAAAATATGACATGCCACACTCCTGTATGTCATGCCAAAGTAACTGCATCTAATAAATGCAAGACCCCAACCTACAGCAGGCCTTTCAGCCCTAAGGCAGGGTGCATTATATTTTATGCGAGAACATAGCTGCATGACCAGATATGCCCCTGTGATGTCTAGTCCTATTACTAGATAGTATCAAACACCTCGTATTAAGAAACCCACACGGATTCCAGTGATGGATTTATTAATACATGCACCCAGAGGGCACTTAGGGTCCCCCCCCTGAAAACCTACCAAATGCTGACTTAGCCAGCCTGCCACCACAGACGAGTTTCTGACCCCCACGGGTGACGGCCTTTGCTCTCAGGAGCTCAGGAACAAAGCCTGCTAGGGCAAAGGGTGTTTACACCCCCTCAAACAGGATGACCTGCGAATTAGTATTCCAAGGCAGGGAGCTTCAAAGAGCCCACTGCCTTTGAGGAAAGCCAGATTTGTATAACAGAGGTGAGGGGATACCCACCACCCTGTGCAGGGCCCATGTGGCACCAGGACAGGTGGGAAAATTAGCTATTTAGGAGGTGTGTTGCACTGCCCGGCAGGGCACACCTCTAGGGTGACCAAGCTTGACGTGAACACAACATTAGAAGTAAACCTTCAACAGTAATGATATAGCATTGTGCTGGCATTTCTCCACTACTAGACATTCTAAAATTAATTCAGACAAATTGGGAAAGCTCGTTCAAAGGCACATTCAGTGTAGAGAAAAAAAAGATTGCATTGCTAAATCACCAACAATAGACATTCCAGAATTATTCACCAGAAGGCACCTTTAAAAATAGGGAGTCTGGCACATTTTTATGATACAACATTCTAAATATATATTGGTACACAGAACTCCAGAAACTACAATTTCAGCAAAAGACTCAAGTTTCTTTTTCATATTTAAGGTTTTCAACTTGCATTAAATGGAATCTGGTTCCTTGGTTCTTATGTTTCCTACAATTCAGTATGTTGTAGTGCTACCTTAAACAAATGTATTTTCTAAATGTGCATAGCTACCCCTTCCAATAGCCTGTACACCCAAAAGCAGTTTTGAATATTGTACCCATCTTTGATACGTTTTCAGTGTCACCCATTATGATCTACCTAGGCTCACGACTTAACTTGGCAAAACTTATTTTTCACCCTTCTTCAGAGAGGAATAAGAGCCCAAACTCCTTACACTTTGTCAAGATAGTTACGTTTAATGAATACAGCTTATCAAGGTAATTTATCTTCCTTAAATGTTAAGGTATCCTTTTGCAGTTCTACATTATATTGCCATATTTATTTTTCCTCCTCATTTCCTTCTCTATTTTTAATCACCACTTTCTCACCTATCATTTACCTCTTGAAAAGGACTCCTGCATTAATTTACTCATGGCATTTATATCCGTTTCTCAATGGCTTGCACTGTAATGGGATGTTTCTTGCCTGTCTTTCCTTTCCTCAAAAAAATATTTGATATAAAAAGTTTTTCTTAATGAACCGGTATTTTAGCCAGTGGCGGCCGCTCCATTAGGGCGTTGGAGCGCCGCCCCACTGCTTTCTCGCAGTGCGAGAAGCAGAAAATAAAATGGTATTTTAAATACCATTTTATTTTCTGCTTCTCGCGCTGCGAGAAAGCAGACGGCAGGGGTATGCCTGGTTGGGGGCGGGCGGGAGCATATGCCTGGTTGGGGGCGGGCGAGTCGGGGAGGAGTGGCTTGCATCACTGAGTGCCCTGACTGCTTGGTCGGCCCTGGGGCTGACCAAAGCAGTCATGCGCACTCTACATTTTCTCTATGTTATAAAATATAACTTAAGCTGTATATGTATTTAAAAAGGGCAACAAGAAAATATACCAAGTGTACAGTTCAAGTGCGAGACAACAGTTCCCCATGCTAAACCTTTATTTTATTGGCACTATATGGGTATTCCAAATTAAGTTAACCTTGCAGTATAACATTCAGATATAAAGGTCCATGCCTCTCTCTAAAGCCCCAGAAACCAGAGGCACCAGGTTTGGTGCAGAGAATCTGTACATAATGGTCACACGTTCAAATCGCATCAAGGCCACGCACAGCCTTTCACCCATCAGGGGGTCGATAAAATGAGTACCATTGACTTAGGTAACAGTGAACGACTGTTATTTAGCAACAGAATGCCTAGAGATTCAGGTCCATCTGCAGCCGTCCTTTGTCGGAGGGATGGGGGCTTGACCCCTAAATACCGAAATCAGTCCTATTAGGCTGGGGACATTTTTCTTTGTTTAGCAAAGGATTCCCCTGCCGCAGTTAAAACTCTTTTCCCTTCCTATGAAGAGGAGATAACCGATGTCACGTAGCAGCAGTGGCCTACTACTTGACCTCTGTTTACCTCAGATCACCTCGACCAGCTCAAAATGATTCGTTCTTTGGACTCACTGCTTTAGAAACCATAACAAAAAAACAGATACAACGAAAGAAAATGTCCTGGTCTTTGATTTGCAGAAGACTTAACTCTGAACAAAGACAGTGGCAGGCAATTGCAGAGCTATGGGCCTTGATTGATGCATACCCTCAAGGTGATGGAGGCACCATGGTGGATGCTGATATAGGCAAAGTGGGAGAAACTTGACTTCTGTCAAGCCTGGCCAACGGTTAAAAGGCCCAGTCACCACTGACTCAGATACCAAGACTTCCAGCATCTCCAGTTTAAAGTTTACCTGGGTGGAGGGGGCATGGTCTCGCCAGCGGCAAGATGGCTGCGCGCTGAGCGA
Organism: Calotriton arnoldi; assembly: GCA_963921515.1. Classification (NCBI taxonomy): domain Eukaryota; kingdom Metazoa; phylum Chordata; class Amphibia; order Caudata; family Salamandridae; genus Calotriton; species Calotriton arnoldi. The sequence goes on along the minus strand of CAWUFW010006810.1, from coordinate 775,563 downwards.
GCTCTGCCAGCCGGCCCCGTGAAATCCGCCACGATCCACCACCAGAGAGAGTCATCCGGCCTCCAATGATGACAGCAGACATCACACACCCCCATTGCGGCTCCGGGGGGCCCTGAAGGGACTGCGGCTGAGGCATTGCTGATCGAGGGCCCAAACGGCCGCCCACACACCCGCCAGCACCCAGACGCCTGTGCCGGCCCGATCGGCAGAGCCTCTCCTGTTGGTGCAGCTGGGGGCGCCTCCCTGGCGCGTCCCCCGTGCCTGGATCGGTGCTTCCTCGGGGCTGCCTTGCGCCCGTGACTTCGGTGCTCCCTCAGGGCTGCCTTGCGCCCGTGACTGCGGTGCCTCCCCCTGGCGTCTCGGGCCTGCTGCTGGCGTGGGAGCCGCGGCCTGATGGTGGAACGGAGGCCTCTGCTGCTCCAGTGCCTGCTCCAGTGCCTGACCTGGCCTCGGGCGGTGTGAAAATCGAGCCCGCTGCTGCGGGAGGTCTCTCTGTGGGAGGCCGTCTGGACTGCGTGGTGATGGCGGCGGCGGGCCCCGGACTCGAGGACACAAGTAAGGCCGCAGCGCGTCTTGCAAGCTCTCTCTACTGGCCGGCTGGCCTGCTTTCCCGCCTGCCGCCGGCGCGGATTGAGGCGGCCGCAGCATCTCGGTCCCAGCGGCCTGCCCCTCTTAGTTGGCGCTTGGGACTGGTGGTTGCGCGCTGCAAGAACTGGCGGTCCTCCCGGCCCTCACAGCGGCAACTGGGACTTCTGGATTGGCCGCCCCTGCCCCGCTACTGACTGCCGCCCCAGCCTGCGCACATATCTACCTGCGGGCAGAGGGGGCCCGTTCCCGGGGCTGTCCTTCCTCTTTGGCTTGCCCCACGCCGCATGCTGGACCACAGCGGATAATTGGACATCTTGCTGGCCCAAATTTACCCACACCACTGCAGCCTTGAGGGGGACACTGGCTGCGGCCTGCTGCACACCGGCACACGAGCGCTCACCACAGCCTGGCCTGCGGTATCCTTACCACACATCTGCTGTCTTGTGGGCCCTCGCGGACATCCCAGGCCCCCTGACAACTGGCTTTGGACCTCCTCCCGCTACCCCCGCGGTCCGTCTGTGCCTTGCACTGATCCCTTTGGGAGCCGCCGCATCAAATCTCTTGAAGCCTCGCCCGGCCTGATCCACCTCTAAGCCGTGGGCCACCTCAATCATTGGCAAGCACCCCTGGCTATACATCTTCCCCACTGTCCTACAAGCCCACCATGGGGAAAACGGACACCAGACAACCCAAGATCACTTTCGCGGGGTGGGGGGCGGGCAGGAGCGGCGAGGCCCGTCCTGATGCCGGCGAGCAATCCACCCAGACTGATCTCCCTGGCGAACAGGATGACAGCCTTCGAATCATCCTCCTAGAGGTTCAATCCAGTCTAAAGACAATCGACGCAAAAATAGATTACCTAACGTCTCGCCTCGACCAGGTCAAACAGAGGGTGAACTCTCATGATGCTCGTAATGCCCAGCTCGAATCAAGGGTCTCAGACGCTGAGGACGCCGGAGCCGAGAGTGCGCAGAAGCTCCTCAAAATGGACAAGATCCTCGAAGTCATACGCGCCAAGAACGAGGACTTAGAGGCGCGCTCCCGAAGGAACAATATTCAGGTCGTTGGCCTGCCGGAGTCCTCTGCGACCGGGAGAATGGAAGATTACCTCGAATCTCTGCTACGCGACCTCTTTGGACCGATCCTGTCCGAACAGTTTATCATTGAACGGGCGCATAGGTCTCTTGGCCCACGACCCCCCCCCCCCCGGTCCCCTGCGAGGCCCGTCGCCCGCTTGCTGAATTACCATGACCGCAACTCCATTCTACGCAGGGCCCGGGAGTTGAGGGAGATCAACCATCAGAGCAACGTTCTGTCCTTCTATCCTGACTTCACCCTTTCCGTCCAAGCGGCCCGCAGGGATTTCCTTCCTGCCAAGCGCATCTTGCAGCAGCTTCACATCACTTATGCTATGCTCTACCCTTCAAAACTCCGTATTGATTTTGGGGAGAAGCTGAGATTTTTCACCGATCCGAAGGCCGCCCTCACTTTCGCTAAGCAGTTACAGAAGTCCCCTGGGTTTTTCATATAGGGTTCCGTATCTGGCACCTTTCGCGAGGGGGTTCGTTTTGTTGTTACTCTTGTATTGTTCTTGGCATGTCTCCGACAGAATGCATTCCACAATGCTCCACATCTTAGGACACTGGTTCTCCTTGGTTTGACCACGGACCACAGACGCTACATCATCAATTTTCCCCCAACTGCTACATGACTGACCCCACCTTTTTGACATGGAACATTTGGGGTCTGAACGACTATCGAAAGGCATGCTTATGCACGCATATCTTACCAGACACAACTTGGACGTTTCCTCCAAGAGACGCACCTCCTCCCAGCCACCTCATCCAGGCTGCAATCCAGTCACTGGGGGGAATCTTACACTGCCTTCTACTCTAATTATGCGCGCAGCGTCACCATCCTCTTTAGGAAGGGCCTCCCCTGGCATGGCACCCACTCCTTCATAGACACTGAGGGTCGCTATGTGATCCTTGCTGGCACCCTCTACAACCAGCCATTGATACTAGCGGCGCTCTATGGCCCCAATATCGATGACCCCAGCTTTTTCACCAACGTCTGGCAAATCATATCCTCTTTGGGACCTCACTCTTTGATATGGGGCGGTGACTTCAATATTGCACCCTTGCTGGCACTAGACCGCTCCGGGGATCGCACCCAACACCCACAGGCCACAGCCATCCTCCACTCAATTTTAGAAGACAACTCCTTATTAGACGCCTGGCGCCATGCACCACTCAATTTTAGAAGACAACTCCTTATTAGACGCCTGGCGCCATGCACACCGAAGCGTGCACGAAGGATCTTGCGTATCCGGCTCTCACGGATCTTGGTCCCGCATCGACTTATGGCTTATCACCCGTGATGTCGCCTCTTGGGCCACCTCAGTGGACCAACTGGCCCGCATACACTATCTGATCGCGCCCCGGTGCGCCCGTGTCTGCGATTCCCGTATACCCTTCACCGCATGTTCACATGGCGCTTGCCCCCCAACTCGCTTCGCGACGCTGCTTTCCGCGAGGACGTCCGGGGTGCCATCATAGACTATTTTGAGCGCAATACCGGCTCTGTTGAGTCACCCTCGATGCTCTGTGAGGCCTTCAAGGTCGTGATTCGGGGGGAATGTATCGCCAAACAATCTGTAATGTTAAAATCCATCAGAGGAACCCTCGAACGCCCGGAAAAAGACATCAAAGCCTTAGATCTCCAACAATCCCAGGACCCCAGCCCCGCCACTCTTGCCTCCATCAGAGCTAAGCTCACCGAGTTTCACAAGGAAGCGGATAGAGAGGTTACATTCCTAGGCAGAGAGGCCCATGCTCGCCGCTACAGCGAGGGCGATCGCCCTGGCAAGACCCTTGCAAACCTTCTTAGACAGCTGCATGCATCCTCTTATATCACGGCACTTTGCGACGAGGCTGCCGGGAGGACCACCTCCCCTGCAGACATCATCGCTAGGATTTCTGCTTTTTACGCCCAACTATATACTGCTGGTGAGGCTACGAGAAGGGAGATCCTGGATCAACATTTTGATTCGATCGAGCTTTTATGGCTCGGTAACGGGCACCGGGAATACCTGGAAGAGCCATTCACCCTAAAGGAAATCACCAAAGTCATCGCGGGACTCCTGGGCGACAAATCTCCTGGCTCAGATGGGCTCACCCCCGCATTTTACAAGGAGTATGCGCCTCTTCTCGTCCCGCATCTGGCTGAAATGTATAACGAATCTCTTGACTTGGGCAATTTCCCCCATCTCTCCGCGAGGCCATGATTACTCTCCTTCTAAAGCCGGATAAATCCCCTCGAGAGCTGCGATTCCTATCGCCCCTCATCGCTAATCAATACTGACAATAAAATTTATGCTAAACTGTTAGCCAATCGGCTCCTCCCACTCATGCCATTAATAGCCCATCCTGATCATTCGGGGTTTATCCCGGGCCGCGCCACTTCGCACAATCTGCGTACCATCTTCTCTGTTATTCACCAGATCAATTCCGCCCTGCCTGCAGTGGCCGCCCTCCTGGACACCACTAAGGCTTTCGATACACTTGAATGGCCCTTTCTTTTTTATCTTCTTCCTCGTTTGGGCTTTAGTCTGGACTTCGTGCGAAAGATTCAACTTCTCTACACACTCCCGACGGCACGCATCAAGATTAACGTGCAGGTTACCGACCCTATAGCTATCACGAGGGGCACTAGGCAGGGATGCCCCCTGTCTCCCATGTTATTCGCCATCGCCATGGAACCTCTAGCGGTAAGCTTACGTCAGCACCACACCCAACGGGGCATCGGCTTCTCATCCCACGCCTTGGTTACCTCTATGTACGCAGACGATGTCACGATATATATCTGCGAACCACAGGAGAATCTATCTCCCATGACTAAGGCGGTTATCCGCTTCGGCTGCCTCTCCGGGGTTCGGGTTAACTGGAGCAAATCCGTTCTCTTCCCCCTCACCTCACAGATGCCACTAAGCCGTTCTCAACAGACTATCCATTCATCTGGGCTAATGGTCCCACCAGATACCTGTGCAGAGATATGGACGAGCTGTGGAGGTCCAACTTCAGCAAAGCAATGGACTGGCTTGACACCAAGATACGCCACTTGGCAAATCCTCCCGCTTTCACTAGCCGGACGTATCGCTATGGCAAAAATGGTCGTGCTCCCGAAATTCCTATACTTATTTTTAAATATTCCCATTCTACTTACCTCACAATTATTTTTTTAAACTACGCTCTAATATTATTACATTGATTTGGGCAGGACGCCAGCCCCGTATTGCCTATGACGTCCTAACACTGCCCCTAGCCAGTGGCGGAATGGGAGCCCCCGATCTCAGGCTCTACGCGCTGTGTGCCCAAGCCAGCTTCCTCCATTTTTGGATCCACCCAAAGCCTTTCCAGCCACATGTGGCGGTCGACACAGATCTGGCCTCCCCCTGGCCACTACAGACAGCACCGTTTTTACCACACAGAAACCCCCGAGGTTGAGATCGACAGTGTGGAATGTGTGCGTTGGGCCTGGGATTGGCTGCGCAGATACACTTGCGCTAAAGAACTCTTTGCACCTCCAATGCAACTTGCTAGTAACCCCTCATTCTACCCGTTGCAAACTGCTGGCATGGCGCGCCGTGCAGCAGACCTGGGCATCTGTACCAACGTTGACATCTACCCCAATAACAATTTTCTCACGTTTCCTGATGATGCAGCGCCACTAGACAAGCTGCTCTACTATCAGATTAGGGCCACATGTAAAAGTAATAATCCTGCCTTTCCACTCGCTCCCCAGCCCAATGCTGCGCTCGAATACATCCACTCCTCCACCTCCCCTCGCAAAATGGTCACAAAGCTATACGCTCTCACATTGGCGGCCTCCCCCATAGACACGGAGCGCGCTCGCAACGCATGGGGCGCGGACCTGGTTGGTGGTCTCTCTCTCGCGCAGTGGCAATATTGCTGTAACCAAATCAAGCGCCTCTCCCCAAACTATCGCTTACGGCTCATTCATTTTAAATATCTACACCTACCGCACTCCTGTCACGTTGCACAAGATGGGACTGATGGACAGTAACAGATGTGCGCGCTGCTCGGCTACCGGTGCGGGTTTCACGCACCTGGCCTGGTCGTGCCCCAAGGTCTCCGATTTCTGGCTGGAGGTGTGCACCACAATTAGCGACTTCACTCTAGAGCGCATAGCTCCTGACCCCCTTCTGTGCCTTCTGGGTCATGTTAAGGACATTTCAGACGCTAATCGCAAACTAACTGCGATGCTACTGGTGCTTGCCAGGCGCCTGGTGGCAATTCATTGGGGAAGGAAACCAGCGCCACAGGCCAAGCATTGGATAGCCGACATAGCCCACGTTCAGACGCTTTTGGGCGAATTCTGAGACCTGATGCCTGTGGCGAATAGACCTCCAGATATATGGGGCCCTCTCATTTCCTACCTTCACCGACTGGCCAACCCGGACGAACTCACTGGAAGTTCCTCCATCACCGACGCCCAGACTGCGGAAGATGGTCCTGACAAGACTGACTCTTAGCATCCGATTGACTACTCACATTCTACATCGATAAAACAGCCCCACCTCCCCTTTGATATGATGAACCGTGGTACACATTGTTCAACATGTCTTTTGCAGTGTCAACTATATTCGTGATTGTAACAGATGTTATGCTGTCTGATAGAAGTGGAAACCTATATCATGCCTTCATGTTCAATAAAGATTTTTGAAAAATCAACAACAAAAAACAGTGTACCTGGGTGGGCCACGTACTATCTGTAATAATAATGTATATGTGTCAGTGCGGGAGTTTGTACTAGTTTAACAGAAAATTCACCAGCCCATGCTTCAGTCAAATGAGCTCTCAAATGCTGAGCCCAGAGACAGAAACCACAACCAAACACATGGCTAATTATATTAAAGAAAGGTTGTAGAACTGTATTTTATCTTGCACGTCTCTTCCGATGACTGAGTTGCTTTTACTAAACACTGTAGTGAAACTGAAGAGTCTACAGACGACTCAGCTTCTACACCCCCACCCGCCAGCTCCGCTCGACCAGCCTCGCCCTCGCCACAGTCCCCCGCATCCGGAAAACGACCGCCGGCGGCAGATCCTTCTCCCACCTCGCCGCCAAGACCTGGAACACCCTCCCCACCAACCTCCGACAGACCCAAGACCTACTGGCCTTCAGAAGACTCCTCAAGACCTGGCTCTTCGATCAGTAGCAGCACCACCCCCCTCTTCCCCCAGCGCCTTGAGACCCTCGCGGGTATGTAGTGCGCTTTATAAGTGACATGATTGATTGATTGATTAGTTTTGCCCATAACCGACTGGTGCTCAATTTGTAGGAAGAAAAAAAAGAAAAAAGTGCCATCGCCAAAGCATTTTCTTAGTAGTTCGCCGCGAATCGTTGCTAATGGCACCATTCACTTCCACCAATGGGCAAGACCGCTACCTGCACTTGACCCTTCATTTCAAATGTAATCATTGACCCTAAATAGAGGAATAAACCCCAAAAGTACTGAATATACTCTCAGCATTGTAATCAATTAAACCGAAGCACAAGGTTTGCGCTAACTATTTCCAGGCATATACCAAACAATTTATGAATTTACAAAATTTATGCACTTGGGGGAAAGACGTGGGGCCAGTTGAATGCTACAGAGCTTTCCAATTGCACAAATCTTATGAGTTGTTCATCCAGTCCTATTTTTTCTGAACATTCTTGTACTTCCAATTCTGAATTTGCAACTAAATATTTACTGTATGAGACACACCCATTAAATAGGGAAACTTAGGCCTCTGCTGCAATGCAGCAGTCTAAGCAGCAGCTGATCACGGTGCAGCCTCTCTGGTCCCAAGTCTTCCCTGCCAGCAGAGCAGCCAGCTGCAACACTTGCTGTCTCCATAATGCTGCACCAGTCTCTACTGCAACCTGCTCCTAAAAGGCGTCTCTACAGGCGCAGTCGCAGAACCCCATCATTCTCTAGCTGTAATCACCTTATTCCAGATTCTTGAAGCACTCTATAGTCACGACCCTTCAGTGTTTTCTGCCTACAATTTCCCCACAATAGGTTCCCACAACAGCTCTCCCTTTTTTCCCAGGAGCCTAAAACAGGCGCTTCCTCCAAGATTGCTCTGTCCAATTTTGGGCAGGGTAATGCAGGACTGCTTATGAGCATATTTAGTACCATACAAATTTGGATTTATAACCACCTTTGAAATTGTGAATCAGGTTTCCATTCCATTTTATTTTTGTAATTTTTACCATTTCTCCTGCCTGTCTTAACTGCTGTAAGCCGATAAAGGACACAGTCACAAATCCTGTCCCAAAAGGGCTGAATACATGTTAACATGTTTTGCATAATAGGTTGTTTCCATTGTTAAAGGCTACATTTAACAGACTTTAAGTCTTGTTTGATGTCATTATTCAAGTTTTTCCCCACTCCAGTGTCCTAAATGGCAACAAAGCATCGTTATGTGAGCATGATCACTACTGCTTATTATTTGTACCACGTGAAAATTAATTAAGCAATAACATTTTCATATATTTTCGCCTATGATTCTCATGACCTCTGCTGTTAACTAAAAAAGTATATGTGACTTTATTTACACTCCTGTTCTTTCCATCTAGTCTTCATAATCATATCAGGAAAACACACTTCGTGAAGTTAAAAGAAATGTACACAGCTACTCTACACAAATGTACACTTGCACACTATTGGCAGATGTTTGCACCCAATTCTAGTTGTGTTTTATTCGGTGCTAGCTTTGATACAAAGTAAATGTCCCAAAGTGTAACAATATCAAATGTTCATACGTACACCACCTGGACATAGCATCCACCTAGGAATAATTAATACTGCCTCCATAAATTCCTTTGGGTACTCTAGGAGACCAGCCATCTTTAAAAAGCAACCGCAGAACTGTCTGCAAAGATAGCAAAGGGATACACTTTTTCCGACAGTAGTGAATAGGTAGGCCTGGAAGTGGTTATTCTGGATTGGATGGCAACAGAACAGGCCGATATGTGGTCACTGTTTTCTTATAGTATTTATATAAGATCGACGTTGGTCAAGCCTCCATCATAGGGAACGAGGTTTGCAGGACAGATAAGCCCTATATGGACTTGTCAAATGTAGGGGAACTAAACAAGTAAAAGTGTGCACAGGGGCTCTAGTCTCCTTATGCACAGAAACAATGTCTGTTTCAGGTAAACTATAATAGCCAACGTCTTTGTTTAACATCCGCAGCACTGTAATCACAGGTAATAAAATCATGTTTTGACAGTTGCAACAGGCTCAACATTGGTTGTCATACCTTGTGCCTTCTGGCTTGATAGCCAGACATGAGGAGCAGGGATTGGCAAAAGCAACAGGTCTCGTCCATTGAGGGGGGGGCGACAGGGTGGGAGATAGCGGGAGAGATCCGGGTGGTGCTGCTGGGACTTCTGCCTCGACCTAAGAATAAGGACCTTAGTAGGAAGCTGGCCCTCTTGCGGCTGGTGCTGGCGAAGCGGCAGATAGCCATTTCATGGATGGATCGCCGCCTGCCCAGTATGTCACAGTGGGTGCGAGATATGCAGGAATGGGCGACTGCTGAGGTGATTCGGATGCAGCAGACTAGACGAGAAACTAGAAGATGATGTACAGGCTTGGAGGGCGATGGTGGCAGGACTGGTAAACGGGGGGTGCAGACAGAACAGACGGCGAGGTAGACGGAGGGAACATAAACTCAGGAAGGGGGCCAGACAATAACTTGGAGGTGAGGGAGACAGGGTAACATGGTTCTACTGGGCAGGGAGCAGAATGGGCGGAGGAATTCGGTGCATCATGCTACATCATATGGGATCGTACACCAGACATGGCGGGGGGGGGGGAGTTTTGTTGGGGAAGGGGGGGATCGGAGGGGGTTTGGCTGTTTGTAGCGCAGAGTTTGGGGCATGGGCCTTAGCAGGACTCCACGGGATTGTCATGTATGAGGCACCATGCATAAGACTAATGTGGGGAAGAAGTTAGTTTAAAGAAAAGTTTTTTTTTTAAAACTGAACTTACTTTTGCTGTACTTGGCCTACGGCCTGTTTGGACAATCAGTAATGTATGCACACGATAAGGTACATGCCGATATTTGTGATGTCTGTTTGGGGAAAAAGTCAATAAAGATATATCTATTAAAAAAAAAAAACAGGTCTCCTCTCCCCTTTCGAATGCGTGTACTGGAGAAAAAACAAATATTATGAGATCTCAAAACTGTACATTAAATTCAACGTTTTAAATCTTTATAAATGACATGGTTTTTTTTGGTTTTTTTAAACCTTTCACTCAGGATACTGAACAGAATTTAAAAAGAATAAGGAAGAGTCAGCTCGTCAAGGTATAATTTACTTTCCGAAGGATTAAGATTTATGGGCCTCCAGAAGTGTCATGCCAAGTGCACCTTCGGTCTCACATGCCAGCTGAGTGAGTACAGCTGATGGCCCTTAGCCCAGAGCCATAAAAGGCATTGTATGCCAAAGATTATGCTTTCAGGCAATATGGGGAATTAAGGAAATAAAACAAAAATAACCCTTAAACTCTGCACTTCAGCCAGACACCTGCAAAAATATCTCCGTTTCTTTGCTTTTACAGAGAAGCTGAGAACAGTGAGGAGCAACTCAGTGTGTGTGTATGAGGGGAGTACAGGTGTGGGGGGGCAACATAGGGAGAGAGAGAAAAAAAATGCATACACTCTCACGAAGTGTTAAAAGAAAAGGTAAAAATACTTCTCTATATGTGATACAAGTCAGCCAATAAAAAAGGGTGCATTAGGTGTCTAGGGGAGTGACAAACACAAGATGAAGGCAAGCCATTAAATGAGGAGCAAGCATATGAGAGTGGCAATAAAGCCAACTAATGGTAGGCAATGGGTGGGCTCTAAGCCACTGTACGTTCACAATATGTCCTTCATAACCAGACAGCGTAAACAAGACCTAAAAAATTGGTTTGTCTTAATTCATGACAAAGATTACATTTCTCTTTGCCACCTTTACAAATGAAAAGTTCAGTAAAGAAGATGAGCCCTACTCATTATCTGCTATGGATGCACTAAGGTTGTCCAATATGTCAGTGTGCGTTCATAGTGGAGGTGGGCAGCCAAAGTTGCCTTTCCACAATTCATAAATGGAAGGGTGGTGTGGTGCAGGTAAAGAAAGATCTGGTACTCTTCCATGAAGGGGATCATAGTTATATAGAGCAACTGTACATGGAGGGTGAACTTTATGGAACAATGGCAACTACCAACTTGCTTCATTTGACCACTAAATTACTTTTCAGGATGACATCCACCTGTTTTCTTTGTAACTTTTTTTTTTTATTTTTAACTTTCATCATGCTCATCTTTATTGTGGCACAATTCTAAAGACACTTTAACCATGATACTAAGTGCTTTCTATCAAGGGTTATGTTATATAAAACCATCAAAGCACAGTGTCAGTCAACGTAGTGGATCACTCTGCTCTCTCATCTTATGGAAGTCAAGGAATCATTCCCACGCCACAAAAATTGTACATTTTGCCTGTCCTGGCACACTCTTAGAACTCACTGACACACTAATATGTTGGCTCTTGGCATCCTGATTGAGGTAAACTCCCAAATAACTGTGTGACACACGAAATAGGCCCTAAATTGACAAGTCCAGTATAAGTGAATGTCAAACCAAAGACGTTTGAGGTGCCTATACTGCACGGTCTGCGTGTGTGTCAATCTGCTAAAGTATATATTATACTCGGTGCTTAATTTGAGCCGATAGTTTCCAGTGCTCAGCCCCGGCACTTTATTATCAACACCGGCACTTATGACAGCCTGCCACATGGTGGTGCTGTTTGTCCAATTCTGTGATGAGCTCAAATACGGTTGTATATTTCAATATACATTAAAATGACTAATATCTGCCCCCCAAAGCTATAAAAATTGCTTTGGACGGCAGATATTAGTCATTTTCTATGTAATTATATGTATGAAGTGATACACTTGTAGGAGCTTGATGGTTAGTTGTGTTGGTAATATCATTGGCAGTGCTGGCAGGGGTAATGGGAGGTGCAAGCTGCAATAGCTTCCAGACAAAGGCCCTGGCATTTCATTTTTTTTTTTTTTTTTTAACAAAGTAAGCCCTGATTATACTTGATTCTTCCTAACCCTAACTTTTATTCCCATCTACTACACTCACTCTTACTAGTTGGGAGTAAAAAAAAACATTTTGTGATTCAATAAAAGTGATGCGCGTATTTTTAGCATCTGTGTTGACATGTTACTACCTAAACCTTATTTCAGGCATTGTTCAGCGGGAACCTTGCACTTCATACTGAAAATAAGTATGAGCAAACAGTTTGTTTACTCATATTTGCAATGCTTAGTTTAATGGCTTCTGAGCAATACGGTCATTGTAAAATGGAAAGGCATAAACTTAGTAGTTCAAACACAAATGGTCTGATATTCGCTCTGCTGTTTTCAGACATCCATCTCCCCTCCTAACACCAACTGTGTACCATAGGATTAGCATGAAAACCAAACCACCCGACAGGAATACTATGGCCACCTAAATGACGCCAGGTTCAATTATTTTAAAATAGTAAGACATTTATCACACATCTGCATAGGAAGTAACATCACTGGTTTTCAGTCAATACCATCTTTAACGAAGAAGCCAATCAAAAGGACTTCATTTCCTATCATTGGGCGGACACAAGCAAGGGCATTGCCTGTTTGGGCATGTGAAAGATGGACAAAGACAAGGATCTTGGGCCAGAATCCATTTTCCACTGAAACTTCCAAGATAAAATATAAGCATGTGCTTCACTCTGCGCCCAATGCTACCAATCCCCACAATCACACCCAGATCTAATCCACCCAGACTATTACATAGCATTCGTACAACACATATAGCCAACCTCATACATATCCGACTAACTACCACACAACTTCCAACTACAAAACTCGCATTCTAACTCATGTTCATTAATGCCTGCTCCACAGTATTCCACGCATCAAACATCGCAGATCTCATCACTTATCACAAGCTTGACACCCTCTTCATCACAGAAACATAGTTCACCCTCACATCTTCGTTCCTCTATCTAAGATGTCTTTCTTCTCAAAGGCTAGAGCATCCATTGTGTGGACCACCCACATAAGAAGGGTGGTAGCCTCACTGTCAACCATAAATCTTTCTGGTCTCTGCCCCAAGGCAAGCAAGAAACACTCAGCTCCATGGATCTGATGACAACCGTTTTCCACTCCTGTTATCTGCAAATCAGACTGACAGCTTCCATCTAACCTACAGACCTCCTAGGCAGAGCAAGGACTTAATTGATGAATTGTCCAATCTGCTTACCATCTCATCCATCCGGCATGCCCACAGCACCTTCTTGGGTGACTTCAACCTCCCAGACAACACAAGCACACACAAAAAAATACCACACAAGAGGCACCCTATTCAACTTCATTGACACAGTCACACTGTCAACGTAGTAAATCATGTCACCAAACCAAGACCCTCCAAGGGTCACATCCTCCACTTGGTCTTCTTATCATCACCAACAATTCAAAGCAAACCACCCATACCACTGGACTGGACCGAATACTTGGTCATCCCCATGTCCCAGCTCAGCATCCTCCCAACAAGCCAACCACAACATAAACGAGAAAAACAAAACTTCAGACCCTTCAAAGATTTTTCCATAGACAACCAAATGCTTGAACTCATCCTTCATCCTATGAACTTCACATTTAAAACCAACATCCTACTTCAACACTTTATAGGAACACTTGATGAACATCCACACCCCAATTAAAACATGCAAAGGCAAGCCAAAGCCTTTAGCACCCTAGTACTCTTAAGACTTTGCTGACAAAGGATCCAACCATAGACAAGAAAGAAAGATTGTAAAAAATAGAACTCCTGATGTTCCCATGAAACTGAAGTTCCTCCGTGCAGCACGCAGACAGCTCATCACATCAGCCAAAGCAAAGTACTACACTAACACCATCAATGAAAAGCTTTTCAAGACATCAAGCACTGCATCAGCCCCCTGCTAAATTTACCTATTCTTTACTTCAAAGGTCATCTACCTTTTCATCAGTGACAAAATGCAAAAGATTCAACAGCACATCAACAACACCAAGCCTGCTTCGTCTCTTACGTCCAACCACTGACTCCCACAATGGTCAGACTTCAAAGCCCTAGCTCTCACAGATTTCATTGACACAACTCCCTCACACACAATTGTTATGAAGATGATGTCTTACCCCAGTCCATAATCAAAGATCTTTCTGAGGATATTCTCTCCCCCATATCACCACTGTCAATGCATTCCTCCCTCAATGCATTTTCCTAGAACATCCAAAGACAGGCCAGATACTTCCACTCGTAAAGAAACCCTCACAAGATCCTGATGACCTCTACAACTACCCCCTCATCCCTCACCTACCATTCATTGGCAAGCATATTGAAAAACCAGTCTACATTCAACTCCAAGATTACTGCCATCTCCTGCATGACTACCAGTCCAGCTACAGGTCACGCTGCAGCATGAAGAGCACTACCTTTCACAGAGCATACAATGTCCTTTTGAACACAGTTGAAGAAGCCTCTGCCTCCTGATATTGCTAGACCTTGTTGACTGTCTTGGACAAAGTCAGTTATCCCACCCTCATCCATACCACCGAGTGAATCCAATGCAGGGCTCGAAAAATTCACTCGCCCGCTCGCATTTGCGAGGCAGATTTAATTAGGGCAAGCTATTTTTAGGTCCTACTCGCCCTTTCTGGTGAGTAGGAAAATAAACTGACTTTTGACCTCTGTCTCTGAAAGCAGAGAAAATGTGGCAAAATAGTAAGATTTAAAGGCATCTTTATTGCTCACAAAGTAAATAAGCAATATAAATTCCTTTAAATGTTGCTAAATTGTCACATTTGCTCGCTTTCACAGACAGAGGTCAAGTGCATTTCGGTCAGGTCGTGTTGATTTTGTAGGTTACTAGACCTACAGGTCAAGTAAAAATTAAATGATTTTTCGAGCCCTGCAATGGGATTCACTGGTAACATCCTTCACAAGCTCTCCTCCTATCTGTCCAACCAACACCAGTTTGCTCACATGGCACCTCCAAGTCCAAAAAGATCCTGATCACCTTCAGAGTCCGAAATGGTTCCATACTGTCTCCTGTCACCTTCAACCTCTACATGGAGACGCTTGGTGTTCTAGTCACAAATTATAGCATCAAAATTTACCAATATGCAGATAATACACAACTCTACTTGAAAGTCTCCTCTGCTTCAGACATCCAAAGCCTCAAACACTGCCTGCGCACGATCCAGACCTGGATGACCAGCACCAACCTGAAGCTCAACCCAACCAAGGCAGAATTCCTGTTATTTGCCAAGAGCAAACAAACAAGAAACAGTACAAATCTGCTTCAAAGACATGAACAAGGATGGCTTCCAACTCCAACTTTCACCGAATGCCAAGTAACTTGGATTCACCCTGAACACCAGCCTCACCCACAAGAAACACACTGCCAAAAATAAAGACTGCCTGGGACCAGCTTTCTCTTCTAAAGAAAGAGAACTGTTACTTTGAGAAAGGGACTTCAGAACTGCTGTTCTAGCCCTCATACTCTTACATTTGTAGGGTGGTAATACCATGCTCCATGGCATCCCAGACTGCACACTAGCAACCCTTACGGGCATGCTATATGCTGCAACATGTCTCATCCTGGGCCTGAAGAAATATGATCTCATCACCCTCATCCTGATGGAACTCCATTGGCAACTTCATTTACAAAGCCATTATGACTAGCACTCCCGCTTATCTTCCAGACAACCTCACCATCTCTGGTGGTTCACAACACATCTGCACAAAGACTAAGAAGGCTAAGACTGCGGACTAAGAAGTGAAAAAACGAAAAAACAAGTCAACAGCCCTTTTCCATCTATGCACCCAGGATCTGGAACTACATCCCCATATCCAAAGCTGCTCCAATTTAGGAAAAAGTTGAAGATGGACCATTTTACAGAGGGCTACATCACAAAGCAATACCCTTCCACAACGCAGCCGCCTCTCCTCTCACTCGTTGACTTTAAGATTGGCTAGGTTTGCGCTACACGAATACAATATACATACACACAAGAAAAGTAATTTCTGCTTATTGCAAATGTAGATCAAGTGTTCTGCCCCTTTTGCCAATACATTATGACTTAATATAATTCACAGGAGTTGTACATCACAAATTAAAATATCATGTAATGTTATGTGCATTTGGAAAGCACACTATTACATGCAAGGGTATCCTGGTACTGAGCAGATGTGCGAACCTAGCCCTCCCTAAAGTACGCTAGTTCATTGAAAAGCCAAGTCTTCAGCTTCTTGTGGAATTCAAAATGAGAAGAGGAGAGTCTGATGTGGAGTAGGAGGCTGTTCCATGCATTAGGAGCTGCTATTCAAGACCTCATCCTCTTACATTTGGAGGGTGGTAACAGCTTTAGTTCTCTCAAGAACGGACTCTATTTAAACTTACAAAAGAGTTCTGGGAATAAACTGCAAATCATGCAGAACTCTGTTGCCTGAATGCTACTGAACATCCCCAAATTTCACTCAACAACCCAAGCCTTAAATGAGCTTGGCTTGCTTCCCATCAAAATACGCATAATTTTTAAATATTCAAAGGCCTAAATGGCACAGCTCCAGACTATCTAGAGAAAAAACACAAATTGTATACTCAAGCCAGATCTCTATGGCCGGCCAGGTATCTGATAAGCTCCTCCCCATAAGCGAGTCACCTGGGGAGGCAAAAGCTTTATCAAATGTACCGCTCAACATTGAAATTGTCTCCCTCATTCTGTAAAATCTGATACAACCCTCTGGGCTTTAGAAAGTCCTTAAAAATACGGCTTTATTGCAACTAACTAGGCCTCTATTCTTGCATTACAGGCAGCGCCAAGACTCCTCCGGCCATACGAGCACTCTACAAAACCTTTCATCATCTTGTAAGATGATGGCTGTCCTCCTGATCTGGTTCTGTTTATGGGTGGGATGTGTGTGAGTAGGAGTCCTGTAGAGCAGAGGTGTCTGGATGGTTGGTGGAAGGAGATGAGACTGCTGAGGTAGGTAGGGCCCAAGTCGTGTAGTGCCCTGAATGTGTGTGTAAGTATGATCACTGGCGTAAAAAAACAGTCTGACAGGGCAGGGGGTAGAGGATTAATATGCTGATAGAAGAGAATGTTATGCTACTCTGGAAAACCCGTAATGTTTTTGGCAGTGGAGGGACTTCATCTCAGGATACATGACAATCAGTCCCAGCATTGTCAAAGACAGGAAAGTACAAGCACCTGCAGGCAACTACCATTTTGAATGGGAAGGTAGCTCTCCTGCACAGTTAGTGGATGACACAGTATTTATTGCAATTTCCAATGACATCCAGGACAAACTCCTTCTGACTGACTGAGGGAGTGTTTGTGGATAATGCATCCTACTCTTTGAACACCTCAACATACAAAAGCATAATACCTGGACTGAAACTCACCTGCAGACAAACAAACCCCACCTACCTGCCAGCAAGTACTTAAAATTACCTGAATAATGAGACCTACCTTTAATGAGAGCGTTTTACTTTTACTGAGCAGTTACTACCCTCCATTCTTTTGGGCATCGGGTGTCTATTAACTACAAACATAAAACCTATAGAAGCAGAAGAGAATATAATGTGTCTGCACTGAAGGGCTTTTCTTTTGATTATGTGATCATCTGGTGATGACCACATTCCCTCAGTCATCAATATGTTATGGTGGGCTTCTACAGTGACGTTATTCGTTTCTTATAACTCTTTTACATTAAAAAGTTAAAAAAATGTAATGAGGTCAAGGATCACTGGCTTACTGGCAGTTTGGATTCTTGTTGTCAAACGGCTTTTAGAGGTTGTATGTGGAAAATAATTAAAGGAAGCCAAAATTAAGAGAGTGAAGGTGTAAGTGAATTGTGGAATCATACTATAGCAAACACTGGTGTATCAGGGTACTAGCTAGACAATACGACAAGCACTGGCAAAGCCAATAGGTCTCGCATATGTGAGAGCTGTTGGCTTTTTCAATGTGTTTTAGCCATATTGTATAGCAGCACAGCTGCTGTGTAGCCTGGCTGAATGTAAACAAAAAAAATTGCTATGATGCAGTCAGCACTGGACACATCGTAGCACTTTTTTAAAAAAAATGTATTTGCAGCCATGCTACACAGCAACTGTGCTGCTATACAACATGGCTAAAACACATTGACAAAGCCAACAGTCCTTGCATAGGCAAGACCTGATGGCTTTTATAATAAAAAAAAGATTGCAGATTGATTCTCCTGTTCTAGAAATGAAAATAAAGAAGGGATAATTGTGACTGGTATGAACTCGGAAACAGCAGTCAGTGATTCAAGCAAAAAAGGAAAGTTAAGTAGAATTATCTACATATATTTAGTAATATGCCAAATAAATGCTTAAATAACACCACGATCTGGACAAGACTAGATGTGTACTGAAATCAAACACGACCATCTCCCATCATCAAATATAACGGGCCCTGGCACATGAAAATAATATTACAGAGATCCTTCCAAACAAAGCAGGCCCTCTGCACTGCTAAAGCATTAAGTTAAATGTACTGCAGGCCATTGTAACGCTATACAAAATGTGCATGTCTAACCCACCTCTCACACTGACAGGACGTGCATTTTCTTGCCACCCTGTTTACTCTAAGGGTTGAACTCGAGCCAAAGCACCGCACCTGAAGAAACAAACAAAACCTTTCAAGCTGCGAGGAAGCATGCTTGATTCATTTTAATCTTTCCAATGGCTTTAAAAAAAAAAATTAAAAAAAGAAGAAGAAGAAGAAGAAGAAGAAGAAGGACCCGAGGTAGGAGGAACGGCAAAAAACAAAACAGGAGGTGGGCAAGCGACGACTAGGAGTATGCAAGTACAGGGTAGCAACCAGAAGCAACAGAGGAAGAATATAGAAAATAGTACCCGAGTTACAGCACAAGCAGTGGATGGACAGCAGACGGACACTAATCAAACTAAACCAATCAGTGCTTGGTCCATGCACCAAAGAAAAGAACAGTAAACAACATCAGCAAGCACTGACCAATTAGGAGACAGCAACCAAGAGTGACAATGTAGCCAACGAAAAGGAAGCAATGGGCCATTTCCAAGCCCTTATTGTAAACAATATACCACTTGCAGTGACAGCACATGAGCTGTCTGCAGGCGAGACCTAATCATAAGTTACTGCTATCTGACAAGTCTTGAGGTCATTGCTGTAGGCAAGCAAGATGATAGTAACAAACCATATTCACCACAAAATTGATGTAATTCAGGATCTCCTTTGAAACTAATCCAAACAGTCCAAATGTCCCTGAAATAGATTTAAACGTGGAGAAAGAGATATGCATTCTGGAGGTGTAGGTAAAATATTTTTCATTTTGCCGTTTTATAAGAAGTGAACTCGGCCCAGGAGTAGTGGAGTGCTTTTAGAACCAGTTACAATACACAAGGTCAGATTTTTTTTTTAGATTTTTTTTTTTATATTTGTCATGGAGTTAAGTGCCGGCTGCAGAAATCTATATTGAATTTGCCCGTCACAAGTATTGTAGTTAATTATGCATGACACCTTACTACACTGATAGTGGAGGAATAGTTGCGCGTTTATTTATTTTTTAAGTAAACGGCCCTCCATTACGGGTACGTGTGAGTCCATATTTAAGGTGAGAACCGAAACTACAAATCTCCTAATTCAAAGTGCTCCTAACCTCTTGTGTCACATATAACATGGGGCCACGTGAATGCAAAAGCCACACGTTCAAATCCTGCTTGGGTTGATTTAGGCGTTCATCTTTACTGTTCTATTGAATTATGCAATAATATAACCTAAACACCACTAACGCATTTCTGTGCACTGCAAAGATTGAGTAACATACCTTCCGGGAGGTATACATCAGACAAAGCAACATAGAGAAAAATAGAACAGTCCGTTTACGTGGTTAGAGCATACCTTGCAGTGCAGTCCCCTCGCACAGAATGGGAAACTGACTCAACTTGTAAATGGAACCCACTGGGGACAAGCCACTAACATGGAGGAGACAGAGCTCCTAAGGTCCTGTGGGACACCGACCCATGGCTCACACAAAACCGGAAGCCATATTGGAAAGGGAGATATTCTAAGCCGCTCAGCGAGCGTACTACAAAGAAACAATGCATTTGTGATTGTACAGACAAATGATTGGGATAGTTTTTAATTTCCAAACTAAAATTATGCAAAAGATAACATACATATAAAAAGTAAGTCTACGTGTTATTTTATGGTATTAAAAAATTCAGTGTTGGACAAAAATTTGAAATATTGTGTCAATATACATGATATTTTTTAACAGTGCACTCTATTTTCATTATAGTTTTAACTAACTTCTGCTAGCAGTAAACGTAAACAGTGTAATTCTATCATGGTTTCTTTAATCATGAACACTGAGTCAAAGCCCAGATGTTTTAGTGTCTGCCGGAATGACGGATGGTGAGAAGAAGGGCAAAAAAACAAGATAGGAGGTGGGTGGGCGTAAGCGACAAGGAGGAGCAAGCGGGGACAGGATAGCAACCAGAAGCAACAGAGAAAGAATAAAGAAAACAGAAGAATAAAAAAAAATTGCCTGATTCACAGCACAAGCAGTGGATGGATAGCGGAAGGAAACTAATCAACGAAAATCAATCAGTACTTGGTTCATGCTCCAAAGGAAAGAACAGGAAGTGACATCAGCAAGTGCTGGCCAATTAGAAGCCAACAAATAAGACTGACAATGAAGCCAATGAATAGTAAGCAATGGGCGGGCTCCAAGTCCCTATTTGTAAACAATAACCCTTGCAGCGACAGTGCATGTGCTGTCAGCAGGCGTTTCCTATAGAAGCAGCAATCACATTGGGCGGGTGGGGGCAGTGGTGTGTTTTCTAGTAGAGAGCAAGAGTTCCCCCACTGCAGTTTTGGAAAGGTTGTTTCAAGGTGAGATACATGGTGTAAACAGGCTACCCT
The DNA here is from genome assembly GCA_963921515.1 of Calotriton arnoldi. Taxonomy (NCBI): domain Eukaryota; kingdom Metazoa; phylum Chordata; class Amphibia; order Caudata; family Salamandridae; genus Calotriton; species Calotriton arnoldi. The sequence goes on along the minus strand of CAWUFW010006810.1, from coordinate 754,877 downwards.
AGTAATAGTCTGCAGATGATTAACTCAGCAGCAGCAACTACAGGAACTCCAATAAAAGTCTGCTGGTGGTCCACCAAACTGGTTTCCGAACCACACAACAAAAGACGAGATCACAATTAATAATTCTCGTTTAGATTGTATTGCTAAATAAATAGTTGTAAAACTATGTTTACCAGCTCACCATTACTTCTGTGATGGATTGCCAAAAGCTTCTCTACAGAAAACTATGCACAATGTCTTCTGTAATGCATGACAGCGGACTGTAAAGAAACGGGTCAAGTTGCACAATTCAATCAATTGCAAGAGTTTTCCCAACCAACCCAAAGTCACACAACCTGGATTCTCAGTGCCAAAATGTTTTCACTTATTGCTCTAACCCTGCTTAGTAATTACTGGACAAAAGAGCTTTCTTAAGGAGCTTATATTTAAGATAGCACATGACTCGCCCGCTTACAACGGTTTTAAATGTCTGTTCTTAATACAGGTCTATAACAAATCTTTAAAAGCATTTGGCAAACAATATTGTAAGTATTATCCTAACAATTTCTGCTGTTTACAAAAATAGGGTATAGGCGTGTGCATCACCTTGCCTGGAAAAGTGTTCTAATTTCCTTATGTTTAAAAGACTTCCATGAAAGGAAACTGTTTCATGGCAACTATATGAATGAAAGAAGTAAACCGGCCAAAAACAAGGAGACAAAACCAAACTGCGTGCAGGAGTAGCAATGTTCCATGTTTGCAGAGATAAGTAAAGAGCTGCGCCTGCGCCAAAAGCAATAGAACAAGTCCATTAATTGTGAAAATCAGGGGTGCGGGTCTAGACACGGCCAAAATCAGGAGAAAAAGGTCCAGACACTAGTAAAGCCAGGATACAGAAGTAAGCACTGCCAAACCAAAGCAACTGACACGAGCACAACCTGCACCCAGACAGGCACGTGCCCAAACCAAGGACTAAGAACTCTAAACAAGAGGGGAAGAGAGATACACCGTGATGATTGCGTTTCTACTTGGTATCAAGGTCAGTGCTCTAGTGCGACAAATAGGGAGACTGCATATTGTACACTGCACCTGGTGTAAAATGCGCAGCACAAGGGCAGGAGGGGAGTATCCGTCTCTGCTCTAGGAAGAGACACCTTAGAGCAGGAAGCAGATTTTTAGGACAATCCCGCACAATACACGAGAAGGGAGATACTATTCATCTCTGGGGAACCACCCAACGGTCGCATCAGAAATCCCTCTGCATAGAAATGTTTTGCCTGAGAAGTCCCCTTACTATGGAGCAGGGACCCTAGTCAGTCGGACAAGTCTCTACATCCTGGCAAAAAGGAAGCTAGGGGGCAGCTCTGTGGAGTGCTACGCCATGACACAAAGGGGGTAAGCAGGGGGGTGTCCCCTACTCTACTTCATTCAACGGCAACGAGTTCCTTGCGCTACGATCTGTCGTAGTGTGCCTGCTCCGCCTCTTAAACTCCCACACCTTGCAGAAGAGAAGTACCCTTTCAGCTTCGATGAGCCCCACCTGAGGGCTACCTGGCACCCCCATGCTATGGCTCGGATCAGAATGTCTACTTAGCCCCTGAACCTCACACACACAGGTACAGCATAGAGTATGTTTTCATCTGTGTTGAGCCCACTCCTGACAGAGAGCCACACGCTTAGCCCTGACAAGCGATTACAGCCTAACACAGACTGTACCCACGCTGCTCTGCAGCGACCCCAGAGACTGACCACATTCAGCTCTGGTGAACCCTAAACAATTGGGCGGGGAGCACTTGGCCAACTCTTATGAGTGACCAGATTCAGTTATAGAGCTTAGGTTTACGCACAGCTGCACTTCACCCCCGCGCGCGCCTGACTCTGTCCGGTCGGGTGGGGGAGACGTGGGTGGGATGGGGTCCTATCTAACTTCGGGGGGCGGAGTACCTGTCCGTCCTTCGCTCATTTCCTGCTTCTCGGTTCAGCATCAACTCCAGGTGCCATGGAAAGCGGACTGGTGAAATAGTTATAGAGAGTGGACTATGAATCGTGGAAATAGAGGGCGGACAAGTGCATCTGACACTCTACCTAAAAACTTGAATATTTTCCGCAATGCCGCCTCCTTAGAGTCCTTTCTCTCTTTTTTCGTTTCCGTGGACGTCAGTCAGTTCCTGTGCCTTCGGAAGTGACGTCAGTAAACAAGCTGTCTCCGTGGCAGCGGCCTGAGCTGGACCGAAGTGGGGAGCCGAGGAGCCGGCTCGTTAACAGGTGAGCAGAGCTAGAACTGAAGGATGCAGGGGCACAGCCTTATTAAAATGTGTACAATCGGATCATGCAGATACCCCCCTCCCCCCCACCGCCACTGCTGCATTCAAAAGTGTAATTACCGTTGTCTCCATAAATGAGGCACAGCGCCCACACATGAGTTGTCATTCGGAGGGTTCTAGCATACCTGTCAGAATGGTAGCTCTAAGAAGTATAAGAGGGTGAGTGGAGAAGGAATAGTTCAATGGAGAGCGATATTGGTTTGAAGGAACCGTGATCTCATTCAAGTCTATGGAGGATGAATATAAATGAAAACATTTTTACAAGCCCATATGGGAATGAGTTGGCAAGCATGCTGTACAATATCTGGCAGTATGTTACCCTGGTCTCAGTATACACACATTTTTAACAGCTCCAAAAAGTGGATGTAATCAGAGGGCTGTAGAGGCACTCGTTCTAAACGGTTTAAACATGTTAACATTTTATACCTCAGGTACCTTCGCGATAAATAAGGATGAAGGGATTAGGGAAAAGATAAGAGTGCAAAGACGGCATCAGGCGAGGGTGCCACTAAGCAGGTTAGGATAACAGTTCGGGGTGGCAAGAAGCAGGTAAGCGAAGCAAGTTAGGATGGCAACTAACTGAGCAGGGGAAGAGACCAAGCAAAGGTACTATGACAGAGAAGAAGAATCGGGGATGCCGTGCTGGTGGGGGAGGGGGGCAAGTACAATGGCTTTAGAAAGGAGTGTGGGCACCATGAATGACGTATTGCAAGGGCAAGGAGCAGATGAGTGCGGCTAAAAGCAGGACTAGGGAAAGGGGCCAGCGAAGGCATCAGTAAGGCAACAATCAAGGGTGACGTAAGTATGGACATCAAGAAGCACACTAGAGTGGCGTGACCTCGGGTAGGGTGAGGACACTAGTGATCGCATAATTTCAGAGGCCTTAACTGTATGATTGTATGGGCAGGGAAGAGCAGAATGAAGCAAGGGACCGTAACAGCTAAATCAGACAACAAGTATGTTGGGGCATGGAGTGGATTAAGAGACATAAATCAGATATAGGTTTGTGGAAAGAGGACAAAGAATGACTGTGCAGTGGTGGAGAGGACAAGATCTGGTAAATGAGGTGGCCATTAACTTAGCAAGACAGTTGGGAGCAAATGAGTTACTGGTGGAAAAGTGCTTGTGAGGGGACAATTGGGTTGAAAGAGTGCTCAGTTCTTACTGCTGATTACTTATTTCAGATGGCCTAGAGCCTGCTAAGCGCCCATCTCTGATGGACTGTGTGGTCACCAATTGTAGCTACTTTTGCGAGTGTGTACTGGACAAGGGCTCTGATTTTGTGTGCTCCACAGCGGTAGAGAGGTTTTCAGGTGAAAAATGAAATAGTGATACTTTCGCTACCACATGATTTTAACCTGAAATATTGTTAAGAGAGTCCACTCACACTGTGAAATTGTACCAGCTCTCTTTATTGCATCCAACACAGATGGCACAGCCTCCTCTGGACAAGCCACCTACAATTGATCACTGGTTATCCTGGGCACCCCACAGTTCCAGCTGATGCCCCCAAGACTCTACACGTTACATCAGAGTTAAAGGGGCAGAGGCAGGTTACAACACATCTCCCCCTCAATCATACACTAACAAGCCAACTGTAATAATGAAAGAAAAGTTAAAGTTACAAAAATATAATAGAAAATATGACCGACAAAACTCATTGGGGTTAGAAGTCAAAGGCTATGGTGTTTTTAGGAGATAAACGACACATAAAAAGTTAAGAGTTTACTTATAATACTATATTGGGTTTCAGTAATGGAAAATAGAATACACCTAGAGCATAAAAGGTGCATACATACGGATACAACTTTAAAGCATAATCCTTGAGGTAAGCGGGTAGCTTCTTGAGTATAGGGGTTTCCCGAGGACAACTTGAACCCCTATCCTCGTGATGCCTTGGTTCATGACTCTCTTTTACATTGATCATGCCAGAGTTGTGATTGCATTTAGATAACATTGACATCCTCCACACCTCTCCCCCACTTAGCACAACAACATTTTTCTTGACCTCAATTATTTGCTTGAGTCCCATGAACTTTGTTTCTCCCTTTAGAGTCCAAACTGGTCTCTTCACATAACCATTTCGCTTACCTCGCATTTATTTTGCCTCACACCATGTTTTTCATCAAAACGCCTCTTATATGTCTCTTGACACTTAATCTTATGTGATGACATGCTCTCCAACCCTTGTAACCATTTAACCGTGCCACGTTTAGTTTGGATCCGGAAATTCTACCTTTAAGTTTCTGGAAAGGAGAGATTCCAGTCACACTATTAGGTATATCGCGATGTGCCCACAACTTCTCATGCAGGGTTCCTCTTAATGGTAACCCGCTTTCTACTGCAGTTTGCACACATGCTCTCACCAAACAGTTCGGTGCATATAGTGCAGTGCGATGATTCAAGATTGACAAATCCTCAAATGGTTTTAGAGATACCTTCGCATGCAAAGACATGCTTCAGGAATTCTAATATATTTTGTGTCACAATAGAACTCGCACAACACGCAGAGACCCATTTCGAAGTGTAGTCCATCAGCACTAATACAAACCTCTCGCTTGGTGACAATACCTCAAATGGGCCCACTATGTCTAGTGTCAGCTTGCACCATGGTTCATCAGGAACTTCCACAGGAGATAAAGGAGTTGTTCTGACCGACCTGGATTTATCATTGCCAGCACAAAGTATGCAATCTTTGACCAACTCCTCCACTTGTTTATCCACTCCCAATTTTCTCACTTTGGCTTTGGTTAAGTTCCAGCCTAGATGACCTTCATGGGAAAGGTTGATGATTTTATCTCATAGCCCCACCAGGGAAACCAACCTCTTTCCTTGATAAAGTTCATTACTGACAATGCTCAATTCATCAAGTACATTCCAAAATGCCCCTGCCCCTTCAGGTACTTTACTGATGATTGGCCAACCTTCCACCACAAATTCCAATACTTGCTTGTTTGTACCATAGTTGGACACCTCAGTTGCCCAATCTGGTTTGTTAAGGGCTGGTTGTTTGAGCCACATCACAGATGGCACAACAATGCCAACCACCTCTTTCTACAAGGGCATCGTAGACAGACAGCAGGTATATTTCTTGCACCAGGCTAGTACCCCACCTTAAAATTGAACTCCATGAGTCCCTACACCCACCTTTTAATTCTGGGTGTGGTGTTTCCTACATGCCTGCATGCAAATATCTGGACTAGAGGCCTGTGATCTGTTTTTACTGTAAATGGCAAACCAAATAAAAAAGAATTTAAAGTTGTTTATGGCCCATGTAGGAGAGTAGGATCTGCCTCTTATGTAGCCCCCACTTTTTTTCTGATGTTTACACTGGTTTCTGGCTATAGTCTGGCTGGGCCCCTGCTAATCAGGGCCCCAGCCTCTCTGTTCTCTCTAAACGATTTGGAGTGCACTAGTGATTGGATACTGTGGTACCTTATGAGTCCCTAGTATATGGTACCTTAGGTACCAAGGGCATAGGTACTTCACAGGCCTACCAGGGGCTGCAGCATGTATTATGCCACCCCTGGGAAGCAGACTAAATCTGACACCACAGGCCTGCTACTGCAGCCTGGGTGAGGTGGTGCTAGCACTCCTCACTGAGATATAGGTTCCCTATATCTCTCCTACACACACATATAAACCTATCAGTCACCCCTAAGGCAGGCCCTATCAATCCTGAGGGCAGGGTGCTTGGCTTCTATGTGAGGGGGTGCATCTGCCTGAGCAGGGCCCCTCTGCAGCTCTCAGAGTCCATTCTCTGGTGCTGTTTGTGGATGCGGTTAAACCATATACTTTTAAGTGCATTATATCCTCGCGGTAAAATGCTAACTTTGGAATGGCTGCATCGAAACATGTCGTGTTTGGTGTCAAACATCTTGGAATACTACCCCCCCCCGCCAGTCCTGGCGGCGGGGGTAGCATTCCACCCTTCTAGAGGGATAGACATGTACCTACTGTGGAAACGCGGTAGAATCCTGCAGAGCCCTGGCATCACAAAATGGATGCCACCAGTCACAGACACTGGGCTGCCCTCCTGCTGATGACCAACACTCGCAGTGGAGGAAGCCCAACAATAGATATCCTGTCCCAAGGGGGTGTGACCACCTCCCAGACAGGGTTTAGTGTATTGGGGCTGGGTGGGTGCACTCCTAGAGTGCTTTGAAGTCCTGCACTGGGGGAGCAGAAGGCTCTTCTGTGCATATGCCAGTTCAAACCGGCTCAGGGGCTACCTGTCCCAGCTCTGGCGCGAAATTGGACAAAGGGAAGTGGGTGTAGCCACCCACTCCCCTGACCCTCCCATAGGTGGGGGTCATAGAGCTAGTCCCTCCCTTTCTTTTAGTATAAGAGGGGGAACCTGTGCATTGCACCCTAGATTTCCCTGGACGACGCTCTGAAGAAGAATCCCGGACCTTCGACGTTCCACTACCTTTGGAAGACTGAAGAATCTCCCTTGGAGTCAAGGAGTGACTCCCCTGCTTGGCAGGCACCAAAACTACAAACGACGGTCGCAAACTACGCCGCTCCCGCCGGAGTCCGAAGTCCCTGCAGCCCAAGAAGTGGATTTCCTGACTTCTCAAAGGCCATCGTGAGTCCCCAGCGAAGCTGAGGCCAGTGGACCCCAAGAGTAACTAGGAACCGCGACCCCTGGGTACCGTGCACTATTGTCGAGTGCAACCCCTTCACAACGTTCCACGAACTTGTGCTTTGGACCACGTGTGGTCCCAGCCTCCAGCAGGAATCCCTCCTAAGATCAGAGGCCTACCACGTCCCGAGTGACCGTGGGCCCCTGTGAGCGGATCCTCCCGAGGCGTCTTCGCGATCCCTTGCCAGCCGGCTTGTGGGTCCCCAGAAAACTTTCGAAAGAAACCAAAGGGCTCCCCTGGTTGCTCCAGGCCTGCCCTGACTTACCCTCGCTGGGTGAGTCCCACAGACCTTGCTGGTCTGCGCCATTGCCTCTTCACACTTTCCCCGAGACTTGCTGTTACCAAGGCTTGTTGGCTCCGATTGAGTCGCCGACACCGCAGTAAGCTGCAGACATCGTGGGACACGCCAAATCCAGCTCCTGGTCGTCGTCGACGCCTCCTGGACCTCGTGGCTGAAGAGTCAAGGCAACCGCGAACGACCTGAATCCTGCGACGACGGTGGGCATCCATCTTCCTTGCCCCGAGTCACTGCCAAGTGACTTTGAACACTGTCCCCTCTGCTTTCAGGTCTTCCATCTTCCGAATCCAGGCTTGGATTCCTTCGGACACTTCTCCTGTCGCCGCAAGCAGCAAGTCTTCACTGGCTCCCATTGAAAACGACGCCGCGACCCGACACCAAAGAACACCTATGGACCGGCTCCCCTGGGTGAGGTAACTTCAGCACTACGGTGCTCCTGTGGGTGTGGGCCCTAGAACTACTTACCCTGTAAGTGACTTGCTTGTAGCTTCCCTAGAAGTGTCCTAAAACTCTAACTTTCTAAGTGCGACAATTGCGCTGACTCGTACAGGGTTCGCGTCTGTGTTAGACACACCGCGTCCATCGCCTTTGCAACACTATCTAGAACTGTATCCTTCGACTCGTACTGAGTCCGATCGGTGTTCGCCTCGAACACACAAAGGGCCTGTAACACTGAGATCTCCATTGCACTGACTCGCACAAGGTTCGCGTCTGTGTTAGACACAGCGCGTCCATCTCCCTTGCAACTCTATCTATAACCGCGTCCTTCGACTCGTACAAGGACCGATCGGTGTGTTCGCCTCGAACACGCAAGGGACCTTTAACATTGATATCCCAATCGCATCTGAGCGCATAGACTCGCACAGGACTCGCACCAGTGCCAGGTCACCGCGTCCGTCCCCTGTGGGTCTCCTACAACTACCTGGGGTGGTTCTTGGGGGTCCCTCGATTCTAGATGCCCTAGACCTAGGTCTAGCTAACTAAGATTGTGATATTCGATTGTGCTAAACTTATTGTGATAACATTTGACTGGTACATATGTTCCTGACCTCTAATCTCATAAAGAGATTAGTAGAGAGTGTTTATTAATAAATACATATATATTTGATATATATACCTGTGCGGTGTCTTTTCATTTGGTGATTCAAGAGATTGTGTGGTAAAACAAGCTGCTTTACATTCCTTCAAGACTTAGCCTGATGGCTGCTCTCCACAGCTACCACTAGGATAGCTTTCTATAAAGGTTGTCTTAAACCTCTCTACCATAAGAGTCGAATTGTTCTGGTGCAAGGTGTCCACTTTAATTAGTGAACAGCATATACCAGGCCAACTTCTCACAGCCCAGATGCAGGTTAATGCCTCACGCTCGATCACTGAGTAGCATTCTTCAGCCCCCTTCAGTGAACGTGAGGTGAACGCTACAACCTTCTACACCTAATCCCTTCATGCTGGTATCTGTGGTCATGGCCGTTTTCCTAGTCGCGTCAAAATGCCATAGGGTAGGCATCCAAGCTATTACGTTCTTTACTTTGGTAACAGCCTCCTCACAGTCTGGGGACCATGAAAACTCCACTCCTATCTTGAGTAACAGTCTCAAAGGTTGCACCACACTGGCAAAGTTACAAGTAAACTTTGTGTAATAGTCTGAGAGACCCAAAAACGATCTAACTTGGTCTTTGTCACCTGGTGCGGGCATCTGTGATATAACATTTGTCAACTCGAACTAGGGGCTAATACCATCACCTGAGATGGTGTGTCTTGGGTATGAGAGTGTTTCTACCCTAAATTTGCCCTTGTCCCTCTTGAGAGTGAGCCTCTGTTCCTTTAAGCTGGACAGTACCTCCTTCAGTATTGCATCGTGACTGGATCTGTCTTTACCATATACCAAGATGTCATCCTGGAAGTAGATGACCGAGCTGATCCCATATAAAACTTCCTTCATCAACCTCTGGAAGCAACCCTAATGGCATCCTGAGAAATCTAAATGCTCTCAGAGGTGTAACAAAGGAACTTGATGCCCTGGATTCCTCAAACAGCAACACCTGATGATAGGCAGCTGACGGGTCCATTACACTGAAAATGGTTGCCCCAACCAGGATTGTCAATGCCTCATTAATGTTTGGTAAGGGTTGGCAGTCTACCCAAATACATTGGGTGAGCTTTCTTAAGTCTACACACATCCTTATTTTGTTTCCGTTGTCTTTGGGGCCTAAAACTATGGGGACCAACCACTCTGAGGACTCTATTTCCTCTATTACGCCTAAGCATTGTAATCCTGTCTAACTCTTCTTGTAGCGGTTTCAGCATAAGGGTTAGGTACTCTTCTCACCTTGTGTACTACTGGTTTGGCCTTTGCTTTCAAGATGATCTCATGCTTGAATTCCTTGCCCCCTATAGCCTATTGGATTGATGTCAGGTGGACATAAGGTAATAGCTTCCTTACCGAAAATTTGATCCCAATTCTTGTCACCTATCAAGGTGAATGGAGACCCTGAGTCAGCTAAGACAGGCACCATCCTACCACCAATGACAACATCGCATTTGGGTATGAGTATGCTATCACCATCTATATCTCCCACTTGTTTAGCCATACAATAGGGTTTGTCACATGTAATATTGCATGTTGATTAATATAAGAGCCCATTACAACACAATTCACCTTAGCATTCTTGCAAACCCGTGCAAAATGCCCTCTTTTTCCACAGTTTCTGCAATTGCCATTTTGGGCATAACAATTCGGGTATCTCGACATGTGGTTTGGACTGCCACATTTGTAACATTTGAGCTTGGAATCCTTTGTCACCCCCAAATTTGATTTGGACTTCTGTCACCGTCTGTACTGCCATTGGATAAACATCAAACTCTTTACATTCATGTCATAATTCAGTTAGTTTCGAAACACTGGGAGTGGAAACAACAGTGGAGGTATCGCGCATTTCTTTGACCCAGCTTGATGTGGTCTCCATGCTCTCTACGATGTTGATGGCCTCCTTCAAGGAAGGATTTTTAGCCAGTAGCCTCTCTTGTATCTTAGAATAGTTCGTACATCATACCAGTTGGTCCTTGATGAGTGAATCTGTGAGGTCAGCGAAATCACACGTTTGGGCAAGGGACTTTAATGTTGCTAGGTAATTCCCTACCCTTTCTCCCTTAGCCTGAACCCTCATGAAAAATGTATCTCTTTCCATAACCACATTGATGCGTGGCCCAAAGTGTGCCTACAGCATGAGCACTGACATCTCTTAAAGGTCTCTAAGCTCTCTTTTACCATTTCCGACCATCACAGGATCAAAGCTTTTATGGATATTACGACCCTCTATTCCCAGATTATGGAGAAGGACTCCTTGTTTTCTGGCTGGGGAAAACATTTCCCCTCTGATCGCTATTGGGTAAGAGTCAAAAAGGTGCTTCCACTTTCTCCATGGCAATAAAGTTTCAGCTCTTTTTTACAAAAATTAAGGAGGTTGACATATGCTGGCTGCCATTCCTGAAATTCAAATTAAATTAATAAACTAATACAACAATTCAAAATAACAAATCTACACAACAAGGCAAAATAAGAAATTAAAATAATGAATTCCTCGCCAGAGTGCCCACCTGTCTAGCAGGTCGCTTCAAATACAGTGCATCTGAATGCTTTCACTCCTAACAGCCTCTGCATGGGGTAAGGGCCAAGAATAATAATGTTACGGCTAATTGATAAAACACCAGGAACAAATTAAGTTGAAACTAGGCCCGTCGAGTGCCCACAACAATTCACTCACTGCCAGTTATTCCTTTAAAATGTAGACGAAGGCCAGATCCATATATGTCCTCCGTTCCGTGCTGGAATCTGGATCCTGTAGCTATTGCACGCAGGGTTCCTTGGTGGATGCACCAGCTAGTCGCCAGTATGAAGGGAGCACACACACACTGAATTTGTACTAGATCTCTTTATTGCATCCACCATAGATAGCACAGCCTCTTCTGGACAAGCAACCAACCAACTGATCACTGGTTGTCCAGGACACCCCATAGTTCCATCTGATGCCCCCAAGACTCTACAAGTTACATCAGAGTTAAAGGAGCAGAGACAGGTTACAACAAATATCAAAGTGGCATATTTAACATGTCCATGATTCTTAGGTTTTAAGATACAGCTTGTGACAGCAGCACTTTTGGTCCTCGCAACAGCCCTAACTGCTCTGCATTGTTTGCTCAATGTGGCATCCAAGGTGCCACATGTGGCAGGTTTCACTCTTAAAAGGGAGCAACATACAGCATGTGCTCTTAACAGGGTGGTCATTAAAGTTTTGGTAGGCAGGCCCCGAGCATGTTTTGTACTAATATGATCATAAGATAACCTGAAGCCAATCACAATAATTCATGTTACCTTGAATACAATAGGTCATGTTAGCCACATAGGCCTCCAGTAGCAACGACGAGAATGCAAAACTACAACTAAGACAACACGTGAGCACATTCTTCCTGACTGACTCATTTAGTAACAAGCAGCCGGACCAAAGAGTGTCTTTTTATCCTTAATCATTAATTATACAGTCCGAATACCCCTTCTACTGGGATATATCACCTCTGTGAAGATGGGGTGACTGGTACAAGCGCTTCATCAGGATTTGGATAGTTGTAAAGAGTGGTGGCTAGCCAAAGACAGTAGGTGTTGGCTGCAGAGGGGAAATTGTTCCACAGGTCAGGAATCTCGAGTGTCTATTAGCACACTGACAGTAGTTTCTCTATTCAAACAGAGCAGACTGATTATGTTGTACATTTGGTGATGCTTTAAAAACACATGGAATCCTATTTACTGATTGAGTAAGGCCGTTCAGTCTTGTGAGTGTTTGCACTGCTCATAGGATTCACAAAAGAATCAATCTGGGAAGGCAGTCTTGGATGTCTGGGTTGCTATAGTAGCAAAAGGTTTAGCTCTCCTCCTCCCATGGTGCTCTGCAAAAATCTCCAACCCCGTGATAACAAATCAGAAAAGCTATTGTACTAAGCACCGTAACGATTATTGGCGTTAATGGGCAGTACGAGAGCGGCTTTCCTGCAGGAACTGGAAGCAGATGAGAAGCCATTGAAGATTATTTGCTATTTAGTTTCGTAGACTATAAAGCAAGGGATAGTTGTTATTTCTTCTTTGTTTAGCTATTCAGCTCTTTCTGCACTCCCCGGAGACATGCCCGGCATCCTGTTTCCCCTTTCCTTTGGTATGGTTCAGAGTAGCACATGTATGGTGCTTGTGGGCAGGGCATGTACCTGTAGTGTTTGGCTGCACCAGGCCTTCTCTCTTTTAACAATGACACCCTTTCTTGTTCTGCTTTTCTCTCTGCTGTGGCATAGCAATGGCCAAAGACACCCTCGGCGATGCGGGCCTGCACTTTGATGAGTTAAATAAGCTACGAATTTTGGACCCAGAAGTCGCACAGCAAACAACGGAACTGAAGGAGGAATGCCGAGATTTTGTGGACAGTGAGTGTTTACCTTTAATAGCTTCTGTTTTTCAGAGACTCATGTTTATTTTATTTGACTGTGTTGTTTAATATAGTGCCACTATATCCGCTTCTGGCCGCTGCGCAGCACTGAGATCAGTCTTTGTTGCTGCGCAGTAAGAACATTGCCATTCACGAGTTGGTGGGGATCTGGTTGGTTTGTGACACAGTTGATTCCTAACAGCTTGTTCAGAATGATGGTAAAGTCTCTGCGTAAAGGAAGGATTGTTCTCCAGTGATGTTTGATACAATCACCAAAAGTCTGGCTGCTGAAATCCTGTGGGAAATATTTGCACGTGATTCCCCGCGGAGTGCTCCAGATAACAGCACCCGACTGGCTGAGAAAATAAAGTGCATGAGATGAATCGGCCCAGCAGTTCTGAGGACCCGAAGCACTTCTGCGACAATAAGATATGCTAACGTAATAGCGGTCCAGGAAAGAGGAGCAACATGTAGTTAATTTGTACAACAGAGACGAACACTTTCCCTAATACTGAGCACTTTTGTATGTGCTTTTTATATAGGTGTTTTCTTCAGCACCAAGCAGCTTTTTATAGAGTGGGGAAACTAACCGAGCTGCTCTGTCACTAAAGACAGGATGCACAAGAGCCGGGACTGCCAAGTGTGCATAGATCAGTCTCACATTGTTGAAGTTGTGTATCTTTGATTGATCTGTTCCTCTCCTTTGTGTACTTGTGTACTGTAACATTCTGGCATCTTTTTCTTTAGTACCCAAAAGGTATTGAGGGTGGGTGCTGAACTTACCGTTCACTGTTTTGGCTAGGTGCCACCATCTGGCCTACCTCGTTCAAAGTAAACGTATCCAATGTGGCAGGGCCTGTGAAGAATGTGCAGCCCTTCTACAGCTGTTTTCTTAATACGAGGGAGGCCAGGTTATGCTCCTTGTTAATGATAACATACCTCGTTAATTATTCACTGACAGAGGAAAAAACGTTGGGTTAATAGAAGCTTATGTTAATGTTTCAGGGCCAAAACAATACAGATATGTAACCAACGCCAGTGTTCATGCAATCAGAAATGAAAAGGGATACGCATTAATCTGGATCAAAGGCCAATCTGTAAGAAAAGTGAGTTAGCAAATGACCCCTCTCCTTAGGCAGAGAATTACTTTGAGTTACTCCAGATGTGTGCACAGCAGTTGAGAACAGTACACTGAGATGAGAATCTGCATAAACCAAGAGCTATTCGAAAAGAATAATTTGGTGAGAAATGACCTAAGCATATTATGAGTGTCTGAGGACATAAATGTAAAGTCTGAACTGACCTGAACCAAAGTTTTTCAACACCACAGAAAAATGTGAGTGAGGGTTAACTCACACCAGCTGCTCACCATTGTAAGGACAGTTCAGTAACTGTACGTTTCTGCTCCCAGATTCCACCTACCGCTCGTAAAATTCATTGATTGCATATTTGCCTATAACCCTGCACAGCGCTCTGGTACCTTTTGTCTAGATTTGCGCTATAGCAAACATACATAGTACATAAAACAGAAGCCCAAGTAGATCCAACTAGTCTGCTCTCCATCTACATATCCTTGGCACCCAGGGCACTTGTGTCTCTCTGCTATTAATTCCTCTAGATGTGCTTTGTTTTTTAATTTTTTAATATTTGCTTTTTCTGTCCATGGTATCAATACTTCTATTGTGAGGCTCGGCCATGCGTTCACTCCTGAATATGTGAAATATAAAGAATTTGAATGTTATTTGTCTTCCAGCACCCTCCTGTCCACTCTAAGGTTTCATATTGTGATGTCCAGAATTATGATTCCTCTTAGCTGAAAACAGTTTGTTTTTTTATTGTGTGTGTGTGTTCTTGTTAGAAATTTAAAAGTCCCTGTCATATGTCAACTCATACATTCTCTCAAGCTGCATGTTTTACTCAAAACTATTTTTATTGTTTAGAACCCAGATAAACAAGTACATTTCTGTAAGTTATCCCCTCTCCCACCACCACATGTATTTCTGCTACAAAGTGTTTCCAAAATTCTGTTATCATTGGACATGTCCCTGTCCTATGTATGAAATGTTCTCCTCCACTTTGACATGCATGACATTCATCTGTCTGGAGAGGGATAGATTCTAAGCATGTTCTAAAGGGTGAAATATCCTAATATTGCGTATACAGGAATCCAGCATTCCTAGTCACCTCATTATAAACAAATATTTTATGACTGTTCACGTCAGGAATCCGTTCCCCAATATCTTCCTCCCATTTTGCTGTAACCTGAAGTGGCATCTGAGGACGATCAGCATAGACTGCTCTGTACAACACTGGAATTGCTCTGTCCTCTCAAACAACACGTGAAGTTCATTTAAGGTAGTAGAGTTGGGTGGCCTCCCAGGGATTCCTTCCAATGTAAGGTGTGCTTTTAGGTCGTCCTAGCATGCACCAGACATTCTTCCTTTGTACCCCAAATTTAGCTTTAGCCTCCGCAAATGTTGCAAAAGCATCTCTGTTATACGGTTCACCCATTGCTCATCAACCCCCTCTATCCACCTTAAGACTCTCATCTTATAAAAGTGAGGTAATTCGCAGAAAGTAGTCTCAGATGGAAAAGGCACCCTTCTGACTGTTCTCTTTCATACATGCCAACCCTCTCGCTTCAGACCGGAGACTACCCATTTCAAGGCCAGTCTCCTACCTCTTGATTCCTGCATACAGAAGAAATCCGATTCCTCTGCGGGCTTCAGCCGACGGCGAGTGGTCTAGTAAGGCTCCTAGTATTCCCTGCCAGGAACATGCTCCTGCAGGCCAGTGCACCACGTTATGGTCACGCTCTCTGTCTGCCCTAGTGCTTTCTCCATGCTCCTGACAAGTCATGAAAAAACACGCATATCTGTATTTTGTGATATCCGATCCTGCAGCAGCACACTTGCAAGCTCCATTCATGCCAATAGACCCGATGCAGGCTGCAATAGAAGTCAACGGGAGAAATACATTCTTTTTTTTTAAAGATCTCCCACTTTTCTCTTCTAAAATGTTGGCATGTGTGCTCTTTACTGCCATATCCCATACTATGAACATCAAGGATGTTAAATACGGGACCCCCAGCTTACCTATTAGGAAATAAACGTTGACTCCCAAGGCTCAGCTTCATGGCATCCAGCTAGCAGGGATTTCTTCCAGTTGGACTGGTCTTCAAACCCCATCAGGTGTTGCATCTGTGAGGATTAAAAAAAAGCACCCAAAGTCTGGCAGAACTAGTCCACCATGTAAGGTTAAGGATGGTCATCTTTATCTCCAGGTGTGTTCTAGTCCACATTAAGGAATTCAATGTGCGATCAACATCAATGAATATTGATCTTGCCAGCAAACACTGCCCTCCCACCCGCCCCCCCAATCTCACTCTCTCCTGAAAGACATAGTCATTGTGGCAACATCAATACCTACACTAACAATACTCTTCACATTAAGGGCAGGGGAGAGAGGAGGGAAAAACTGCACACCCTCCAATACCTTACCAGCATTTAATTTGATATTATCCCACTGATCGTGTGTAATGTATATCACTGTACTTCAGAGTTTTGGGTTGCCATTTCATACCCAACTGCTGAAGTTCATCAACTGCACTTTGGTCAAAGCTCCAACAGGAAATGATAGTAATTTAGACCGGTTAGTGCACAGGCTCAGTATCGTTCCAGTATCTGCAGCATACATGGGGCTGTTCACTCAGGGTTTTGTAAGCATACTAATGCTATATCTGCATAGAATGACATTCTACACTTATCCCCTAACTTAACATTCCATGCATACACCTCCTTTCTCAACACTCCCTCCAGTGGTTCTATAGTCAGTGCGAGTAGGAGAGACGACGGTGGGCAGCCATCTGGTACCACACCCCAGTTTTCCTATATCGCCCTACTTATTCTCACCCTGGCTCTCATATGCATATATAATTATCGCATCCAATTCATGAAAGTGAGACCAAAGAATATACATACCTATAATGTCGGAGAATAAAAATTCCTATCCAGTAGTGACAAATGCTTTTTACGCTGTTGAGGGAGCAACAGCATAATCCGTCTTGTCCATCTTGACAAAGAAATTGACATCAACCAGCCTATGCAAATTTGCAGAAGTGCTCATATGGGAAACAAAGCCCAAATGGTCCAAGTGTGTACATGCTTGAGCTTTTTGTAGTATGAGTTAGGATTTAAACCAGCCACTGTGGTGATTGCCTTTTAGTAGAACATCTTGCTTCTCCCCATAATTAATTGCAAAGTAGCATCCTCTAGCACCAGGACTTTTCTTGGGAAGCAGTGCGGTGTACAAATGTCTTATTATTAAGTAGGTATTTGTTCAGAAATGAACACATGGGTCCCTTCTGAATTCGTGGCCTCAATCTGGAGACACAATTTTCGAAGTGAGGCTTCATCAGTGACTTTGGCATAAGAAAGACTATCTCTTTTCCGGGTTGTTCTATTCCCCCTATAAATCTCAACCTCTTCATCCCACATTGTTTTCGACTCCAGCCATTTTCAGGTAATCTTATAAAATAATTCAAAATGTTTCTGTTAATTAAATACTTTTCGATTCTGAAACCTATAGACCCCTCGAGCCACCATTAAGGAGACTTGATTGCACAGCTATTTGTTTGACTACCTTTCTTGGGTTTCTTAATACTAAATGCATTATTTCTTCTGTGATAACTTTATGAATGAATTTGAATGGCATCTGATCACGTTTATGCAGTGATTTTTTTTCTAGTAGGTTATGACCGAATTTTCTTGGGCGGTAGGCAATCCATTCCTTTATTTATTCTAGCATGGATTTGTGTTCAGTAAGAAACATCTGCATAAACCGAGTGTACAAGGAAAAAAGAGCGGATGATTTTCAAAACAAAGAAGAAATATCGAACTGATTCAGACAGAGGAAGGATGCCTTTAGATCAAAGCGGATCTATGTAAAATAGGACAGCAATACACAAGATAATTTTCTGCTTCCCTATGTTTGAATAACTTGTATATAGACCAGAAGATATGATTAAGAATTAAATAAAATGAGACTGTTCTTAAGAGAGCACAAGCAGGATTGCTGAAACAAAGTTTACAATGTGGACAATAGCATGTTAAAGTCAATTGGTTCTTGTGGGTGAGGAACACAAGATATTCTCACAGTAATAACGTGATATGTGGATAGAACATCCAGGGTCTCGCATGTGAAAAAATGTATTTTTCAAGTGCCTACATGTGCAGTATATTATGCATGGGCATGAATGAGGTTATTGACGTATTGAAAGGAGGTAGATGAGGTTGATATAAGGGGTATAAATGGTCTTCAGTGATTTGTCTGTGTATCTGGTGTAAATCGGGTATCCCTTGCTAAAATTAATCTTCACACTTGGAGAAGTGTCTATGGAACATCTCACATTGCACTCAGACTTCTAGTCACACCTTTCCACCTTAACAATTTTTATATGTCCGGACACAGGCCATAACTCTGGCTCAGTATGATACTGAACTACTAAATAACCTACAATGTGGCAGTACCTCTGTCTCTTTGAAGGCCTTCTTTGTCCTAAGTCGACATTGTCTTGTGCAGGAGGATGACTACTTCAAGATTTTGTTTCTTGGGCTTTGATATTTTCTCTAGTTATCGACGGATTTTGGTAAAAAAAAATTGAGGTGGCTGGGGACACATTGCACTTTGGACACCTACTGGATCCAGTAGTACTGGGTAATAACGTGGGACATGAAATTTGTTAAGATCCAGTCACTTCTTTAAAATGTAATGTCTTTGGAACTGTAAGGGGCAACTAGCGTCTGCCATCCAGATACCAACCTAAAGACTACGATGAAAGGAGTATATCTCTATCTCAATGGCGTATGGGTGATAGTGGCTAACATAATGTGAGGGAATGGTACCAGCAAGACTGTGTTTCAGGCTCACCACAATTGCAGTCCTGACATATCTCCAGCAGGTCACCAACTCTTATTCAAAGCTGATGTCTTCAGTTGTGCCCTGGCCAGCACAATAAATTGCAAGGGCCTTAGGCTTCTGGGCAGCTCACTTCCATGAGACACTCTCTAGACTGGTTCATTCAGCTGGTTCGTGCTCTTTAACCTTCTGATCAGGAGACCGCTCTGCTCCATGCATCAGGTAGTACATCTTCCTTTTATTCCAAGGCAGATCACAACAGAAAGGATTTACCCAGTATCCTAGCCTTGTTGCATCCCTGGGGACAAAAAGAGCAACTTCCATTGCCCTGGCTTTAATCAGACATGACTGTGTGCCGGTGGAGCAGAATGTCTCCAAAGGTCCATAGAAATACCATCTTGGTGGCCAGAATTTATATAAACCTTTGGACGTTAGGCCCAAACAAGTTGGGATGGTGGGTTCAAAAATTGTAACTCAATCCATGCAAAGTAGAGAAAATGTAACCCATCCACTAATGAAGGTGAAGAACAGGCCCCAACTGATGAGGAAAATACAGATTCACAGGGGGAGAGATGCAGAGATACCCAGATATTCTCTGGCAGGAGGCCATTGATGCCCACAGGATGTTGATTTGACTCCCACACAAGTCCGATGCCCTGAGTGTGGGTTAGCATATGATGTGTTTGCTGCAGAAATGGTTTTGGTCCGTCTTTTGTGTTCAGAAAGAGCTCTGGGTTTGTGACATATTGTACGGAGTGTGACCATGTGAGGCTGGGGATGGTAACTTTTTCCTGAGCTATATGTCAGGTATGCAGAGAAGGAAATCAAACCTCCATCTGTAAGATCGGCAATGAAGCATCACACCTGACCCTCACTTAAGTGTGGACAGTATATCCATGAATGTCTTACGCGGTGCTGAAGCCATTCTGCAGAGGAGCTAAGAGCTGACTGAACTCAGGGATGCATGGAGCTTGGATAAGCGATGTGGGGAAATGGCGAGTCTAGCACCAAACATTTATTTATTTTATTTATTTACATTTTTATACAGCATAGCCAGACTAAATGCTGCCTGCAGGCTTTACTCATAACCAAATGGTGAGACATTCTCGCTTACAAAGAATGAGATGCTGTAGTACAGACTGATGCAAAATCATTGTTGGCTTAAGGACAAATAACTAAATGTTTAATTCATTATGAATATCAAAGGTGAATAAGTGCATTGAAATAGAGGCTAGAGCAAGGTAAGGTTGAATAGAGGGATTGGTAGAAATCGTGCCTAGAAATCCTAGAGGGTTTAAAAGTGTGTGGGGGTGTTGGGTAGTGAGAAGATTTAGTAGAGAGCAAGGGAGTGGAAGAAGTGCAACTGATTACATACAAATCTAGGGAGTACCACGTGTAGGACGACAATATGATGTAAAAAGAGAGAGGTTCAGTTAGAATTTTATAAGACAGAAAACGTTTCTTTGATAACACAAGTATGTAGTTAAGTTCAGCTGGCAAAGTCCTGAAGGTTTGAAGTTTGTACGAAAACTATAAAAGGTATGAATCATAGGCTGGGCAATCATGGGACTATTGAGAAGAAAATGAAGTTATAAGTGAATTATAAAGAAAGCAGAGGCAATTTAGATGGCGATCGAACAGATGAGGTTTGAGCTTTTTTTGTAAATAAAATGAACAGATTTCTTCTGGTAGTGAGTACCCAAGTGTGTGAGCAACAGGTGAGAAATATTGCTAGCAGCAGAATGGTGCAAAAATTATTTTGATTCCAGCCAGAAAGTATCTTTGCCCCTCAGAGCTACCTGACCACCCGATAATTTTAGTGTGTTGTATATATATTCTGGTTGTTTTTCATGGAGTATCTTGAAAACAATGCAGCACTTTTGAATTAAATCTTCACTTCCAATGGGAGCCAGAGCAGTTCTCTTAATACTGGGGTGATACGACCAAACATTTTTGTACCAGAGACAAACCTGGCCACTTAGTGAACAACTGCTTTTAATGGCTTCAGGTTGGCCTTAGGTGCTCCAATCAGAGTTGAGTTTCCATAATCGGTGTGAGAACCCACAAGGGAGTGAACAACTAATGTAAAATCCAAAGGTTGGAGGAAAGTCTTTAGCTTTTTAAGAGAGGATAGTGTTGCTCTGGCCGCATGAACTGTGTGTGTAATGTGGAAAGACATTGTGTTATGAATTGTACCTTATCAGGTACAATAGAGTAACATATTTATATTGATAAATAATGATGTCACCCCTTTCAAAATAACGTTATAAGTGGCTCCATGTAAATGTTAAAAAGGGAAGGTGTTAAGATGAACCCTTGAGGGGCACTACGTGATAAAGAACAATGTGAGAGTTTGAGATTTAATTCGCTCTCTAATGCTTCAATTTAAAAGCTACGATTTTCAGGATGAAACGGTCCAAATTGGGAAAATGTAAGAAGGATCCATACTAGAAAGTGACTTGTACTTGGATTACACCACTGGGAAGTAAGTGTTGATTTGTTGCCCTCAAGCTTATTGCAGGCAGGCTTTCCACTGAGTGCCGGTGGAGGAGTAGCCGGCACAACCCACAGAGTTCATGTGAGTCCAGAATGTGCGCTGTACAAAACCTCTCTTGTGTTTGATTTGATAGCCTATAATGTTGCCTCGTGTGTAATAAGAATCTAGGTCCCATATAAGGTACACTTGACAACTGACTTTCCTCTTAGTTCGCTAATAGCATTGTCATCATGGCGGTAGCAGGAATGTTTCTTAGTTCATGTTTAAAAACTCAAGTTTAAGAAATACTCTGTATGCAGTGTTAGAATCTGATATACTAAGGTGAAATGCTTCCGCATGTCAAAGAAATACACTTTTTTTAAATTTGAAGACACATTATCGTACTCTAGGTGAGGCCATATTCCGACATGTTTGTTGCATGATTTTCATGCCAACTATTTTCAGGATTTGGCTCCTGCACTGGCTTTAAGAGCCAGAGCCTACCCTTGGCTCAGCTCTGTCTCGCGTCTTCTTATTAATTGGTTGGCTCGCCCACCTCTAATACATAGTCAGTTTTAGTTGTAACATAAATTGGAAGTATAAAATTGATTTATGGATCATGGTCTCAATAGTAAGGACGGTAGACCAAAGAATACAAATGATGATAGTATCAGGTGACAGCAGTTTATTACACATTAATCCGGATACATAATTTAGCTGGTCAAACTTTGACACCACGATATGAGAACATATTGTACAGCTACTGACACGTCATTTTAGGGACACACCTTAGCATATGCCATGTGAATCAGAACTTGGCTGGTGGTGATAGCCATCTGTCAAAGCTTGTGGGTCACTGCCTGACACCTAGAGCTAGCACGTGTTGCTTGTCACCTAGGCCGAGTTAGTCTCATTAGCAGAATGAAAAGTTTTACATGAATCAATTGATAATGTTTTGCAGTACCCCACGTGTCACATTAAGTACAGAGTAGACTACTTCCTTCTGTTTCATTTCGCTCTCTCCCGATTCATATCTCATTCCCCTACAAATCGTCTTGTGCTCCTCGTCCAAATCATTCTTACATATTCCTCTGTATTTGAGAAAGTTATTCTGCTCTTCTTTGCAGTTATTTGCACTGCATTCTATTTGTGTCTAGGCGGAACATGTTTATCTCTTTGAATGTCCCATCCACAGTGCACTTCCCTCTCTGCACAGTTTTACGAAACCTTTTAACCTTCTGTGACAACTGCATTCGTTGCCAACTATCAATCTTTTTTTAGTTATTGTTTATCGTCTGCAGTTTTCACTGTAGAAAACATAAGGCTACATGTCTCATTTCTCACGAAGAAACATTACATCTAGGTCGCACAGGAAAACTCCACTATGTGTTGCCAAGCTGCACTCAAACCTTGCCAGTGCAATGCACAGCACTGGGACTACTTTGGTTCAAAGTTAATCTTCAGTGACCGTCCACATCTGAGCCATTCTAAAGATCTGTTGTTCAGCCGGTTACACATCCTACATCAAGGTCATTACATTAAGATCGCACAGGAAACCTCCACTGTCTGTTGCCAACCTGCACTCAAACCTTACCAGTGCCATGCCAGCCGACGGCGACTGGTCTAGTGAGGCTCCTAGTATTCCCTGCCAGGAACATGCTCCTGCAGGCCAGTGCACCACGTTATGGTCACGCTCTCTCTGTCTGCCCTAGTGCTTTCTCCATGCTCCTGACAGGTCATGAAAAAACACGCATATCTGTATTTTGTGATATCCGATCCTGCAGCAGCACACTTGCAAGCTCCATTCATGCCAATAGACCCGATGCAGGCTACAATAGAAGTCAACGGGAGAAATACATTCTTTTTTTTAAAGATCTCCCACTTTTCTCTTCTAAAATGTTGGCATCTGTGCTCTCTACTGCCATATCCCATACTATGAACATCAGGATGTTAAATACGGGACCCCCAGCTTACCTATTAGGAAATAAACGTTGACTCCAAAGGCTCAGCTTCATGGCATCCAGCTAGCAGGGATTTCTTCCAGTTGGACTGGTCTTCAAACACCATCAGGTGTTGCATCTGTGAGGCTAAAAAAAAAGCACCCAAAGTCTGGCAGAACTAGTCCACCATGTAAGGTTAAGGATGGTCATCTTTATCTCCAGGTGTGTTCGAGTCCACATTAAGGAATTCAATGTGCGATCAACATCAATGAATATTGATCTTGCCAGCAAACACTGCCCTCCCACCCGCCCCCCCAATCTCACTCTCTCCTGAAAGACATAGTCATTGTGGCAACATCAATACCTACACTAACAATACTCTTCACATTAAGGGCAGTGGAGAGAGGAGGTAAAAACTGCACACCCTCCAATACCTTACCAGCATTTATTTTGATATTATCCCACTGATCGTGTGTAATGTATATCACTGTACTTCAGAGTTTTGGGTTGCCATTTCATACCCAACTGCTGAAGTTCATCAACTGCACTTTGGTCAAAGCTCCAACAGGAAATGATAGTAATTTAGACCGGTTAGTGCACAGGCTCAGTATCGTTCCAGTATCTGCAGCATACATGGGGCTGTTCACTCAGGGTTTTCTAAGCATACTAATGCTATATCTGCATAGAATGACATTCTACACTTATCCCCTAACTTAACATTCCATGCATACACCTCCTTTCTCAACACTCCCTCCAGTGGTTCTATAGTCAGTGCGAGTAGGAGAGACGACGGTGGGCAGCCATCTAGTACCACACCCCAGTTTTCCTAGATCACCCTACTTATTCTCACCCTGGCTCTCATATGCATATATAATTATCGCATCCAATTCATGAAAGTGAGACCAAAGAATATACATACCTAAAATGTCGGAGAATAAAAATTCCCATCCAGTAGTGACAAATGCTTTTTACGCTGTTGAGGGAGCAACAGCATAATCCGTCTTGTCCATCTTAACAAAGAAATTGACATCAACCAGCCTATGCAAATTTGCAGAAGTGCTCATATGGGAAACAAAGCCCAAATGGTCCAAGTGTGTACATGCTTGAGCTTTTTGTAGTATGAGTTAGGATTTAAACCAGCCACTGTGGTGATTGCCTGTCAGTAGAACATCTTGCTTCTCCCCATAATTAATTGCAAAGTAGCATCCACTAGCACCAGGACTCTTCTCGGGAAGCAGTGCGGTGTACAAATGTCTTATTATTAAGTAGGTATTTGTTCAGAAATGAACACATGGGTCCCTTCTGAATTCGTGGCCTCAATCTGGAGACACAATTTTCGAAGTGAGGCTTCATCAGAGACTTTGGCATAAGAAAGACTATCTCTTTTCCGGGTTGTTCTATTCCCCCTATAAATCTCAACCTCTTCATCTCACATTGTTTTCGACTCCAGCCATTTTCAGGTAATCTTATAAAATAATTCAAAATGTTTGTTAATTAAATACTTTTCGATTCTGAAACCTATAGACCCCTCGAGCCACCATTAAGGAGACTTGATTGCACAGCTATTTGTTTGACTACCTTTCTTGGGTTTCTTAATACTAAATGCATTATTTCTTCTGTGATAACTTTATGAATGAATTTGAATGGCATCTGATCACGTTTATGCAGTGATTTTTTTTCTAGTAGGTTATGACCGAATTTTCTTGGGCGGTAGGCAATCCATTCCTTTATTTATTCTAGCATGGATTTGTGTTCAGTAAGAAACATCTGCATAAACCGAGTGTACAAGGAAAAGAGAGCGGATGATTTTCAAAACAAAGAAGAAATATCGAACTGATTCAGACAGAGGAAGGATGCCTTTAGATCAAAGCGGATCTATGTAAAATAGGACAGCAATACACAAGATAATTTTTGCTTCCCTATGTTTGAATAACTTGTATATAGACCAGAAGATATGATTAAGAATTAAATAAAATGAGACTGTTCTTAAGAGAGCACAAGCAGGATTGCTGAAACAAAGTTTACAATGTGGACAATAGCATGTTAAAGTCAATTGGTTCTTGTGGGTGAGGAACACAAGATATTCTCACAGTAATAACGTGATATGTGGATAGAACATCCAGGGTCTCACATGTGAAAAAATGTATTTTTCAAGTGCCTACATATGCAGTATATTATGCATGGGCATGAATGAGGTTATTGACGAATTGAAAGGAGGTAGATGAGGTTGATATAAGGGGTATAAATGGTCTTCAGTGATTTGTCTGTGTATCTGGTGTAAATCGGGTATCCCTTGCTAAAATTAATCTTCACACTTGGAGAAGTGTCTATGGAACATCTCACATTGCACTCAGACTTCTAATCACACCTCTCCACCTTAACAATTTTTATATGTCCGGACACAGGCCATAACTCTGGCTCAGTATGATACTGAACTACTAAATAACCTACAATGTGGCAGTACCTCTGTCTCTTTGAAGGCCTTCTTTGTCCTAAGTCGACATTGTCTTGTGCAGGAGGATGACTACTTCAAGATTTTGTTTCTTGGGCTTTGATATTTTCTCTAGTTATCGACGGATTTTGGTAAAAAAAAATTGAGGTGGCTGGGGACACATTGCACTTTGGACACCTACTGGATCCAGTAGTACTGGGTAATAACCTGGGACATGAAATTTGTTAAGATCCAGTCACTTCTTTAAAATGTAATGTCTTTGGAACTGTAAGGGGCAACTAGCGTCTGCCATCCAGATACCAACCTAAAGACTACGATGAAAGGAGTATATCTCTATCTCAATGGCGTATGGGTGATAGTGGCTAACATAATGTGAGGGAATGGTACCAGCAAGACTGTGTTTCAGGCTCACCACAATTGCAGTCCTGACATATCTCCAGCAGGTCACCAACTCTTATTCAAAGCTGATGTCTTCAGTTGTGCCCTGGCCAGCACAATAAATTGCAAGGGCCTTAGGCTTCTGGGCAGCACACTTCCATGAGACACTCTCTAGACTGGTTCATTCAGCTGGTTCGTGCTCTTTATCCTTCTGATCAGGAGACCGCTCTGCTCCATGCATCAGGTAGTACAATCTTCCTTTTATTCCAAGGCAGATCACAACAGAAGGGATTTACCCAGTATCCTAGCCTTGTTGCATCCCTGGGGACAAAAAGAGCAACTTCCATTGCCCTGGCTTTAATCAGACATGACTCTGTGCCGGTGGAGCAGGATGTCTCCAAAGGTCCATAGAAATACCATCTTGGTGGTCAGAATTTATATAAACCTTTGGACGTTGGGCCCAAACAAGTTGGGATGGTAGGTTCAAAAATTGTAACTCAATCCATGCAAAGTAGAGAAAATGTAACACATCCACTAATGAAGGTGAAGAACAGGCCCCAACTGATGAGGAAAATACAGATTCACAGGGGGAGAGATGCAGAGATACCCAGATATTCTCTGGCAGGAGGCCATTGATGCCCACAGGATGTTGATTTGACTCCCACACAAGTCCGATGCCCTGAGTGTGGGTTAGCATATGATGTGTTTGCTGCAGAAATGGTTTTGGTCCGTCTTTTGTGTTCAGAAAGAGCTCTGGGTTTGTGACATATTGTACGGAGTGTGACCATGTGAGGCTGGGGATGGTAACTTTTTCCTGAGCTATATGTCAGGTATGTAGAGAAGGAAATCAAACCTCCATCTGTAAGATCGGCAATGAAGCATCACACCTGACCCTCACTTAAGTGTGGACAGTATATCCATGAATGTCTTACGCGGTGCTGGAGCCATTCTGCAGAGGAGCTAAGAGCTGACTGAACTCAGGGATGCATGGAGCTTGGATAAGCGATGTGGGGAAATGGCGAGTCTAGCACCAAACATTTATTTATTTTATTTATTTACATTTTTATACAGCATAGCCAGACTAAATGCTGCCTGCAGGCTTTACTCATAACCAAATGGTGAGACGTTCTCGCTTACAAAGAATGAGATGCTGTAGTACAGACTGATGCAAAATCATTGTTGGCTTAAGGACAAATAACTAAATGTTTAATTCATTATGAATATCAAAGGTGAATAAGTGCATTGAAATAGAGGCTAGAGCAAGGTAAGGTTGAATAGAGGGATTGGTAGAAATCGTGCCTAGAAATCCTAGAGGGTTTAAAAGTGTGTGGGGGTGTTGGGTAGTGAGAAGATTTAGTAGAGAGCAAGGGAGTGGAAGAAGTGCAACTGATTACATACAAATCTAGGGGAGTACCACGTGTAGGACGACAATATGATGTAAAAAAAGAGAGAGGTTCAGTTAGAATTTTATAAGACAGAAAACGTTTCTTTGATAACACAAGTATGTAGTTAAGTTCAGCTGGCAAAGTCCTGAAGGTTTGAAGTTTGTACGAAAACTATAAAAGGTATGAATCATAGGCTGGGCAATCATGGGACTAGTGAGAAGAAAATGAAGTTATAAGTGAATTATAAAGAAAGCAGAGGCAATTTAGATGGCGATCGAACAGATGAGGTTTGAGCTTTTTTTGTAAATAAAATGAACAGATTTCTTCTGGTAGTGAGTACCCAAGTGTGTGAGCAACAGGTGAGAAATATTGCTAGCAGCAGAATGGTGCAAAAAGTATTTTGATTCCAGCCAGAAAGTATCTTTGCTCCTCATGGCTACCTGACCAGCCGATAATTTTAGTGTGTTGTATATATATTCTGGTTGTTTTTCATGGAGTATCTTGAAAACAATGCAGCACTTTTGAATTAAATCTTCACTTCCAATGGGAGCCAGAGCAGTTCTCTTAATACTGGGGTGATACGACCAAACATTTTTGTACCAGAGACAAACCTGGCCACTTAGTGAACAACTGCTTTTAATGGCTTCAGGTTGGCCTTAGGTGCTCCAATCAGAGTTGAGTTTCCATAATCGGTGTGAGAACCCACAAGGGAGTGAACAACTAATGTAAAATCCAAAGGTTGGAGGAAAGACTTTAGCTTTTTAAGAGAGGATAGTGTTGCTCTGGCCGCATGAACTGTGTGTGTAATGTGGAAAGACATTGTGTTATGAATTGTACCTTATCAGGTACAATAGAGTATCATATTTATATTGATAAATAATGATGTCACCCCTTTCAAAATAACGTTATAAGTGGCTCCATGTAAATGTTAAAAAGGGAAGGTGTTAAGATGAACCCTTGAGGGGCACTATGTGATAAAGAACAATGTGAGAGTTTGAGATTTAATTCGCTCTCTAATGCTTCAATTTAAAAGCTACGATTTTCAGGTTGAAACGGTCCAAATTGGGAAAATGTAAGAAGGATCCATACTAGAAAGTGACTTGTACTTGGATTACACCACTGGGAAGTAAGTGTTGATTTGTTGCCCTCAAGCTTATTGCAGGCAGGCTTTCCACTGAGTGCCGGTGGAGGAGTAGCCGGCACAACCCACAGAGTTCATGTGAGTCCAGAATGTGCGCTGTACAAAACCTCTCTTGTGTTTGATTTGATAGCCTATAATGTTGCCTCGTGTGTAATAAGAATCTAGGTCCCATATAAGGTACACTTGACAACTGACTTTCCTCTTAGTTCACTAATAGCATTGTCATCATGGCGGTAGCAGGAATGTTTCTTAGTTCATGTTTAAAAACTCAAGTTTAAGAAATACTCTGTATGCAGTGTTAGAATCTGATATACTAAGGTGAAATGCTTCCGCATGTCAAAGAAATACACTTTTTTTAAATTTGAAGACACATTATCGTACTCTAGGTGAGGCCATATTCCGACATGTTTGTTGCATGATTTACATGCCAACTATTTTCAGGATTTGGCTCCTGCACTGGCTTTAAGAGCCAGAGCCTACCCTTGGCTCAGCTCTGTCTCGCGTCTTCTTGTTAATTGGTTGGCTCGCCCACCTCTAATACATAGTCAGTTTTAGTTGTAACATAAATTGGAAGTATAAAATTGATTTATGGATCATGGTTTCAATAGTAAGGACGGTAGAACAAAGAATACAAATGATGATAGTATCAGGTGACGGCAGTTTATTACACATTAATCCGGATACATAATTTAGCTGGTCAAACTTTGACACCACGATATGAGAACATTTTGTACAGCTACTGACACGTCATTTTAGGGACACACCTTAGCATATGCCATGTGAATCAGAACTTGGCTGGTGGTGATAGCCATCTGTCAAAGCTTGTGGGTCACTGCCGGACACCTAGAGCTAGCACGTGTTGCTTGTCACCTAGGCCGAGTTAGTCTCATTAGCAGAATGAAAAGTTTTACATGAATCAATTGATAATGTTTTGCAGTACCCCACGTGTCACATTAAGTACAGAGTAGACTACTTCCTTCTGTTTCATTTCGCTCTCTCCCGATTCATATCTCATTCCCCTACAAATCGTCTTGTGCTCCTCGTCCAAATCATTCTTACATATTCCTCTGTATTTGAGAAAGTTATTCTGCTCTTCTTTGCAGTTATTTGCACTGCATTCTATTTGTGTCCAGGCGGAACATGTTTATCTCTTTGAATGTCCCATCCACAGTGCACTTCCCTCTCTGCACAGTTTTACGAAACCTTTTAACCTTCTGTGACAACTGCATTCGTTGCCAACTATCAATCTTTTTTTAGTTATTGTTTATCGTCTGCAGTTTTCACTGTAGAAAACATAAGGCTCCATGTCTCATTTCTCACGAAGAAACATTACATCTAGGTCGCACAGGAAACCTCCACTGTGTTGCCAAGCTGCACTCAAACCTTGCAGTGCAATGCACAGCACTGGGACTACTTTGGTTCAAAGTTAATCTTCAGTGACCGTCCACATCTGAGCCATTCTAAAGATCTGTTGTTCAGCCGGTTACACATCCTACATCAAGGTCATTACATTAAGATCGCACAGGAAACCTCCACTGTCTGTTGCCAACCTGCACTCAAACCTTGCCAGTGCCATGCACAGCACTGGGAATCCCTTGGTTCAAAGTTAATCTTCAGTGACCGTCCACTTCTGAGCCATTCTAAAGATCTGTTGTTCACCCGGTTACACATCCTTACTCTTTGTTAGAGAGACGCAATGTTTAACTAGGGACCCCGTTGTGAATGCCATTATGGAGACCCATTTTGTTTTTGCTGGTGACACATTGTGACCCAGCGTTTTGGAGACACATTGTACAGGTGGTGATATATTGGTGGAATAAGTAGTGTAATATTTGAATAGAGAACCACTTAGTAATTTGCAACTGTAAATATGCAGCTGCGCATGTTGATGTATTTGTGGACAAGGCTGCTAAGTGGCCCCATGTCATGTGTCGCCCTTTCAGTCAGAGCTGGCTCTTAAACCAGAAGCTGTGGTATTTTCTGTCCCCTGCCTATAATGGCATAAGTGAAACTTAAGACCCAGAATGCAAAGTCCATTGTCTTAAAAACCAAGAGCAGATGGTGGTGTCACAGATGACAAGGGACGACTTGGCACACATTGGTGGGGTAAGCCGGGAGAGCTTTTCCTGTGCTACATGATTGGGCTCTCGTCATGCGTTGAGGGGCTTTTGTCATGACTCCGACATGGAAGATCGTCCTGTCTTAGACAGCTGGGTTAGAGAGGTTTAAAATCCGCAAGTCCAGCTGGACATCGCAAGACAGCCGGCCAAAATGAATGCACACTTTAAACTTAAGTGCACAGCTTGCTGCTGCCACTCAGCAGCGATGGTCCTGTCCTGACACTCGTTCGGGATGGGGGTGGTGAAAAATAAAGTGATAATAAAAAAACTTTATTATCATTTTTATTTTTCAGCTCTGGGGCCTTTCTGGGGGCATTTTTTAGTGTGGCGACGCGCCTCCGCTCTAATGGAGGAGCCTCTCCTGTTTAAACACCGGGCAGCAAGGCCAACTTGTGAGGACCGATACCTTTTCATTGTGGTAAAAATTTGAACTGAGACTGCACACACATATTTGATGTGACTAATATATCCTGAGCTATATTTACGCCACTGCTGCATTTCCCACAAAAAGTAAGGAACACCCAAACCGGGAGAGTGCGTGCATTGGAGTGAGAACAGGGAGGAAGCGCAGCACCGACCTGAGTAGCACCCAGAGACACTTGTTTTATGTTGACAGTACTGTGTAATGTTGCATTTTAGTGTGTAATAAAGTACATATAGTAGTAAATATAAGCCCTGGGCTGGACGTTCCTTCATTGAATTTTTGAGCTCTGAGCTAGAACACCTTTACCCGGTCTCCCTGAGAAGCCTGTGACTGCTTGCCATCGCTACCACTGTGAATGAAAACTATCTCTCCAAGACTACTTGAAGTCTAAAACATGTTTATTTTGGAAAAATATTCAAAAATACTGTATTGCTACCCAGGAAGACAGAACTTCACCTCCCCAACAAATGAGCATCTAATGGAAACCCCACCCCTAATCTCCCCAACATCTATGCATTTTCTTCAAATAAGCGATTGTAGCAACATATACTAAACAGAAACTTTAGATAATAATACGAATGGGTGCCTTAGTTCCTAGTGAGAACAACGAAAAAGGACTTTGAAAAGAGATACAGCAATGGATATCTCAGATGCTGACCTAGCTTAATTGGGAATTTTGACTTCATAGTGCCAGGCATTGAAACGAGGCAGAGTTTTCAGAGGCAAGAGAACTCGAGCACATTAGTATAACATTGGCACATAAAATGGCTGCAGGTTATTCAACATGGTGGTTGGTCTATCATTAGAAAACAGCAAAATAAGTTCACATCACTGAGAATCAAGTGCATAAGGTGTTGTATTTGGCAAATTTTGCAGAGCTTAAGACGTATCCCCGACAGTGCTTAGTTTGAGCTGGTGGTTTCCGGTGCTCGGCACCGGCACTTAATTGTCAACAGTGCACTTATGACAGTCTGCCACATGGTGGCGCTATTCATCTACTTTAGAGATGAGCAGAACAAGGGTTGTTTCTGAGTACTATAAAAAATACTAATACCTGCCTCCCCAGCCATTCCTTTAGCTTTGGGGACATGGAATAATCTGAACTTTCGCACTTGCAGGAGAAAGGGATGGTTAGTAGATGTTTTGGCAGCGATGACTGGGGCGATGGGTGGTGCAAGCTGCAGTGTGGAAATGTACCAATTTATGGGTACACTGGTGCAGGGTCACCCTCTTGTCCACGGGTTCAAAAACCAACAAAATAGAGATCAGCACTGGAGTTGGAAATAAATAACAAGTTTATTAATCACTCATGAGTGGAACCACGTCCAACAACACTCTCAAGTGTTGCAGGAGGTGGCACACTGAACTCACAAACCAGCTTCCTTATATACTGCCTTTTTGCAGTGCAAGCATATGGACAGAATTGGAAGAAACAAGTTTAGAAATAGCTATCAGCAAACAAGGGCAGATAAATAACCACTTGGTCAGCAAAGTGGGAGGGGGAAGCAGAAATACTTATGACAGTGGTAAACAGTCAACAGATAAGTCTAAAACCAGGTGCACCGTCAGCTACAAACCCTCAGCACATACATTGTTTTAGCTGAGTCAAGAAGTCACTAAAATAGATAACACAAGCAAAGTGAAAAAAGACGAGGACGGAGGAATTCTGAAGGAAACAAAATGGACACGATAGCCAAAATGGCTGTAGCTTATGCCAACGTAAAAACTCGTTTCCACAGACGGCCCTTTTGGCATAAGCTAAGACATTTTCTTGTCCCTTCTAAGGGGTATGATATACATTGTGAATATCAATTAACATCATTTCACAAATTTTTTGTTCTATTGCTAAACGGGCATTTGTATCACGGATATTAACTTTAGTCGGCACACAAGCAGCACAGGTGGAGATACAAAGTGAGCAGAGCATTGGTCCGAAATGAACACATAGATAGCAGGAAAAAGTAATGGCTATGATCACAAACAGAACTGTCAATATTTCCCAACCCCAAGCAGAAAGCAAATCCCAAAACCACCCAGTCCAAGTCCAAGTCCCAGGGCTCTGATGTGTTTCAGTGGCTATCTTATGCAGTTTGGAAATAGCCAACAGCACATGTCTGATGCAATGTCTAAATAAAAACATTATCTTGATAGACCTTCCGGTGTTCTTCTTTATGAGGGCTAGAGTATCAATGATATGTTCGGGGGGGGTGGCGGAGTAGTACTTATCAAAGTGTGCACCAGATATTTTTCTTGCAGAAAAAACAGTATTCCAAATACGAATATTAAAGCAAGCACAATAATTGTCACAAAAACAACCTTTGTTTTGGGGGACCAGGAGGACCAAACTGGGCCATGGGAATTAGGACGAGGAGCCACAAAGGGCTGCTCCTCCTCAAAAATGGGACGACCAAAGGGGTACATTGCTAACAAAAAAAAAAAAAAATACTTGGGTAATTGAAGCCACTGTACAACCAGCCAGAGGGGAGTCTTCTCCCTGTGTCCGTCTGAGCCTCACAGGCAGGCTCTTATCGTTCAAGTATTGACTCTCCCACAGTGGAGCTGCACAACTTGCAACCCAGAAAAACAATCGCGGCCCAGGCTTAAGGAAAAAGTCTTTCTTTCAGGATAGGGCAATCACCCTCAATGATCCTGTCCAGTGTCTCATGCAGTGCACCAGTATTTTTCACTCTAATCTAACAGGCACCACAGACACAGCACCTGTACCCTAAACTCTAGTCCTTCCCTAACTCCTGTGTTGCCCTGCTGGCGCACTGCCCTTTCGTCGGGGCCACAGATTGTACCTAGTGTGCCCAGGCACCTCCTTATCAGCAAACAAAGGTGCAGACTTGCATTTACTTGGGGACCGGGACTCAGAGGCCTGATGCACAGAAACTGGAGTATCTGAAGCAACCCTTGTTTCAGATGGGGTCCCCTCAGGCAAAACCTCCTTGCTCTTGTTATCGGTCTGTGCCTCTCTTAGCTAGGCATAAAAAAAAAGGAACACACCGAGGAATCAGCTCTCTGTCCTGATTTGTGACCCACGTCTTTCACCCAAGAATTATCCAACAGTGGTAGGGGTACACGTTTCTTCCGGCCTGCCACCTTCACCGCTGTTATAGTGGGCAGCAACACCTGGGCTGGGTCCCTTCACCTCGGCTCCAAATTAGACTTGCGCTTAGTCCCCTGGTTGGATCTGATATCCTGGCCCCTCTGGCAATGGTTGTAAGGCAGCAGATATCTTTAGTAAACAGAACGGAAATCTTTAGACACAACATACAAATAATCAATCAAAAGAGGATATTCAATTTCAGAAACGCCCCTATATTATTCATCTGAAGAACCTAAAAAAAAAAAAAAGGAATTTCAAAACAACTATTCTTTTAACAAACTTGTACTTAATAAGTCATAGAAATCACGATACAGCTTCTACTTTGTGAACCTTCACTATTGTGCAAAACTGCAGACACCTCTAAAATTATTTTCCTTGTATAAGAACAACCATGTTTTGCGCTTATGACCATGCTCTCATATTATAGGTGTAGCTGGAAACTCTAAAACTGTGAATGTAACAGAGATCCATATTACATGAATAACTGATAAATTAAACATAACCTAGTAGGTACATGAATTTTCCAGCAGAACTTGTTTGTGGCAGACAAGAAAACAAGCAAAGAAGATTTTGTTCTTAAAAATGTGTGATATGGGCATCTTTCCTAGCATTGTGAACCATATGCATCATACTTTTCACGATCCGGGCCATGTAACATCATATTCAGGGGAGAAACCTATTCACTAGCTGTAGCAAGGGCTGTCCGCTCGATTACATAGACTAACTGATAAGGGACTCGTGATGCCCCTGCGACTTATGTAGTGCTGCAATAACATGAACAATAATGGTGTTGCCACCTGGGAATTTGGAACAAAAACCACCAACATATAGTTCCCCTTAAAGGTCAAATAAGGGAACATCAGTCTATTCTACCCATCCTTATCCAATTCCATCAGTTTACAGAAAGGAGGGGCAGTAACATGGCGTATTTATTTATTCATTTTGTTAATTCTAACAATTTGTTCAAACAGTAGTACTTAATAGCCAATTAGACGTGCACGGGTGAGGTGCTTT
This sequence comes from Calotriton arnoldi, assembly GCA_963921515.1. Classification (NCBI taxonomy): domain Eukaryota; kingdom Metazoa; phylum Chordata; class Amphibia; order Caudata; family Salamandridae; genus Calotriton; species Calotriton arnoldi. The sequence continues at coordinate 719,807 of CAWUFW010006810.1, read as the reverse complement.
GTCTCTATTTATTCAAGAACATATTCACAGCATCCTGTGAAATGAATGACTAAAGCGAGCCCAACTGATTGAGAGAGAGAGACTGCGTACTTTCCACGCAGAATAGCTCACAATAATACACATAATAGGCACATAAACCAAGAAAAAAGGACACAATAATACATATACCAAGCACAAAAAACAGTGTGTTACTTAATTTTGCTTACCCTTAATTTGCCCAGCAGCTAGTCTCCTACCCCCCTTCGACAGTAGGTAACCTAAGCAGGTGACCTCCTGTCGACAATACTTACCCCCTTTGCAGCTGAGCACGGACAGACTTGTAGGAGGTAAATAGCCAGGGGAAACCACACCAAGGAGGCCATGTCCAATACTATTGGACTGTACCACTTTGTAAATTTTGCTGTACAAGCACATTGAGCTAACCAGAAAACATGAATCCAATGACCAACTACCAATTCCTTTAGCTATTGTGCTGTTTAACATGATGGCGCATTAATGCAAACTTTATTTTATTGCCTCCTCATCTGGCCCTGGCACAGCAACCTTAAATTGAAACCATTATTCTGTATGCATGGCAGAGCTGCTCTCTGTGTCAGGAGCTGCACATGGCCCACAGACGCTGCTGCCCCTCCTTCTCTCTTATGGCTTCATAGAACCTGCCTGGTCTTTTGCCAAAAATAATAAGCAGAGCCTCCCCTCTCTCTCTACGCTCTGGCCCCCTCCTTCGGAATGTCTTCCAAGGTCGAAGTGCCAGAGCAAGCCTGCCAGAAACAAACCCTCCTTCGTCCGCTCTGGTCTCTCTCCCCTTCTTTTTCATAGAGGGGGAGAGCACATTCCTACAAGCACTTTTAAAATACGTGTCTTTTTAAGCACAGAGATACACAGCACTGTGTAATTTAAATGCACATTCTTCTTTACATTTTTCAAAAGTTGCACTTTTCCTATTTCAAAACGAATGTACATTGTTACTAGTATTTCTGATCAAACCATATTTTTATTTATGTATTATTATTGATTCATTCTTCGAAATTTAAAGTGTAATTCTTCCAATGGCATCTGCAGAACACAATGACGACAACAAACCAAATTGAGCTCATTCTAGACATTTTCAAGAAGGGGCCACACACTCACAACACAGCTTGCTGAGGCAAGCCATCCTTACACAAAGAGCACAGTCGCTACTCACTCAAACAAGTACTTCACAAGAATCACCACCGGTGTCAGTCCACAAACCTCATAGACACTCAAACACACAATCAAACCACAAATCAACACCAGGACAAAAACAAAAGGCAGCCCGCAGACTGCACTCAAACCAAACCAATTGTAAATCATATTTACAAACAAAAGAGCTCTCAAAAGCAGTCCAGAGACTGCACCAAGACAAGTAAACAGCCCAGAGACTGTTCCATGGTCAAGAAGACGGGCTCTAGCCCCAGACCTTTTCCAAAATATGCCGAATTACCAGTTGGGCTGGCAGAGTGTTCGCAAACACTCTGTGTCTTTACCAAATCATACTTATTCCAGAAGGCATGCCTATTACAGGGGTCCGCGGACCCACCCAAAACAAGATAGGGTAAAACCCCCAGGCCTCTGCAAGAAGAGACCGAATTACCAATTGGCCTGGTGGAACACTCGAGCGCTCCGTATCACCACTTACGAATTTTACTAAGTGCAGGCATGTTCTTCCAAGTATATGTAAAATATTACCCATTCAAACAAATATCACAAGGAGAAAAATCCCCACATTACCTGCCTTCACTTTTGCAAAAAATGAATAACAAACCAAACCAAAATCTTGGCCAAGCAAATCAAAAGTGCCGCTTCAGCGACCTTACCAAACAGAAGTCTTCAACTCCCACCTGCCGATCTCTGGTCGACCTAATGGTCACTGCAAATTTGCACCAAAGAAAACCCCAGTTGAGACCAGCCATCACCTGGAGGGTCAAATCGGGAAAACCGGAAAATTCACGTCGGCCTGCAAAGACAAAGGTCTCATCGTGCAGTGCGCTTCCTCAGTAAGATTTCAATTTTCCATCAAGACCACTCCTTCGGACGGCCGCGTCTCCAATGGGGCCCCACGAGTCGGGCTTCAATTGTGGAAATGTACCAATTTAGGGGTACACTGGTGCAGGGTCACCCTCTTGTCCACGGGTTCAAAAACCAACAAAATAGAGATCAGCACTGGAGTTGGAAATAAATAACAAGTTTATTAATTACTCATGAGTGGAACCACGTCCAACAACACTCAAGTGTTGCAGGAGGTGGCACACTGAACTCACAAACCAGCGTCCTTATATACTGCCTTTTTGCAGTGCAAGCATATGGACAGAATTGGAAGAAACAAGTTTAGAAATAGCTATCAGCAAACAAGGGCAGATGAATAACCACTTGGTCAGCAAAGTGGGAGGGGGAAGCAGAAATACTTATGGCAGTGATAAACAGTCAACAGATAAGTCTAAAACCAGGTGCACCGTCGGCTACAAACCCTCAGCACATACATTGTTTTAGCTGAGTCAGGAAGTCACTAAAATAGATAACACAAGCAAAGTGAAAAAAGACAAGCAGCAGAGGACGGAGGAATTATGAAAGAAACAAAATGGACACCATAGCCAAAATGGCTGTAGCTTATGCCAACGTAAAGACCCGTTTCCACAGCAGTGGCCTCCTGGTCCGGGCCCTGGCACTTATAATTTTAAAAATTAAGCACTGATCCCACAACAGCAGAGGCAAATGACCTCAACCTCCATGATTTAGGTGGAGTTGCCCCTGCTTGACCCATGTTCCAACATACGCACCCCTGTCCCCCTTGATGGGGTTTGACATATATTTTTGTTAGTTTATTGGTTGTGGGTATGATAAACATTTTACTTTCACACTAAGTAAGTGTTTTCACACTAAGTAATTGTTCATTGCACATTAATAGCTGATTTAACTAGAGTTTCGCTCCTGCATTTTAAGTGCAAAAAAACGGGTTTGCTTTTTTCTTTTAACACACAGTTGTAATCAATCAATCATTTAATCATAAAACTTTATTCGAATCTTGTTTTGATCCATAAAAGTACATACAATTAAAACATTGCTATCAATTAATTTTGTATAATACATAATATGACTGTTAAAACTTCATATGTACAAATCACCTTGTTGTCCCATTTATTAGTTTTACTTTTCAGTCAGGGGCATTCTTCAATCAGCTTCATAAACTAGATGGTCTAGATATGCAAGAGATTTCCTTCTATGTACAGCCCTACTGATATAACCAGCAACAGCACAACAGGCAAATTCATTTTCATGGGTACTAATACATTTCATGGCATCCTTCTAAAAAAATGTATTTCTGTACAATAAAAATTGGCCGTAATTTTTTTTTCTAATGTCTCGATAAAATTTACAAAACAACATAAAGTGCGTAGTGAACTGATTTGCTTTCCCATCACATGGGCATTTATGAACGATTTTCTGCCATTTTTCACGTTTTGGGAAAGCCACCAGTTCATGAACTGTACCTAAACGTAATCTTGTCATATAAAATCTATCCTGAGTGTTTGTAATTTTTACCAAATAATTTGGTAGGCCAGCCGACTCGGTGTAGGCCATGTATCTTGACACGCTTGTTTTTTCCTCATCCCTCATAGCCCTTTCCTGGCTTAGTTTCTCCATATACAATTTTTTAATTTCTCTTTTACCAAATTGCAAGATATCTGTGGGGGGTTTTACCGATAAACCTTTATCAATATTCTTTAGCAATTTGTCCATGTATGCTAGCCATAAGAGTTTTGTTAGTGTGTTCCAAAGGTAAACAATTCCTGATTATATCCCTTTTGAGCTTTGGCCCTCTTTGCACCAGATGTTGTGCCATGCACACAAAGCTCTTACTTGAATTAGGTCGGCCACATATGGTGCATCAAGCTCTTTGTGCAAGAGATATCTAGAGGTAGATCTTGGTACGGCCAGCATACGGCAGAAAAAATTATTTTCGCAAGATTGCAATATATTAAGGTTGGCATTACCCCACACTATAGAGCTATAGGTTGCTACTGAAAGGCATTTACTGCCATATATTTTAAGCACGTCACGAATAGGTTTGCTACCTATTTTGTTACAAAATCTAAAAATCACCTCTATAGTTCTAATAAATTTAAGTCTGGACTGGTCTAAGTGAGGAGCCCAATTACTATTAGAAGAAAATAAAATGCCAAGGTAGGAGAAGTTTTGGACTTCTGTTAACTTGTAATCCCTTACAAAATGATGCTTTTTTTCTTAGCCCTACCTCGGCCACAGACCATCACAAACGTTTTGGTGAGGTTTAGTTTTAAGTCTCTCTGCTCCATGTACGAGACAAAGGCTTCAATCAATACTTGTAATCCATTTGCAGTTCTAGAGATTAGAACCGCATCGTCTGCATACAGGAGCAGCGGGGTCGGTCGTGCAATTTTTGGGGCATCAGTATTTAGTTTCTGAAGAGTAGTGTCGACCCCATTAATATATGATGAAAAGAGAAGGGGTGCGATGACACAACCCTGTCTTATTCCCCTGGACACTTTGAAATTAGGGGTGCACTCTCCTTCCCTCCCATACCTTACTGTAAATGTCAGTCTCGCATATAATTGTGATAAAAATGAGACGATGTCATCAGGGGCCCCCATATCAGTCATCACTTCCCACAATTTAACATGGTTTACGCAGTCAAAGGCCGAACTTAAGTCTGCAAAGCATTGATGAATATTTTCTTCCTTAGCCATCGTATATTTATCGATGATTAGATGCAGGTTTATACTTTGCTCCACTGTCCCCATCTCCCCCCTAAAGCCATATTGGGTTTCAGTCAAGATATTTCTTTCATTAACCCAATTCTCCAGTCTTCCAAGGGCTCTTTGCCCCATGATCTTAACAGATGAGTCTAGGAGGGATATAGGGCGGTAGCATCTCGCATCTCCCCGGCTTCCCTTTTTAAAAATGGGGGCGATTATGCTATCTGCCCATGTTTTAGGGACACAGCCTTTAGCAGCTGCATTACAGACCTGTGTTAAGATTGGTGCCCATAACTGTATGTATTTTTTATATGCATCGGCTGGAACCCCATCGGGTCCCGGTGCCTTACCCTGTTTCATCTTATTTATTGCTGTGGTTACCTCCTCCAACCTTATTTGTTGAAGAGGGATCACAGCTATAGGGGGAGACTGTTCTATATTATTGGTAGGTGTATTAAAAATTCCACTGAAATGGGTAAGCCAATCACTTGGGGCAATGACTGTTTCGATAATGGGATCTTCTTCATCTTTCCACATTGGCGAATTAATCACTTTCCAAAAAGAGTGGTATCCCTGATGTCTGCAGCTTGATTCAATTTCAACCAGGCCTCCTCTTGTACCTCACTCTTCCTACTTTTTATGGCCTGTTTATATAATAATCTAAGTCGTTTAATTTCGATCCTATCTCTAGGTATTATGTGTAGGGCCTTATTTAACTCTTGTTTTGCCCACGTACAATCCTTATTGAACCAGCCTTTTACGTGTCTCCTTTTAGTAGTGCTTTCTTTTCTTAAGTTAATGGATATTGCCGTGGTGATTTTCTCATAGGCAGTCCTAATCGTATCAGGGGGAGAGTCAATATCAGTACAGATGGAGAAGCTTTCCTTATTTTCTTTAACAACCTTATGCAACATGATATCTTCATTAATACCTGTCCATTTTATGCTAATCGTATTCTTTCCAGCTGCCACTATATTAGGCAACAATAGTTTTTCCTCCGACCCATTTTTTTTTTAACATTTATTGAAACAGTCAGTGAGGCATGGTCACTAAATCTGGTGAATTCGCAATTTGGTAGGCCGCAATGTTTAAGGCCAGTAGTGGAAACTATAATGTGATCAATACATGTTGGCTTTCCACTACCTTGGAAGGTTGAATTTGTTGTTTCTCCCTCTTTTCCTCTTGGTACTAAAACTTCTAGGCTATATTTGCATAGGAGTTCATTTAACTTTTCCCCATAGCTGTCATGTGGGAAATGTTGTAGGTTAATCCCCGTTATATCAGTAAAGCCACAAACATTCATTCCTGAGAAATTACATTTGCTGATATTAAAATCCCCAACCCAGATACATGTATATGCGGGATCCACCCCCTTTATAATGTTAGCCAGTACTCTATCCAGCTCATTCACAACCTTGAAACGAGTAGCGTTAAAGATGTTATTATAAAAATTCACTACAATAAAGGGTTGATTTTTCCCCATTACTAAGTGGACCAATTGAAAATAAGGAGAACCATTATACATCTTTCTAAGTTTTATTGATGCTGTAGTGGAAATAAAAGTTGCCAGACCTCCCTTTGCTTGCCCAGAAACTGATGGTATAGCTGGGGTCGAGACAGTGACGAAACCATCAATATAGGGCTCCTGAGTAAACCAGGTCTCCTGGAGACACATTAATTGAAGTGGTTTTATGCTATTTAACCACTCTTTATCAATTTGCTTCTTTTTGATCCCAGCTATATTCCATGATCTAAAATTTATTTGGGAGATTTCTTCGGTGGGTTTTATTAATTGTTCATCAACAATATACTTCTGGGGACTTATTACCCTGGGATTTACTTTTATCTCCCCTGGGATTTACTTTTATCTCCCCTTGATCATTTTGTCAATCCTGATCGGCTAAGCTGGAAAGTGGGGCATAGCGATTAAAACAGGATACTATGGGTCCCAGACTACATGTATGTACCGGGTTTGCCCTTATGTGATTGGGTGGTTTAGCAAATAGAAAGGGGGGCTTGTAGAAAAATCCTAAAGGGACAGCAGCCACTCAGTCTTCCCAGTTGGTCATATACTGTTGTCTAGATTGAATCTTCTTAAGTGTAAAGCTTGCCGCCTCTGGGTGTCGAAAATTAATAATACAATCTCCAATAACCTTCTTTTCTGTAGGTCCCACCCAATTCACACGTCTCACCATTAAAATTTCCTCGCAGAGGAGGCTAATATTTAGGTTATAATTAGCCATCCAATGCACCACTTTATTTCTTAATTTGGTCCAGGATTCTTTAGTTTGAGGGGATAATTTAGGGGATCCTTTTAAGATAACAATATATGGTGTAACCTCAGGGGGAAGGTGTAAAGTTTCTGGAGTGTGATTCCTTACTCCTGGTGGTTTTGGGCTTTGGTACCTATGCATACCCTCCCTATGTAATGAAGACTCTGTGCTTTGCACTAAAGGTGGCGGGGGACAGCTTGAACTGATATATAATGTTTCCTTGGGGCGCGGTTATTCCGAGAGTTGGACATCGGTTATTATCTCCCCCCTCGCAATTTCCTCTGCCAAGGCCTTCCCTGTGTTCATGGGGGCACTTTCTAGTACCATTAATCTGCCCTTTATTTCAGCGAACTCAGCTATAACTCTCTGCTCGACATTCTCCAATTTGGCATACAGCTTATTTAGGAGACCCTCTAGGTTTCCATTATCATCTATTTCTTTTGCCACTTTCTTTTTCTTGGAGGTTGTTCTCCCCCTGGTACCATAACCTGTCTTGTGGTTTGTTGGAAATACCATGCTTGGGGCCCCAGGTTGTTTACTTTTCTTAGTGGGGGGTGGGCATATATCTTGTGAGGTAGATAATTCATCTATCTCTAAAAGATTTATTAGATACACAGGGTTGTTTCGGGCGTTGAGGGCAGTTCTCCCCGGTGTTCCCTTTTCCAAGAGCCTCGGAACAGATTGCCTCCTCCGCATATATTCTTTCTTTATGGGATGCTCTACTTACAATCTGTTTGGTGGCTGCAAGCCTTTCCTCTACATTACTTATTTCACTCTCGATCAGGCCCACCGCATTTGTTAAATAATTAGTAATAGCATTAGTTGTTTTTGGTCGTGATTTCCCCTGGGCTACTTCCATTTGTTTTCTTTTACCCATTTCCAATAGAGGTACTGCTGCCCAACTACTAGTTATCACCAAAAGATCTCCCAACAATTCTCACTGTTGTCCTTAAGCAAAAATCTATATAAGCAATAAAACACTTTGTGTCCTTAATCCGGATAAGAGAGTCAAAAGGAGGTCACAGTATAAACAAGCATTTGCAATGCAATAGGTCTCGCAGTTGTTAGAGTTTGAGCTATTGGCATTGTAAATGGCAATGCCTTTTATTTATGTGTTGGTTTTTAAAACATAAATAAAAGGCATTGTCATTTACAATGCCAATAGGTTAAACTCTCGCAAATGCGAGACCTATTGCATTGCAAATGCTTGTTACACATGGTAATACTGTCTGGGCAAAAATGTCACCTTATTAGTACCAGTCTAACAACCAAATATATAAATAAGCGACTGAAAGATGACCAGCTAACGTCTGTGAAGGGTCTTCCAAAGCGTGGGACCCACGGAACATTTCATTAAAGAACACACACACGCCCTGGATCTGCCTCCTACTCCCTTTTGTAGTGCGCAGCTGTAGCACACGGATGGGTAGTGCCACTGTCCTGACCTGAAATCAAGGACAGGAGGTGCCACCAGAACAGTAGCCCCCAGAAGGGGACTGGCAGCTGTGCAGTTGCTTACCCCACAGCGGGTCCAAATGAGCTTGAGGACTCCGCCCAGAAGTGCAGCATAAGGACTATGACACGCGGAGGTGGAGGACACATTTCCTTTGAGACATTCTAGTCGCCTGTCCCCTTCTACTTACCTGAAACAATCACCTATGTCCCAGCACATACATGTTAAACGAGGAGCAGAACTGGCGACTGTGCAGTTCCTATTCAATAGTGTATATTTCCACATGCTAAATGAGGACATATTTTATTTCAGCGTTGCTAACACTGGCAATATGTGCACAATAAATACATAAAAACTGCAAATAGAATATGTGTATACGTGCAACCGGAAACTTTGAAAGTCAAAGAAATGTTCAATATTGAGTGTATTTGTACACATACCTTTCTTTGGTGAGATGACCGGCGGGCGGTTCTGTGACTGTCTCGCTCTTTCTCCCCGCTCCGTCACCCAAGCTTTTTGTTTTGCATATTTATATAGCGCGAACTCGACCCGAAGGTATTGGAGCGCTTTACATGAGCACCGGTTACGTTACAAAAGGACACCTTAATTTTTTATTTTTTTTGGTAGGCACGGGGAGATTAGGTGATTTGCCCAGAATCACAGGATGCGGAGTTTCACCCGCCAGTTCAAAGGCTGGAACCCCTTAATTAAGGAGCAGTCCTGGCGTTAGGGCAGGTCGACAGTGTAGGAAAAGCATTGTAGGTGAAATATTTGTGCTTGTTTACACCACAAAGATTGGAAAGCCTACACCAATGGCCACGCCCGCTGGGTATGGGATTTCATGCCTCGGGATAAAGACCAAGGAGCAATCACATTAATAAATGTGATGTCGGCACAGGTCAGCGCGAGCCCAGGTTATCTAAGCAGCGCATGCCAGCTGCGTCAGTTAGAGTTACCTGGGGCTTCTCGGACACGCGCACGTGACTTGTCTGGGAATTTTCTGCACGTTTTCTTCCCGATTCAGCTTTCCTCACTGAGTCACTCTGGCCTTCGAGCCCTCATCGCGCGCCCTCCTCTGCGGTCAGATTCCTGAGGACACCAGGGTCTAATGACAGAGATTCCTTCTCGCATCAATCTCCCTTCAGGTGGAGTTGGGCCGTCATCAGAAGTGGAGTCTAGCGTGACTTTCTGCCATCCGGTTTCAGAAACATGCTGTCAACAAGCTGAAGACACGCTGTGAGCGACTTTGCTCCGATGCGGGACAGGAGATGTGCACGCGTATGGTGCGAGCAGGCGTTGTGAGAACGCCGCGAGCCGTACGCGTGCACATCTCCTGTCTGTTAAGCTTCGGCACAGACAGTTGATGTGCACGCGTACGGCTTGCGGCGCTATTACAACTCCTGCTCGCACCATGCGCGTGCACATCTCCTGTCCCGCATCGGAGCAAAAGTCGGCAACAATAGATCTCGCATAGCGAGCAGCGCTTTGCGCTGCATCGCTAGGCGAGACCTAAAAAGTACAAATAACTTTACACAGCGTCTCCAATTCAATAAATAATGTCTTTATGCACCAATACGAAATTGGATCCGTTTCCCAGATTCTCAAAAATCAATAATCATATTAGCTGTATGGGAAAGGTACAAATGTGCAGGGCCCCTCCAATACAAGTCGTCCTTTAATCTGAAAAGGGGCGAAGTATGTGTTTCTTGCGGCAAATTTTATTGTCCCCCAAAGGGCCTTACGTTTTTAAAATAACCAGGGACAGTCAAAAGCACAAACCTCCCGGATGAGGGTATATGAAATCAGAATGATCAAATATAGTAATTGTGGGAGACCTCTCCTCGGAGAGCACTCACCCAGTACAGGATAACTTATAATCTACAGCAGCCAGACCGGTTTCGGGCTAACAGCCCTCATCAGCCAGGCTAGCTTGTAATCAGTGTTGCCAATTGGCTGTGCTTAAACAGTTGATGCCATTTTTCTCCAAGTACGAGTGGGGTAAACTTTCTCTGTAGACTTACATCTGGAATTTGATATTGTGCAGCTTGTGCCAGATTACAGCTAACCAAAATTTCAAATATGCCGATTTAATTACAAATTCATTTTTCGGAAATAGCATGTATAGCTGTGAGCTGATGTGCAGGATCTAAGTGTACCCAGATAAAAAAAACACCAATTATCCACAGTCCCCAAAATCAAAACATATCTGAGGAAACCCTGCAAAAATATTAATTTTCTACATAAATGAAATGCTGCAGGAATCCATAGTCCTTCAATGGTCTTGATAGATAAGCAATGTAATTGCTGATATGTGAAAATGTGATATAAAAATGTGTTTTTATTTCTGTTTTCATTTAATTTAAAAAGGCTTTATCGGTTTGCACTAACAAAATATATTTTTCCTTCAGAAATAGGACAGTTTCAAAAAATTGTTGGAGGTTTAATAGAACTTGTGGATCAACTAGCAAAAGAAGCAGAAAATGAAAAGATAAAGGTAACATTGTGCAATCCTTGAAAAGTGTGGGTGTTTTGTCTCGTATGTAGTAGCACTGTGCTTGACATGTGCTAGGGATCAGTCTTGTGTATGCAAAAGATATGCCTGGGATACATGCAAGATCTCTACTCATGCTTGCCAAAGACATCCCTGTGAAGCACTGTCGATCCATGTCCTACCGTCCATTATTATTCTGGAGATGTCCTGGAAATCCATTTTATACTTACAAGTGCTACCCCAAAGGTGCGCTGTGTGTACGTCTCTTGTGTGCCCGCAATATCCTTGAGGCGTGCTGGGTATTTATGTTGCATTTACCAACGACATCCTTGAGGTGTATTGTGCACCAATAGTTCATCTCTTGCATAGCAGCTGTATCCTTGAAATATGTGGGGGAGCCCAATCATCTGCAGGGACATTATCCTTGGATTGTGCTTGTGATCCAGTTCATGCATTCCAATAAAAGTACTAAAATCTGCAGCGGCTGCATCTCATGTGTACCAGTGATATCCTTAAGATATCTGTGTATATGCGATGCCCTTGAAAAGAGTATCAGGCAAACCCATGTATTCCAGGGACACTCATGTAATCGTTTTGTGGTCCTGCTTATACATATTGATGATACCTTTGAATTAGGTTTGCATCCACCTGACCCAACTCTGCTCCCAGTGTGATCTGCTGCTCTTACCGATGCCTCAACAACATTGAGCACTGGATGAAGATGAATGGATTGGTCCTTAGCAGAGTAGAAAATTAGCGGTAATATCTGAAGTAGTCAGAGGACAGCAGCCACCAGTTTACTTTTATTCATTGGACAAGCAGTAGTCACCAGAGGACGTCACTCCTCTCTTCTACACATCAAATGTGTGCAACACTGTGATAGAAGGGAATCTCATTTGATATTTTCACTGGAGCTTTCCAGAAGCATATCAAGGGATTCCAGATTATCCAATATTAAGCAACCTATGCAAGCCTTGCGGTTAAACACCAAGGCCCTGATTACGAGACGGAGGGAACAAAATTACTATGGGGCTTATTTACAAGTCACTTGCGCCACATTTACGTCATTTTTTTCCCATATTAAAAGTGACGCATCCGTGGCGCAAGGGGCTTGTAAATAAGCCCCTATGTTTTTATGCATTAATTTTGCTCCGTCTGCTTCAAGTTTTCTGTGGTAAAATCGGGTGAAGAAAAATCGCATGCAATTTTAAAATGCTGTAAAATTGCATGAGAAAACACAATTCTACGATCACAAGTTCTAAGGAAATGAGGTAACCTTTTCCTCATGCGGAAATAGCACAGAAATTAGCCCCTTTCCCAGAGCAGGTGCTTTAATAGTTTCTAACATAAGGTTAGAACTATAAACACATGTTGTAATATTATATAGAATATTAATATTTTGAAAATCAAAATTATTTTAAAGTTTAAATTCATTATATACTCAATATTACATTGTTACATTTGTTACATTTTTAATATGCTGTATATGTATTATAATTTAAAATACAATAAATATACAGGTGCGAGAAATAAGTCAAAACTATTTGTAAATGCTTGTAAATTAATAAGTACTTGAAAACATTGAGTGATTTGTCAAAAATGTATGTACATTTCCAAAAATGAAAATATTATCACACAAAACATATTAAACAATAAGAATGTGCATATCTGTTACTTACATACATATGTTACACACAAAAAACGCTTCTAAATAACATTTTATATGACTAACAAAACCTATGAAGTCTTTTTTTTTATTTTTTTTTAGCAGTAGTATTATGTACTTGTACACTTGCCATACGAGCAGACCTTCTTCAAGGCCTGTCGGGGAACACCTGTTCTGAAGGTGTTGGAGAGGTGGATAGTGGGGCTGAATGGCTGGTAAAGATAGTTGTGGGTAGATGGATTTATCTGCCTACCAAAGCTTTAGAGGCTCCCCCCTGAAATGCACCACTATATGCATCCATGGAACATAGCACGGTTTTGCACATCCTTCTGTCGCCATGCTTATAAACTGTCTCACTGCATGTGTCATGCTTTGGATTGCACGTTGATTGGCCCATTGTTCATCCAGGTCCACCAATCTTTGAGGTTTAGCAGACTGAAAGTCACATCGCAACTGTAACCTGTAGCTCTGTTTTGTTGTTGCTGCAGCCCCACCATTTGACTCACGTTGTCACATATAGTCTCCATCCTGTTGCTCTTTGCTATTATGGCATAGTTTAATCTCTTCAGTTCTGCTTCCTGAGGAATGCTGCATCTTTTGCTTGGACTGGTATTAAAGAACATTTTCCCAATCATCCTAAACCTGAAAGACAACTTTTCAAGAATTCTTTCCTCTGAAATCCTCTGTCGAAGACAAAGGGCAAACAGCAGTGTCGTAGAGTCACTGCTTTCTTTGCCTTTCACCATAGGCCACTTTTTTCTTTTTACCACTTAACATTCAACCCCCTTTGCCAATATTGTATATGTGTGTGTGGTATTTGTATGGAATAAACTTAGCCAAAATGCAGGGCAGCACTGTGTAGGGTTAAAGGAAAATCTAAAGTCAGCAAACGACTGGAAGAGTAGCGTGGAGGTGGACTGTTTATGCATTGTGATGTAGTTTTCTTTGAATAGATGTGTCTCCAGCTATTTCCTAAATTCTATCAGAGTTGAGCTGGTCCTGATGGATACCAGGATGTCTTTCCAGATCCAAGGTGCATGGATGGAGAAGGCTTGTTACCTAGTTCTTTCATTTTGTGCTTCTTTGCCCCACTCTAATGGTGTGAAGGCAACAGGTGTGCAAATAGGCGCCAGACATGGTGGGTTTATCAGCCACATAGGCGGGGTTGCCAGTCATGATAGCTTGGTAGGTGATGCAGCTGGTTTTGAAGATGGGTTGTTGACTGGTAAAATGCATAGCACTATCTGTTGACTGTTGTGATCAGGGTGGTGACCTGATAAAGTATCTAAAAGCATATGGCACCGTACAATTCTATTTACATGCACCAAAGTATCCTCACCACTCTATGTATGTGCTGCTATACACTCAGTAAACATGTGTTTTAACTTTGGCACAGTTTGTGGTATCCACCTACCTTTTACAAGCATGGAGTTGAACAATGGCATATTTGAAGAACCACAGTACAGTTGGGTTGATGTGGCAACACATCTAGTAACCAGCATTGACATAGCCAATAGGTCTCGCCTTTTGGACCTTGTAAGTGTGTAGCTATGCAGCACATTATCCTGGGTAGGCAAAATTGTTCAAAGCAAGACTAATATGCAAAGCATGCACAGCTCAAAGACACTACCATAGGAAAATAATTTCGACAATAACAGTAGACAATTGTGTTATTTTCAGAGTAGGACAAGCAGCACTGTCCAAAAGAAGCACACAATTTAAAAAGAGAAAGGGTGACGCTTATTGGGAAGAAAAAAATACTAATGTGTCAGTAAGACCTTTCCAGCATGTTTAAATTCGATACTAACTATCATTTATTAAACAGCTAAATGACCGTTCGCCAATACACAAAGGGAGTGAGGATTAACTAACAAAAAAGAGAATGCTTTGATTCAGGCTGTGGCTTCCCATGCATGTTAAAATGTATCCAGGCGCTCTAAGATTAGTTTTTGGGGACATCTGTGCATCCTGGGGAGGTAGTGTGACCCGTGGCTACTGTGTATTATTCATGCAAGTGCACACTTTACATAAAAATTTGTGTCACGTGATGCCTACAGCAGACGGGTTCGAGCAGAAAATGTCTCTACATGACACGTTTTGAGCACACAGTATCCAACGGGTGCACAACTTGCGTGAAATTGTCTCATTTCGTCAAATTGTATGGATTTTGCGTACCTCAAACTTCAGGGATGTTGGCTGTTATTAACATCTCGCAGAGGGTTAATTAACACAGGCAACAGTGCACAAAAGTCACTCGCGTACGTATTACATTTATTTCTCATGACGCCATTTTGGGATATAAGCCACATAGTTCTTCCTTCTGATTCAGCTTCCATACTATGTAACCGGTTAAATGTCATCTTCGAGCCAAGGTCGAGTGGTGTCATTTCCCCCGTGGCATCATTATGCTAATTAGTGGTTTATAACTTGAAAACTCCAACCTATTCAGCTCACATAACATTCGCAAGCATGAGATACACCCTCACTGCAGGATGCCACTTAGAAATACTGATGACCTTACCAGTTAATGATAGTAGCAAAAGCAAGTACCAATTGTTTCGCGAACATTACGTCACCCTAATTTGAGAACAGGGTGTAGCACAACTGGCAACAAAGACTGGTTCACAATCACCACTGGGAGGAGGACAAAGTTACATTTCTTCGAACCAGCACAGGCAGCAAGGAAAATATCTGTGCCTCGGATCTTGCCAGTCTATTAAAAGAATACTAAAAGGCTGATCATCTGGAGAATTCGGGGCCCGAAGTGATTAATTGGACCTTATTTTGTCTTGAACAGATTTACTAAGCTTTTTTCCCAAACAGCCACATTGTTTGTAATTACCCAAATCACACCTCCATTGGCTGGCCTTAGTTACTTCACGCTCGAACAGCAATCTGATTGAGCACTCTTGTTAGGGTTTCATTCGTCATTGTAATTAGCCATAATCATAGCCTTTCCTGGGTCCATGAGAATGCACGAGCGGCTGATTCACAACCTCGGTCTATTTGAATATGAATCTTCTGTGGAAAGGAGCAATAAAACCGGGAGAAACAAAGCCGCTTCTCAGGGGAATTGTTGCAGAGTACCACCGGTTCTCATTCTTCGACCTTAAAAACAAGCACGGCACGAAAGTGAAAGCGACCGCGAGATAGGCAAGGCAAATGTAAACAAGCGCGGCCACGCTAATTACAAACAGATGGCCCCTGCGCGCCGCTGCTCGCTCCCGCAAGGTGGATGCCGTGGCATGCATGAGTTTCTGAAAAGTGCAGACCGATTCCAAAAGGTCATCTCCTAGAGCAGCGCATGCGCGCTGCGCTAGGCTCGACCTAAAAAGCACCATAACTATTATCCATATATTTTCCACTGCTTCCTTGATACCAGTGGTGAAGAAGGCTTGCTTAGTATATGGTCACATTTATGTAAGTGTAGCACCCTGCACTAATCCAGACAACCCTTATGGTGATTTTACTCGTCTTAGACAATCTTAGAAAGCTCTCTAAGTGGTAGCTGTGGAGAGCAGCCTTCAGGCTTAGTCCAGAAGGAGTGTAAAGCAGCTTGTTTTACCAGTACTTAATCTTATGGTATAGGTTAAGTGAAAAAGAACAACACAGTGTAGTTATAAAAATAGGTATTTATTATTAACACTCACAAACACAATGTATTATTTCCTAACCGGAGATATAAACACAATACACACAAAACTTTGTCAATAGAATACGTAAGTAGCTGTTAGACTTGGCATCTTTTGGCGTGTTTCCCCTGACTTTTTGCTTTCTGACCTCCCGGTTTTGACTCTGTTTTTGCTGGTGTAATGATTCTGCGCACTTTCCTCACTTTTGTCCAGTGGGAAAGTGCAAGTGCTCCTGTATAAAATGTGTTATGGATTGGTGTTTCCATGATTGGCCTATTTGGTTTATGTGTCAGTCCCTTGTAAAGTGCACTGCGAGTGCCAGGGCCTATAGACCAAATGCTGTTGGTGGGCTGCAGCACTGGATTGTGCCACCCACGCAAACAGCCCATAAAGTGTAACTCGGGCCTGCCATCGCAGAGCCTGTGCGCAGCCTGGGGCTGCCATGTCGACTTGGCAAGTGCGCACACTTGCAAGTCCCTAAACCTTCCCTTTTCTACATGTTAGTCACCCCTAAGGTAGGCCCAAGGTACCCCTGTGGGCAGGGTGCGTTGTAGGCGAAAGGTAGGACATGCCCTGGTGTGTGTGGCATGTCCTGATAGTGAATTACAGCCTAGTTCGTTTTTCACTATTGCAAGGCTACCTGTTCCCCATAGGCCAGAACGGGCAGTTTTGATTATTACAGCTTATAATCCTAACTGACCCCGGGAACATAGTAGAAATTCGAGTTTAGTATGCCTGGACTCAGAATGATAAAATGCATCTTTTAGTGAAGTTGGTTTTAGCATTCTGTGTTTGAAAATACCACTTTTAGAAAGTGGGTATTTTCTTGTCTAACCATCCAAGCCTGCCTCTGCGAGGTTGTGTATTCCTTGTCTGGAGTGTGAGTGACAGGGGCTGGGGGATGCCAGGCGACAGGGTGAGTCAGCACAGGGCTGAATAGCAAGATCTACATGTAGATGGGTGGGAGGAGTTGCACCTGGGCCCTGAATAGGACAGTGCCTTCCCTCCACAATGCTGGCTCCACCTCCTGTGGTGCGTCTGATGTCCCTGGCCTACTCTCTGAAAGAAGGGAAGGAGACTTGTCAACAAAGTGCTCCAGAACTGGTTTGGACTAGGGAAAGGCCTCTCTGCCTTCAGAGAACAAAGGAATTTGGGATATAAATATTGGGGCCCTGACCCCATGAATTTAGATCTTGCTGGAATCAAGGAACCTGCCAAGACGAAGAGCTGGAAGAGCTGCCAGGAGGAGTACTGCCCCTTTGCTGTGTTGTTGCTTTGTTGGGTTGACCTGCAGCTGCTGCTTCTGCCTTGGGCAGGGAAAGGACTAGACTGAACTTTCTACAAACTTGTGCTGAGTATCTCAGGGCCTGGAACCGAGCTGGCCTCCTGTTAAGAAGTCTCAGGGACTACAAAGACTTCACAAGCCTCTGGGTACCGCTTCTGGAACGCTGTTTCAGTTGCCACAGAGGAAGGGAACCGCAACCGACTCCGTCAACCGAATCCATCCCTGGCCGGTGACCTGTTTGCACCGCAGACCGCATCGCCCCGCTTCGCATCGCAACCCTGGTCTCACCGTAGGCGACGTCCGACGCCGTCAACACCGAGCCGCTGCTTGCACCGTGACCTGTGGGCACCGCAGATCGCATCGCTTCACTGAACCAGCCGGACCCGACCGACGCGGACGCTGCAACTGGCTCAACAGTCGTGACCGCATCGCATTGTGGGCACCGCTCGCACGTTTGCGACACACCGCTCCGACTCGCACCGCTGTCCGACGCCAGCTCCCGCACTCCGGCTTGGTCGCCTGCATCGCAACCTGTCAGCACCGCATCGTGCACCGTCTCGCCCTGCACCGCACGCCTTGGACTCACCGACTCCGTCTGCACGACGCTCATCGAGCCGCTGCCTGCACCGCATCGAGGGACACCGCACCTTGCATCGCTCCGTCTTGCACCGCTACCGCGACGAACGCCGACCGGCTCGTACACTCCGTACCAGCCACAATGAGAAAGGTACTGTGACCGAGTCTGTTCACGACTCTGCTGGCCCGTAGCGACGTGGTCGGCTGGAACTGTTGGACTCTGTGTAATTCAGCATCGCGGTAGACCCGGACGGGGCTACCGACTCGTACGAACTTTGCTTTTGTGCTATTCCTGCAAAGAAGTTACCTTATCAAGCATTCATTTTTAAAGTATAGTATTGTGGATTTTTGTCGTAATTGGTCTTGTCTTGAGTATATAAAAATATTGGTTATTTTTCTAAACTGGTGTGGTGTCCGTTTGTAGTGCTTACACTGTATTACTGTTGGTTATGTGCAAATGCTTTACACACTGCCTCTAGAATAAGCCTGACTGCTCGTGCCAAGCTACCAAGGGGGTGAGCAGGGGTTATTTTAGGAGTGTAACTCCCTTACCCTGACTAGGAAGAAGGGTCCCTACTTGGACAAAGGTGCAAGCCCTTGCCAACTAGAGATCCCATTTCTAACAGTAGCACAGAATACATAGTGGTCTCCCGGGGGAGACCAAACCATATGTTAAAATAGTGGAATGCGAACCACGACCTAAGTCGAGAATGGACCCAGAAGACCTAGAAGAGCTGGGGACCCAAGAAACCACCCAAGGTGAGTTCTAGAAACCCCACGGAGGTTGTGTGCAGAGTGGGAACACGACCGCGTGCTCAATGTTAGTCAATAGGTAAGTCGTGGTTGCAGTTTAAAAAAAAAAGGACCCTTCCCAGTAGACCCTGAAGAAACCCCGTGGACGATGGAAGGTTGGAGAGTCACCCCATCCATGGATACCCCAGGAACTAAGATACCTACACCAGGGAAGCCGGGTGCATAGGTGCGAATAGACGTCGGAAATCACCATAGACCACAATGTAGAGCTTCATAAAAGAGGCCGTTGGCGAAGAAGGTCAAAGTGTCCGGTGGAACCAAAAGGTGGATTCAAGATGAGAGGTACCTCCAAGCAGAGGGGACAGAGTCTTGCCACTCAGGAGTGACGAGGAGGCACAGGAGACGAATGCCCACCGATGTTGGAGATGCAGGAGAGTTGACAGTGCCCTTGAAGTTGCAGCTGTGCAGACCAGGCGACTCTGTGGAAGACCAGGAGCCATTCACGAGCTGTCCCACATCGGACGTCAAGAGCCAAAGGGTCCGTGTCCGGCAGGGGCACCAGCAAGCCTTGGCAACAGCAATTAACGGAGTTGTAGAAAAAGGTGCAGTGTCGGGACCAGCAAGGGCCAAGTGACTCACCAAGAGCAGGTAAGTCAGAGCAGGCCCTGAGCAAGCAGGGGAGCCCACTGGAGCCAAAGAAGACCCTCAAGAGGACCCACAGGCCGAAGGCACAGGAGTCGCAAGAGGACCTTGAGCAGCTCACCAAAAGATGATGGCCCACGGTGCAAAGGATGCGGTGCAGGCGAATATCTTGGCTGCAGGAGATGCTTGAGGCTGGAGCTTCTTGGAGCCCGAAGATCTCTGGAGGAGAGAGTCAACAAGCCTTGGCAACGGCAAGTCGACGCAGTGCACAGGGGTTCTGTTCCAGCGGATCCGACAAGTGATACTGACCTCAAACTCGGTGAGAAGACAGTGCAGGCCTCGAGGGAGTTGCAGTACCACCACCTGCGTTACAGAGCCTTTTGGAGTCTGCGGGAGCCCAGGATCAGCAGACCGTACAGCTTTGTTCCGGTGCCTGCAGATGAGTGGCTCCTTCACTCCAAGGGAGATTCCTTCAGGTTTCTAGGATGTCCACAGGTCCTGTGAAGAACCTGTATGGAGCACAGACGTTGCAGTAGATTTGCAGGACAAGGAGACCAGGAGCAGCAGGAGTCTTCCCAGTTGCAGTCTCGGTTCCCAAAGAGAAGTCCAGAGTGCCCAGACGGTTGAAGAAGTGGTATTGCATCTGAATCTTGTCCCTCGACGAATCTAGGGACCCACCCACTGGTAAGCCCTTAAGTACCCTAAGGACAAGGTTGGAACGATTCAGGGGTCCCCTCCCAGAGGAGGGGTCAGACAGTGGGGAGGATACTCCCATGTCCTTTGTCCAGTTTCACGCCAGAGCGGGAGCCAACGGCTCCCCAAACTGGTTTCAACTAGAGTATGCAAGGAGGACACCAATTGTGCTCTTCAAGCAGTCTCGGTGGCACTGGCAAGTGCCCCCATCCTCTCCCAATACACTAAGTCCTGTCTGGGAGGTGGTCACACCTCCTTGTGACAGTAAACCTATTGTCCTGCCTTCCCCTGCTCGAGCTTGGCTCAGCAGCAGGAGGGCAGAATTGTGTCTCTGATCGGCAGCAGCTATAGTTTGCTTTCCGGGTCTAGAAGACTGGTACCGGGAGTACTGAGGGCTTCCTGAAGGAGCTTTACATTGCATGGAATCATACCTTTCACACCGTTTACGGTGTGGGGGTATGATTCCAACATGTTTGATACCAAACACAACAGGGTTCGTTACAGCCAGTTTGGAGATAGCCATCGCGTAATGAGGCATGGCCACTCTATGTATCTTAATGGCTGATGCACTTACAACCTGGGAGAATGGACTCCGAAGGTTGCAGGGGTGTCCTGCTCGTGCAGGGGCACCCTCACACGTAGACCTGAGCACTCTGCCATCAGAATTGAAAGGCCTGCCTTAGGTGTGACTTATAGGTTTTAAGTGCAGTGACCTCAGATATAAGGAAACTTATATCTGTTGTAAGTGGTGCTAGCACCAGCTCACACAGGCTGCAATGGCAGGCATGTAGTCCCAATTTGGGTGGTCTCTCATGGGTGGCATAATACATGCACATGGGAGACCCCTGGTGTACCTATGCCCTGGGTACCTTACTACCATATACTAGGGACTTTCAAGGGTACACCAGTAGCCAATCTGGGGGGTACCCAAGTACTCACCATGTCCAATTTAGGGAAGAAGCACAGAGACTGGGGTCCTGATTAGTAGGATCCCAGTCAGACTAGTCAGAAAAACATAGCAACACCAGGCAAAAAGTGGAGGTAACCATGCAGAAGGATCCTACCTTCCTACAAGTGGGCTGTGTGAAATATTCTCATGAATATTATCCATTAATGAGATGGCAAGCTTATTGTGTAGTTATACATATAAATAACTGCTTTATTAAGAATATTATTTATTATACAAAATATAACCGACATGCTCTTCATCAGTATACGGATGGTATTCAACTATACCTCAATATGTCTTCGTCTAATGAAAGAGCTGGCGCAACAGCATGTATCTGGATAGCTTCTCACTATGCACTGTGCTTTGCAAAAATCCCTTACTTTTACAATGATTCAAACATTTCTTTCAACAATCTTGTGAGAAGAGAAGTTAAGTAGCTTTGTTCCAAAGTAGTCCATTGCACAAAATCAAGCTATTGCACCCTCTTAAACAGCTTATTCTCCACAGTCCTGCCCTTGCCCTATTTTACATTGGAAGATCTGTTAATAAGGCATTGTACTCAAACACCACACTACTTCCACTGTTAGGATTTCCTCAGCTTGGTATAGGATCCCAAACATCAGCATTGTAGCACTAATGCCCTATTGTATCAACACATATCCCCACAAATGTTTGGGTAAAGCCTTTTCGTACATCAGGCTCTAACTGCTAGACTTTTATATAGCATTCATCCCATGGCCAGTGTTATCATAGGAGGTTGGTGCAGGTTGACCCGGGGGTCTTGTGGAGCTGTTGTGGCCTTAGTTATTAGATAGAGCTTTTCCTTTGCAGAAGTGTCTAAAAGGGTGGCAAAGGATGCAGATGAAGGGACTCTGGAGCCACCTCTGGTCTGGCCCTATCACAACACGGGATAGGAAAGGGGTGCTCATGCCCATCCTTTGGATATTAGAAGACCGTGGGCAGTTCTCAACCCAAATGCTGCTCTTGGTCATTCTTTTTAGCGCTGTTAGCACTATCTGTGGAACCGGGTCGCTGAAGGGCCGCCCTTTTAAAAGGTTTTGTGTGTTCCACCACTGCAGAGAGCGATGGGTGCGGCCGTCTACCAACACTAAATCTGATAACTGACCTTGAGCCTGGTTCCACTGACGTGCTAAGCATTCCTGTAGAGGACGCATTTGGAGTTTTGCGTAGGGGACTATGAAAATGCAAGATGCCATCATTCCCAGTAATTGCATGAACACTCGAGCTGGTAAGGAGTGTTGAGGCTGAAACTGAGACATCAGGGTTTGAATGTTCCTGAGTCTGGCTGGAGTTGGGTATGCTAGAGCCTTTTGTGTGTCTATTGTATCTCCTAGATATGCTTGAGACATGGATGGCTGGAGATGGGATTTGGCTAGATTTACTGTGAATCCAAGCTCGTGAAGCAGTTGCACAGTCTTTTTTGTGTGGCGTAGACAGCTGTTGTGCGTACTGGCCTTTATGAGCCAGTCGTCCAAGTATGGGAAGACGTGAACATGTTGTTTTAGATGGGCTGCGACTAATGCCAAACATTTTGTGAAAACCCTGGGAGCGGTTGTCACTCCGAAGGGAAGGACTTTGAATTGATGATGTTGGCCTGCTACCACAAACCTGAGGTATTTGCGGTGCGCATGGTGTATTGGAATATGAAAGTAAGCGTCCTTTAAATCCAGAGTGGATAGAAAGTCGCCTTGCTGAAGGAGAGGAAGCACTTGTTGGAGTGTTACCATATGAAAATGGTCCGACTAAATGTACCAATTTAATTCTCTGAGGTCCAATATAGGCCTGAGAGAGCCGTCCTTTTTGGGAATTAGGAAGTAAAGGGAGTACACCCCTGTTCCCTGGTATTGAAAAGGGACTGGTTGTATTGCACCCTTTTGCAACAAAGAAAGAACCTCTTGCTTTAGAAGGGTGAGATGTTCTTGTACATGAGGTGTGAGCTTGGAGGAATGTTTGGTGGAGTGCTTGTAAGCTCCAGGCAATAACCAGATTGGATAATTTGTAGAACCCATTTGTCTGATGTAATCGTATTCCAAATGGGTAGAAATTGAGAAAGACGTCCCCCGACAGGAGTGGAATGATCTGGGGGTATGGGAAAAAAGTCATTGTTTGGTGTTTGCAGGGGAGGTGCGTGTTGAATTACCTCTGCCTCTTCCTTTGCCGTTGTTTTCTCTATATCCGCCTCTAAATTAACCTCTTAAAGAGGACGATTGACTGTTGCTCTTTTAAGAGGAGGTAGGATTCTCTGAAGACACATTTTTGGAGCCGCCCCTATAGAATGAGCGACGAAAGGAACCTCTGTTAGAAGGTGACTGCAAGGCCCCCATGGACTTAGCAACTTCGGTATCTTTCTTCATCTTTTCTAGTGACACATCGACAGCTGGACCAAAGAGATGTTCTTTATCAAAAGGTTGATTAAGAATAGAGGTTTGTACCTCAGGCTTGAACCCTGAAATCCTTTGCCAAGCAAGTCTACGGAGTAGTACACTAGTGTTTACAGCACGAGCTGCTGTATCTGCCTGATCTAACGTACACCTGATAGAGGTATTAGTTATTAATTTACCTTCTTGAATAAGGTCAGAGGCTTTAGTCTTATGCTCATCAGGAAGGAATTCAATGAGCTTTTCGAGTTCATCATAATGAGCTCTATTATACCTTGCCAACAATGCTTGGGAATTGGCAATGCGCCAATGATTAGCCGCTTGTGAGGCTATCCTTTTGCCCGAAGCATCTATTAATTTGGACTCCTTATCAGGAGGAGGGGCATCACCTGTTGTTTGAGAGTTAGCTTTCTTACGAGCATTGGAAACAACCAGAGAGTCTAAGGGTAACGGACCTTTGATATACACAGGGTCATTAGGTGCAGGTTTGTATTTTTTCTCTACCCTGGGAGTGATGATCCTAGCTCTTACAGGGTCTTTAAAGATGTCCTCAGTGTGTTTGAGCATCCCCTTTAACATTGGTAATGTCTGTGTAGCCCTTTGAGATGAACTCAGTGTCTCAAATAAAAAATCCTCCTCTAAACTCTCTTTATGAAGCTCTACTCCATGATATTGTGCAGCTCTGTTAAGGAGCTCAATGTACCCAATGTTATCACCTGGAGGAGAAGGCCTGGATGGGTATAAGTCGGGGTCATTATCTGGTTGAGGGACATTATAATGATCCCATGGATCAGGATCCTGTGGTGTATAGTCATCCATATCCCCATACCCTGTATCTTGTGGGTCAGGTGATGGTGGTGTAGGGGAATGTGTAGGTGTAATCAGTAAAGTTGGATCAATGGGTGAAGAAGGTGGAATATATGGTGGAGAAGGGTTAGTGCCCACATTTTTCTTTGTTAGAGGAATGTGGTAGTCTTGTAATCCCATTTTCCTCTTCTCAGGAAGTTTGGCATGAATATGCCCACTTTCTGGGTTAATCACGATCTCCTTCTGTTTCGGATCCGAAGGTGGAATATAGATCCGAGGCTCTTTAGTTGCAGTACTTTCTTTAGATGCCTGTTTTGGCGTCGAAAGTCTCGGCTCCGAAGATTAAGGTTTATGCAACGGTGGCACGGAAACCAGAAGGTGTTTAGTCTTCGACACTGAAGGTTTCGGGTCGGTACCGGCGTGGGGACGGGTAGAGCCCGAGCCGGAAAGGCTGTTGTTTATGTTTCGGCGCCGAGCTCGAAGGCGGGGCGCTCGAAACCTTTTCTCGGTGCCAACCTTGGCCCGAAGGCAGAGGAGGGACCGGAGCCTTTTTATGAAGGAGGTGGCATGGGAAGGAAGTCTCTTTACTCACGATCCGTTGTCCCGGTGTGAGGTCTTCGGCGTCTGAGTCTGCTTCGGACACGGATATGTGCTCCCCTCCCCTTCCATTTCGGTTCCTGCGCTTGCGATTCTTCGTGTTCGGACTCTTCGTCTAGGAGGTCCGGCGCAGAGCCGCTTTGTTGGTACATTTCGTGACGTCGGGCCCGACGATCACGGAGGGTTTTCTTCGACCAAAACGACCGACACGCCTCGCAGTCTTTCTCGTCGTGTTCCGGGGACAGACAAGGGTTGCACACTTCGTGCAAGTCGGTGCGCGGGAACTTAGTGCGACACCCTGGACAGAACTTGAATGGAGTCCGTTCCATCGGCTGCTACCAACCCCGGCGCGGGTAGGCCCAACAGCCTTCCCCGAGACTTCCAATCGAAGGCTTTCGAAAGTGAACGAAACGCGGAGAATGGGAAATGCGATCGATAAACAATACCGTCGAGGGTATTGGATTGCGCGTCGAAGGGGGCCCGAAGAAACGGTACCGGAGCGCAACAATTCACATCCGAACCCGATGGCGGAAAAAAACAATCTAACAATGGAGTCGATGACCATGCGCACTATCACCGAATGGAGGAGTCACCTACCTCGTGACTGGAAAAGACTTCTTCGAAGAAAACAAAGTGCAAACATCCGGACCCAACACTAGATGGCGATCTATGCACAGCATATGACCTACAGCTCATATGCCTCGAACACTGTGTTATAAAGCGCCACATAGAAACATGTTATTATTGTTAAATGCCTCCTGTCTCTAGGCTGCTGCTAGATCTCTTGGCTTGTCTTCCAGACCTACACTGATGACATTCAACTGTGTCTCAGTGGCTCAGTAGATTGCTTCGCACAGCTATAGGAATAGCAGCATGGGTTCATAGCTAGGAGGGTGATTTTCTAAAGACTAATGTGACAGACACAGGAGACACTGGCTGTCAGGGGCAAGCAGTGTTTGTGCTTCGGCCCCCTGGAGATAAATCAGGTTGCACATGGACCATGCTTGGCATGGTTATTTCTGGCTTCTGGATGCATCTATAAGCATGAGTGGGTAATGAAAACCTATCTGAATATAAAACTGAACACTCTCTAATAAATTACTCTGTAATGAGGCCCTATGTAGACAAACAAGGATACTATGGCCTGTCTTGGACCAGAATACACATTATCTGTTACTTCTTTTTTGTATTCCATGCAATCCAAAACATTTCTAGGCTTCTCATTGATTGAAATGTAAAACTTCTGCAAGTCATTACCATGAATTCTATAACATAATATTCCAGTAGCACGTCATAGCTGTCAATTTATAAGTTTTAAAATAACTATTATTTGTCTAGTATCAATTACCAAAACATGATATATGCTCTGAAAGGATGTCTGGTTAAGGAAGTTATGGTTCTGTACGAGTATTGAAGGATTAAAAAAAACAAAATGATGCAGGACATGCCTTACATGCTGTACGCTCCTGTATGAAGCACAAGCCATTTCATGTGTGGACAACATCATTTTATGCAAGCTTTAACAAGCAGAAAAAAAACAGTGAAGCTAAACTTCCAAGAAAATAAATAAATAAAGCTTGACCACAGACAGTTGCGGGGAAATCTACAGAGTTAGTACAAGATCTGCAGCAGAATTGTTATGAGTGGAAATATTAGGACTTGGGCCAGATGCGACAGATCCTAAATTGGCTTCACATGTATCAGATCAGGGTTCTCCAAAGTCCGTCCTGGAGGTCCAGATCCATGCCAGATTTTTAAGATAACTACATTTATCTAAATGGGGATATGCAAAAATCTGGCATGGATCCGGCCCTCCAAGACTGGCTTTGGAGAACCCTGTGCTAGATGATGTAAGGCTGCTCTATCAGATGTGCAACTCTAGCACAGTTAACGCTAAAGTTAGATTTGTTGCGGAGTGAGGCTTACCGATAACATAACACAGGGTGGTCAATGTACTGAATCTCCTCTCTTCAGGACTGGGAGGAGAAAATAAGTGGCAGAATTCAGAAGAGCGTGGAACCTGCTGAATGGAGTTATCAGGGTTAAAGGGGATACAGAGCTGGGGTGTCTAGTAGAATCTATCATGTCACAAGTGCAAGTAAATGGCCAAAGTTTATGGACCATGTGGTCCTAGTCGGCCATCACGGTCTCTGAAACTGCATCTTGTAATGTCCCATTGAACAGAATCCAGGAAATGGAACTCGTCTCTGATCGCGTAACATTGTTGCATATGTTGTTTCTTTATCCCTTTTATTCTTATTTATGTATTTGCCTAGAGTCCTTTCAATATACTTCTGAAAAATTATGAAGAAATCATTTTGTGAATGAGGAAACATTGTGTTACTCGGAAACCCACAATCAGGTTGCATTTTGTAATTACTGTTACACTTTGGAATGACTATGCGAGTTGTGATTAGGTTTTAGATAAAGGGAAAGCACCTGTTGGTTCCAGAAGTACTCTGTTCCATGATATTACTTATGTTTATTTGCCATGTTGATGACCAGAGGCTCCATTTGACTGAAACATATTCTGTTTTTTAACTTAAAAAAAAATACTGAGGTAAGGAAACATGCATATGTTGCAAGAGACGTATCGAAACTGTAACTCTACACCATTGCAAAGGCATGTTATGAAAATGTATTTTTGAACTTCTGTCTAGCTTCTGACACATTTATGTTTTCACAGGCAATCGGTGCTAGAAATCTTCTGAAGTCTATAGCAAAGCAAAGAGAAGCCCAGCAACAGCAGCTCCAAGCTTTAATAGCAGAAAAGAAAGTGCAGCTAGAAAGGTGGGTGGAGTCCAGAATGTGCAGAGGAACCAAGGTGCTGTGGTAGGATGTTGAACCTGTGTATCTGCTGGTGTCGGCAGGCGTCTCTTCCTTGGTCTCCACTAGGGTAGAGAGTGCAATGAGAGTATTCTGGATCCTATTTGAACTCATATAATTGAGGTTTCCCATCCTCCATATACCTTCTCCGTGAGCGGGCAGAATTTACAATACATAAATAATCAACGACTCATGGACTGTTGCACCGTGTGGTTTATCAGCCTTTCTTGACCCAGAGATAAGGGGTGAATAACTGAATCCCACTGTTGTATGGGTTGATGAGATTGTCGTATTTTCTCCTTGCGTGCTAGGACTGTCAGGAGGCAGACTCTACAGATCTGCAGGGATTCGATTCCCTTTTAAATTGCAAAATCTGTATTCACAAATATTTGAACACAAACATAGCCCCTGAACTAGTCATTGTTCATTTCTTGGACAACTATCCTCAGAGCTGCACGTTGCAATATCCTGAACTCTGTATGGGTCTTGTAAACAAGAATCAAATGGCCCCACCACTGTAAGTCCACAGCTGTGGGTGGAGGCACCACCCCTACATCTCTGGTATATACTTTTGAAATAGGAGAAACGTACCTTGCTATAATCTAGGTCCCACACAGTCCGTGAAACTGAGGTTTGAACAGAAGCTTTTGTTTTGTTTCTCTAGAAAACAACTTTTAGCATTTGTTTTTCTTAGGAAAAGTTCAGAATAATGTACGGCAAGGTTGTCCACGTTTGGTCAACAAGGGGTGGAGCCAGGTCAAATTTTAGGATCAAGACTTGGGGCCTCCTTTACGAGGCCCTAGCGGCACTTTTGCGCCGCCGGAGCGTCACATTTTTTGACGCTCCAGTGGCACAAAGTGCTGCCGCATATTTACAAGGCCAAGCAAAGTCACCTAGCGTGGCTTTTCATGGCCTTGTAAATATGTGCCCCTTTCACGCAGAACGCTGCATGAAAGGGGCGTTCCATGGGTGTTGCTGTGGTTGTTCCCATGCAACACCCATGGAATCTGAAGCATTCCCAGATTTACAAGGAATCGTAAACCTGGGAATGCGTCAGATTCTAACACAACCCCAGGGGTGGCGTTAGGGAGGCTCAACAAGGAGAAATATCCTTATTTTTCCTCGTTTATTTCTCTTTCTATGTGTGCTGCATTCTGCAGCACATATAGAAAGAGGAAGGTGTTCCTTCCTGCTCACAAACAATCTCCCCTACAATGCAGACACCCTTGCAGCATGGCGCACAGGTGCCTGTGTTGGCGCATGGCAGCCTATAGTGCGCCAGCGCAGGGGAAAAGGGCAGGAATGCGCTGTATCTCAGATACGGTGCATTCCTGCCCTTTTCTTTTGACGCAGGGCTGCGCAGCAAGATTCCTTGCGGCACTGCCCTGCACCAAAATCTCATAAATGAGGTCCTTAGTGTATAAGTGATTCCCATTCAGATCCACTGTATGTAAATTTATATTATTTTGACATCCTGATAGTCCGCTACCCTTGAAACAGGATTTTGCCTCTTGCCACAGTCCCCTTTGAGTATGTGAAAACGTAGACATTTTGCTTGTGCTTTGCCTTTGCAGTGACCACCTATGGTAAAGAGTTGCAATGTAATGTGTGGCGTGTAGGTGTCTTCTATACTGAAATATGAGTCCCAAATGGGAATCACAGAAACAGTTGTGCCAAGACCTCTGGAAGTTCAATGTAATGCTAGGCCTTCTGGAGTTTTAGAAGCATTGACGTTTCTTGAAATTTTTGGTCTTCCCAAGAAATTCAGCGAGACTCTGTTAGTGTTGTAAAATGGCTGGCTTTCGTCTCTGGGTGTTGATCTGATGGGCAACAGGCATCTGTTTTCTTCTCTTGAGGATCCTTCTGTCTGTTTTTCAGGTATCGCATCGAGTATGAAGCATTGTGCAAAGTAGAAGCCGAGCAGAATGAGTTTATCGACCAGTTCATTCTTCAGAAATAGTAGAATGACATGGACATAGAGGACCGAGAACATTTCCGTACAAGACTTCACAGGGATGTGTGGCAGGCCAACTCCCTCTGGATCCTGTGCCCGCGCCAGTGGCTCTTTTTACCTGGAGTGCACCCGCTGGACCTGGAATGTCATTTCTAGATCACCAAGCACAGGCCTTGAGAAGTGAACATGTCAGTCAGTGGGCTCCATGGCTATGCACCCATCTTCCAATTTTTGCTAAATAATACGGCCTTACTGGAAAAAAGTGAAAATAAAACCATTCCTCTAGGACCAAAAATGAACACAAGTCTAGTAGTTATCTCCATTTAGCAGAACTGGTGCAGCCAGTTTGAATTCCAGTCCGGTACTTGAATGGTCCGCAAAGAACCTTAGTGCATTTGGAGTTGCTCAAATTAAACTTCGCTCTATCTTTC
This sequence comes from Calotriton arnoldi, assembly GCA_963921515.1. Taxonomy (NCBI): domain Eukaryota; kingdom Metazoa; phylum Chordata; class Amphibia; order Caudata; family Salamandridae; genus Calotriton; species Calotriton arnoldi. Next base: position 689,626 of record CAWUFW010006810.1, on the reverse strand, counting down.
TAGGTTCTTTATATTCCAAGTGTTTGCAGCTTGAGTGTGCCATTTTATTAAATAACTGCAGAGTACTTTCTACTTAATTTGCATTTTAGGTTGTAGCTGCTAATCTGTTGCTAGCGTGATTGTGGATTGCAAGTGTGCTTCGCAGCCCCAAAATGGGGGCATGACAAAACTCATTAAAGTTGCCTTTGCTTCCTTTGTTATCCAAATTCTGGCAGGGTTGTGTTGCCAACGCAGGAGGTACATAAAATGGAGGCTTTAACTCTGATGTTGCGCCCAAAGTCAACCACAAATATGTTGGCAAAATGTGAAATACAGTTTTATATACAGCTGGGTTCACCGTCAAATGCAGAAAGGCTACAGTAACATTTCAGTAATGTAATGGGTCTGGAGACAGGTCAGTAGGCAGTGCGCCTCACTAGAATGTCAAAGATTCATCTCCCAGGCTGGAAAAACATCATTTTCTCATTCTTTTGTAAGCCATTTTCTAAAGTACATTTTTGGGACCAAAGTATGCAGGGCTTCTGGCCTGTACATTGCTCAAAGGCCCCTTCCATCTGTTTGAAGTGTACAGTACTTTTTTGATGCAGTCAGAGAATAAATTATTCTTGTTACTCTAGGTGTGTTGTTTGTGTTAATTATTTTGTAAAGCTTTTTGGTGTAAAACCGGTTTAATAATAACTACTGCTGGTGGGCGTGGAGTGGTCACTGGTCGTTTATTGAATGTTAAAACGTCTGGACCATTTTCATGGTGCACCTCGCTGAGTTGACAATAGCCAATCCATTAATTACGCATTATTGCCTTCTGCTCAGGGCACTAACAGTGATGAATGCTCTCTGTTGACGTTTTTAACTCCTGTTATTTGCCTGACCATCAATTATAACCCAAGGTGAGGGTGCATAATTTAGGAAGGGGCAATTAACTGCATCTAACTCCTGACAGCAAGCGGGTAATAACACCGTTAACACCTGATGCTCTAAACCCACTGAACTCCTGTACGTAAACACGCCTACTGGCTCTGTACATTTCATATCACAACCACCACACTCCGAATGAAGGCAAGCTGTACTAGGTATTGCCAGCATTCGGACAGACTGAGTCAACTTCTGTATTCCATTTAAGCTTATAGTAGGTAAGACTGCGTCCTGCAGAGTCCATGTTTCCCACTGATTGTGCATGCATAAGGAAGGGAACCAGGCAAGATGCTGAACAGAAACTAGAACTGCTTTCCATACCTCTGCAGGCGCAAGTAAATATTTCTCCACCACACTTACCTGCATTCTTCACAGCAAAGCGGCTGTGAATAACCCTTGCTCCAGGAAGATTCGGCTGGGTAGCAGAGTGATGCCTAGGAACCTGGCTGCTGCGGTTTCTGCATGTGATCTGAAGGTAAGCGAGGAGTGGTGTTCTGACTGTTTTTCAGTACCTGACATTGGTGCCTTCAATTAATTAGAAATAGAGTTCCAAATCTCTCTCAAAGGCTCTTTTAGAACAAGCAGAGAGAGTGGGAGATAAGAAAACAAGGGAGCCAGGTCAGAACCAACCCTGCCCTCACGTTTGACACTTAACAAGACTGAGAAAAATCCCACCGGTAGAGTCAACCCCAATTCTTTCAGTACGACTCCCCTAGACAGAGAGTCAGAACTAAACAAGGCATTTGTTTTCCTTGGGTAGCCAAGCCCTCCTGTCATTCATTGCAGCCGTTTGCTGGGGAGATACTTCCATGCTTTATGGGTCCAGGTCCTTGGGTCCCTCAGCAGCAGTCACTCACTACCACCATTCTTGCCAAGCACGTCCACCATTAAATTTGAGCATATTGGACAGAAATGACTCTAAACCAAAGAGGACAACTATATATTGGAAAAATTGGACTGTTTTTTATTTTTATTTTCTATTTCTATTCTCTACCACTGCTTCTCTCCATTCTCAAATCTCTGTACTTTTCAATTCTCGCAAAGACATGGGCTTTGACTTGGGGACTCCGCTTATATGAGAAAGGCTTCCTCTAATTTCTTTTCACTCCAAAATCTGTCTAGGCCTTGACCCTCAGAATTTGTAACACAGCACTGTACACCACATACTCAACACCTCAAACACTATAAAAAGTGACCCGGAACTAAATACTTGGAAGAAGCAGGAGTTAGCCCTATAGTTTAATGATCAAGGAATAGAATTATCACTGGTGAGTAGTACGACCACTCAACAAAGCAGTGTAGGCTATCTTTGCTCCAACACTTGAGCCGACTTTCAGCCTGGCACCACAATCCAAACCGGTCCCTTTAGCATCAACATCGGCCCTATTGCCACCGCCAGAGGAAGACCCTGCCCCAATAGTCTTATCTGACATAGCAAAATTCTTCTTGGCCACTGACCAAAGTCGTGCCACGAACTTGAATCGCAGCACCCAGTCCAATCTGATTCAGACAGAACCATGCCTTTGCCTTGGAGCCACACCCCAGACATCCAACAACTTTTTGGATATGACTCTTAACAGAGTCAATAAATACACACTAAGGGGGCTAGAGGAGATTTAAGGACCTGCGTGGGCCACCTCCCCACTCATAATATCAAACACAAGAAAGGCCACGGGTCCACAGGGGCGGTGTCAAATGTAACGAGGTGTACTCAACCATGTACTAGAGGGGGATCCCTTTTAAGGACGGTTCCCCTCACACACCAAAGGTGTCATGCTTCATCATGAGGGTGCCTCCTGGCGTAGAAGACCTAGTCTCTACGTGGGCTACAACCCCCTCGCTGCGAGGGAGGAGCACAGGGATGTTTTGCGATTAGAAGAGGTGGCTTAAACTAAAAACCCTATGTGAGCGTGGTGTGTTTGATAGGTGGTGCAGTGCTAAAGTGAACGTGATTAAAACTGGCTACAAGGTTAGCTATGTAGCAACTTTATTCAGCTACCTTGTGACAGGATTAAATACAGATAGCTAAAAACACAGCTGCCGTCATTAGAGGCTTCTGTGTTAGTGTATGACCAACATGTTTCGGCCTGGTGACCTATCAAAGTATCGTGGCCTTCGTCAGGGTCGAGCATACAGCTACTGCAACAAAGTGAAATACATGCACATGTAAAAGAAAATGCGCAGTATCAACGGTGTGTTATACTGAACCAGTGATCCTGATGTTCAGTATTTTCACCGTTTGGAACCTGTGGTAAAAACAAAGAACAGCGTGCTCTATTTACAATGAAACGTGCAAAAAAAGACATAGTTGAACTCGAAACAAAGTAAACCGCTCAATAGTCAATAACACTGGACAACATGTAACTACTCAATATACATGAAAATTAATATATAGATGTGTGACTCGCCATCTATAGTTTGAGAGTTCACCACATCTGTCCTGGCCTACTAGCCAAAGGGTACATGCACCAATCCAACCTAACAAAAAAGGTTGTGGCGTTACAGTGGAAAGGAAATCAATAGAATGATTTAAAAGAAGGAGTTTCAGAAATAGAAGATAGAGTTTATGTTGACTTCTTAAAGAAGATGCCTACTAAAGAGACTCAAAATATGTCCCAAAACTGGATGACATACCCAGTTGGCATAATGTGTAGAGTGTCTAGGGCATTAGTGATAGTTGGATCGCTTATGGTGAAGAGGGGAGTCTGGTAGTATAACCCAAAACAGGAGATCTTCAAGGACACAGAAATTGTGGGACACAAGAATTGTGTATAGTGGGTAACTGACCGATGACAAACTGGATGTTGGAGCGCTGAGATTAGAAAGAGGGGGAGATTGTCCCGCTCGGTACAGAGCTCAGGTTGCTGCTGTGGTGAATGGAGGACATAGCCCAAGTCGGACTAGAGAGGCATCAAGAATGCTGACTCATTGGGGTCCGTGGGTAAAAACATGAACAGTAGTCAGGGCGGGAGACATGGCCATGGCACGAGACTCTGTAAGGTGGAATGTAGCAACCGTATCTGTTGGAGGGTCGCAAGCACTTACAGGCGCAAGGAGTTGGTGAAAACATGGTCGAGAAAGCTCACCATTTAAAGTGTGCGTGGGTGAGTCCCGGAATGGGAACCCGGTCTGTGACGCTCAACATACTAGGTAAAATAGAAGTGTGGGAGCCCTACTCTAGATGTATGCGCTGAGCGTGGCAGCCAGGTCGAGAATGCTCGTAATCCTGGCGCGGGTCGGAGGATCGACTAAAGGATGAGTGGTGAATTACCTAAAGAGGTGAAGCGCTAGCAGCGTACTGAGCGCTCTCCGGAGGCTCGGGGCAACAACCAAGGAAAGGCTTACTGCTCAAAAAGTAGCGAGGAATCACGGGCACACGTCCTCCGGACAGGAATCCCGCTGGTGGACGCGCGGCGCATTAAGACAGCGCTGGTCGACGCCTGTCAGGTGGAGGACGTAGGAGACCACTTCCTGGATAGCACAGGAAGTTTGGGCATGCTGGGAAATGTAGTCGGGTTGCCGCGCTGCGGCACCCGAGAGAACAGAATCAACAGATATGGTAACCATGACCCCTGGATGATCGCGGTGTCACGATAGGTGGATGGAAAAAAACAGAGTCAACCAGCCTTTGAAGATGCCAATGGAGGTGAGAGGGATTATTTTCCTTCACACTATGATGATGTCAGTTTGTAGTTGCACTTGCAAGAGGCCAATGGGATGGACACTTCCCCCAGACACTAGCTTGTGTTCTCCCCCCGGACCTTCAATGGAAGAGAGCACCTGCTTTGTCACAGCAATGAGACGTGCAGCGAGGTATTGGATTTACAACTACCGACTATGGAAGTCAAAACTAAGGTTTAGCAGACGTTTTGCAACGTGGACAGATTTTCTCTGAGCCCTTACGTCCACTCAATGAAGCACTGACTGGCACACTTATGGGCACCTGGTCTAAGTGTTGTTCCTGTCCACCAGTGAACAGGCAGGTTGCCAGGCGCCAGGTGGTGCCAGACAACCCAGATTTCTTGGCCTAGCCCCCTACACCAAAAAGTTTGGTGGTTCAGGCTCCCACCGGTGGAGTCAACCCCAATTCTTTCAGTACGACTCCCCTAGACAGAGAGTCAGAACTAAACAAGGCATTTGTTTTCCTTGGGCAGCCAAGCCCTCCTGTCATTCATTGCAGCCGTTTGCTGGGGAGATACTTTCATGCTTTATGGGACATGGTTGGTGATATCTTGCCAGTAGGTTCCATGGAATTTCGGGCCAACCTGGCTTTCAAACCTTCCACAATGGTCAGGATGCCACAAAATACATCATCCGCTCTGGGCTGGAAACTACTGACTGCTTAGGCAGAGCAGTTGGCACTAGCATGGTGCTTCAACAGCACACTTGGAAGAGATCCATAGCTTCTCTGGTGATATGCAGGCCTCTTTGATGGATATGCCGTTAGATGGAACTCGACGTTTTGATGAGAAAGATTCAGTGTTTGAATGCTTCAAATAAAGCCACAGCACATTCCTCAGGCCTTCCTACCCCCTGAAAGACAGTACCGTCTGCAGTTTTGTGCCTCTTGAGATTACTCCAGGAGATTGGCGTACTGGCAACATCAAGGCCCTTCTACACCGCAACAGGCAACCCGGTCCTTTCGGGAGCGGGGATGAAGTAGACAGCATCCAGGCCTCCATGAGCAGCACACTTTCCAGTCCCCTGGTCCTGTGGCATCAGCTTCCAAACCACTTTTGTTTGCCCTTAGTGGCACACAACCACTCGGTGGGATGCAGGGTTAGTTATTTCCTCCCAGGATGGCAAGATATAACATCCAAGAGGCAAAATATAACATCCAAGAGGTGGGTCCTTCAGATTGTGCAACGAGGCTACACCCTGCCTTTCTCTTTAGGCCCGCCACCTTCTTCTGCCTACATCACAGCATCTTTCAGAGAAGCACCTATCCATCATGCTCCAAGTAGTGCAAGCTCTTTTAGCCAAAGGAGCCTTAGAGAGGGTCTCAGATGAAAATAGGAATTGGCTGTTACTCTCACTAATTCCTTATGCCAAAGATCTCCACCCTCTGTCTTTCTGCTAGAAGGTTTTCAAACTCAAGATGCTCACATTGGCCGAGGTTCTATCTGACCTATATCTAGGCAACTGGATGGTGGCTTTGGACCTGCAAGACGCTTACTTTCAGGTGCTCGTCCTGCAATCCCACAGACAGTATTTGCAGGTCAAGGGCACTTTCAATTTGCCATGCTCCCCTTCTGCCTCACCAATGTCCCTTTGGTTTTAATGAAAGTGATTGCAGTGGTCACAGCACACATTCGGAGGTCGATTTACCAGTTTTCCCCTACCTCGATGACTGACTGTTGAAGGCTGGCTCACCACAGTCAGTCATGGACCACCTTTAGACAACGCTAACCTCCTGACATCATTTGTGTTCACTATCAATGTGCAGATGTCACACCTGACATCTTTCCAGAGACTCCCTTTCATTGGACACATCCTGGATATAGTGCAGTTAAGGCCTTTCCTTCATCACAAGAAGTCCAGAACATTTGGGCTATGATTCTGATGTTTCAGGCTCAGATGTGGGTTTTTGGTGAGAGTGGCTTTGAGGCTTCTGTAATTCTTGGCCTCCTGCATCCTGCTCATCGACTATGCCATGCACATATGCGGGCTCTCTAGTCGAACCTGGTCTCGGCACCAGGGGAACCTGTCGGAATCCATCCACATTTCGGAGGAGACTGCACAAGACCTAAAGTGGTGGCTGCTCAACCGCAATTGGACCGGCATTATATACCTCACTCTACCCCACCTAGAGCTGACATTGGTGATGAAGCATCACTGCGGGGTTGAGGAGGTCATCTGGGAGAGGTGGAGATCCGAGTTTTCCACATCAACCTGTTGGAGGTGTGGGGTATTTGCCTGGCGCTGAAAGCCTTCCTACCATCCATCATAGGGAGACTGGTTGAGGTTCTCACAGACAACACCACTGCCATGTGGTATTGCAGCAAGCAGGGCAGAGTGTGCTCTTGGGTTCTGTGCCATTTCTGGAGTTGGCTGGAGCGTCAGGGCATTTCCGTGGTCTTAAGCCTTAGACAAAATTTGCTGACAGCGCCTGGCAGATCTCAAATGGCCATTACTGGTGTCACAGGGCATCTTCCAACAATTGGGAAAACCCTGGTTAAATCTTTTCACCACTGCCGAGAATGCGCAGTGTCTAAATGTTTGTGTGCTGGAGTTTCAAAGAAGGCTCTTCTTTTCAGATAGAGTGGAGCACGGGACTCCTGTACACCTTTCTGCCTCTGCCTCCCTTGCCCTGAGTTCTGAAGATCAGGAACAAATTGACTTACGCCATCCTAGTGGCTCTGATTTGGGCAGGGGGAGTCTGGTACCTGGAACTTCAGGGCATGAGCATCTGTCTTCTAAACAGACTTCGGGAGGATCTCCGGTCACAGTAGCAGGACAACGTCCTGCACCCAGATGTGCGCCATCTGCACCGCCATGTATGGAGATTGAGCCGCAGCCTACATTTGATCTTCCTCCTAAAGTTGTGGAGGTCAACCTTGCTGCCAGGCCTCTATCTACAAAGTCTGTCTACGCTGGGTTCTGGAGTAAGTTTGTAGCCTGGTGAGACACTCGCAATACAGACGTGTTGCAGGCCAAACTGTTGGATGTTTTGTTGGATGTTTTATCTCTGGGCCAGCAAGGAGTTCCAGTGGGTACCATTAAAGCTTACTTGTCAGTCTTTTTGTCTTTTTATGTTTACCGGACCAGCTGCCTCTGTTCAAATGGCCTGTTGTGTTAAGGTTTCTAAAAGGGTTGATTAGTTTGTTTCCTCCCAAACCCTTTGTAAAGCCACAGTGAGATCTGAATTTGGTGCTTCCTTTATTCATGGGCACTCCATTTAGAACCAATGCACAGCTGTCCACTAGGTCTCCTCACTCCGAAGACTGTGTTCTTGGTCACGTGAACTACAGTTCTTCATGTAAGTGGCCTCCAAGCTCTCTCGGTGCAGCCTCCATAGACCACTTGTTTTCCAGATAAAGTGGTGTTGAGGATCAAGGTAACTTTTTTGCCAAAACTTGTGACCGTGTTTCACGTTGGCCAATCCATCCATCTCCAAAAGTTCTTTGCTCTGCCTCACTCTTCGAAAGAGGAGGAGAGACTTCCATCGTCTGGACCCTAGAAGAGATTTAAGCTTTTACATTGATCACACCAAAGGCCATCGGGTGGACGATCAGCTTTCTGTGGGGTTTTTGGGGGTGAAAAAAGGCAAGACAGTGCAGTCAAGTTAGATAGTCCTCTGTATTAAGATCTGCTACGCAGTTGCCAAGAAGCTGCCTCCAGACGGACTTATGGCTCAGTTCGCCAGGGGCAAGGCTGCTACAGTGCCCTGGCACACAGAGTGCCTGTCCTTGACATCTGTCAGCCTGCGTCGCGGTTGTCAGTCCACTCATTCACAAAGCACTACTACCTTGACAACCAGGACTAGTGGGAAAGGCTTTTCATCTGTTCGGTCCTGCAGGACGTTTTGGTCTGAGCCATTCCACAGACCCACCACCTTGGGTCCATTTCTAAGGTGCGGAATCTGCAGTTAGAAGTATCCATCAGAAAAACAAGTTACTTACCTTCTGTAAAGCTCTTTCTGGTGAATACTCTAACCGCAGATTCCTCACCGTCCTCACTCATGCCCGTTCTGTGGAATAGTCTCTTTTTCCATCTAAAATGGTCCCAGGCACACTGGTACCTCGGATTATTGTTGGGCTTCGTGTCTGAGGGCGTGGACAGAGTTAAGAAAGAAATTTACATTGGCATGCAAGGCTGGCTGTTATGTGTGGCTACAGCACCACTTCCGTGGCAGTAGAAAGTCAACACGGAGGTGCACAGCACAATGTTGTTTAAATCTTTCAGATCCAGCCATGGGAAATAGTCTAAAAGTGATTCATCTGCAGTTAGATAGATTATCCACCAGTAAGAGCGCTACTGAAGGTAAGTAACTTGTTCGCCATGTATCTAAAACCTCTGAACCAGAGAATTAAATCAGATCTCGAGGTTATTCCGTTCAGTGTTACTAGCAAACCATTTAGAACCATGGTATTTGAGGATCACGTATCTATCAACGCCTTACCCAACTAAAACACTGCTGGCTATAGAACAAATCACTGAAGGCGTTGGTTGCATCTTCAGGGTACAGGCTCAACATTTCCAAAATGTAAACTACTGCAATTAATTGCCCTTCTTGTACATATTCCACTATATTCTAAGGAACTATTTTTCTGTGTTTTTGACATCAACTTTGAAACTCAGTTAAGAGACACTATTCAGCACCTTAAAAATTAGGCAACTTACCACTGTGTACTCTGGGCCATGTGAACTTGATTAAAATGAGTACTCTTATAGCTTTTCTTCACTTCTTCCAAGCAATCTTCTTCTATGTTCCTCTCTCATTGTTATCTCAAAGCAGTAATCTGTCATTACTGGTAAACTCATTTTCTCAACAATCAAAATTTAGCCCTGGATTTTTAATCAGACTCAATGAAATTGGGAAAAAGGAAAATGTGGAGAAGTAAACAATCAGACAGTAGAAAACAGGCAGGGAGACTGTGGCACCAAACTATAACAACACTACATCGAGAAAAGACTCTTGAACATTAGGAACAGGGAAAGACAAAGATAGATCAGAATTGCATACAATGATACAAGAAATAGTCATGGCACAGAACTAGTTCAGGCATAAAACATCCAAAAAATAACATCACCTCTTGGGAAAGGTTAAATTACTCTGTGCATGGTTGTACAAATAAGTGCAGTACAATAAAGGCTAACCATTTGTATTCATAAGTAACACAGCCTACATCCTGGGCATTCCTTCATATCAAACATTGTCAATGTGATTTCTATTATAGTTCAGTTATACACCACCTGTTTTTGTTGAAAGGTTTTCAAGGGATGTAATGTAATGTAGACTGGGACCAATATGTGAATAAAGGGCTCCTAGAAGTCCTCTTGATATGGATTCATCTCCTGCAGCACAGAAGGGAAAACACTCATCAGTGGGGGACTCTGTGCCAGATTTATCCACCAAAGTGGCGCAAAGTGTTGATTTGGGATTCACTTTCTAATCTGGCAGGGCTGAGGGTATTGTGGGTTCACAAGTTGTGATGCTGGTATCGAGTTATGAAGGGTGGTGTGATGTGGTAGTGCTGTATGTTGCCGGTGTTTCATGATAGGCTGTACTGGACGATGTGGTGCATTGCACAGTGTCAAGGAGGGGGAAAGGTTTTTAGCGTATGTTGTATGGGAGCAATGTGCATGAAGAGGTATTCTGTGCAGGTATGTGGTGTGCCCTTGGTGTTGTGTACTGGTCGATGATGTTGAATAGATACGTGTTGGTGTGGTAGGATAAGTGGTGTGGAGAAGTAGACAGTGAGATGGCATCTTTTAGTGTGTTGTGGATTTGAATTGTGTTAAAGAGTTATGTAGCATGATGTGTACAGTAAAAGAAAACAGACAGTTGGGATACTGCATAGACGTCTGATGCATTTCTACCCACTCAACCATCCTATTATCTCCTACTCAAACAACACCTTAAGTGCACTTTAACTCATTATAAACCAATAGAAACAATAAATGCAAAGCAAGCACAATACGGCGAAACGTCTGTGAAGCTAGTTAGAAGAATTAAGTGGCTATTTGAATATAAACCTATGGTTAGTACCTGGTTAAAAGAATTGGAGCTCATTTTAACTACAAAGTATTTAGAAGGTACCCTACAGGAGTGGGGAAGGCTTATGGAGAACCTACGAAAGTATCTATTGGAACAGGGGGGTAGGCCCAAAATTCAACGGGGGGCACAAACCAGCAAGGCTCGGTAGTTTTTTCAAGGCAATTATTGTTTCCAAAAGAATGCTGCATAAAGCGCAGTGTGTCCATCTGTGTAATCCATCTAATGCCGCAGCAGTAAAATTGGCTAGAAGGGGAGCGTGGCCTAGCAACATGGCCGACAGGACGTGAGCCTCTCGAGCTCCCAGTCCGTTCGCCCAAATATCCTGATAAATCATGCCATAACTGCCTGCATAGTGCTGAGAACAACTAAGATCGGTAACCTCCGCATGCCTAAATCAACGGAACTGATCAGCGAAGACAAACAACAGCCGAATCGCTGGGAGTGGTTAAGTGCGTAGCAGCCACTGCCCGGCCTGCGAGTGGAAGCGGCCGGGGGCGGATCCTGGTTGCGGCTGCCTCGGCTGGGGTGCCGTGGAGAACTGAAAGCTGGTGAAGGAGCCGTTACACTGTGCGCTCCCCCCCCTGCACCACTTGCCTGCCTGCCTGCGGTGATCAGACTTGGGAGCCCAGGCGTGCCGGCCATGCCGAGGGGATCTGAGGAGCAGTGATCGGGGACTCTAGCTACGTCCCCGTCTCGTCGGGCCGCGAGTGAGAGCGGCCGGTGGCTGATCCTGGCTGCGTCCTCCTGGCGGTGCCTTGTGAAACGGAGCTGATGTGAGGGCTGTGTCTAGTGGTGCCTCCGTTCTCCCCCCCCCCTCCTCCTCTGGATGCCTGTCAGCGGGGATTAACTGTCGGTGGACTGTGAAGTGGAGCAGGGCTGACCTACTGAGAACGGCAATAAACATGGCGGCCACTGATCGGTCCTGCGGGCGGGTGCAGCCCGAGGCGGGCTTTGGCCCCGCTTGCCACTGAGGATTGAGGTACATTAGCAGGGGCCAGAAATAATAAAAACACCTGGGCCGGTGCTGTGAGAGGTCGTTGTAGCCGGGGCCCGGGGTTAGAACTTGGCTATGTAGCGCGCCCCCCCTCCCCCGTGCGGAGTCTTGGGGGTCAGGGAGGGCGAGGCCTGCTGCATCTTGCCCCCTTCGTCCAGTGACAGCTTGCGGGGTCTGGCTGGCGGGCTGTCCCTCCCAGTGCGACAGAGGAGAGAAACGGTGCTGTAGTGCCATGTAGTCGAGAGTAGTTGATGTCGCGGACTGGGCCTGTGGAAGTTTGTGAGCCAGAATCGAGCAGGGGGCCGTTGGCATGGGGTGCTTTTCCCCCTTCTTCTCGCAGCTCCCCGTGGGGACTGGCAGTGAACGGGTCCCTCCCTCCCAGCATATAAGCGGAGCAGACCAGTGCGAGGCACCGAGCCGGTGAGAGACATTGGGGCCGTGGCCTGGAATTGTGGGCGAGTGTGGCCTGGGTCACGCATTGGTTACATTACTGAAACCAGCGGAGGAGCGGTGTCCCCCTTTGCATTTGTCACCCCCTTCTCTTGTCGATCACCTCCTTGGCCTAGCTGGACTGCAGGTTGTTCCTGTTGGAGAGTAACTATGTCATAACTCTTGCAGTCGGACAGCCTGAGTATAACGGATCTTAGCGTCAAGGGCCACCATGGGCAAGAACAAGGCTCCAAAACCAACTGGTTCCAATACGATTATGCAATATACCAACCCCAGACACCCTCCCCAGCGGTTGACCAGACAAACTGGAGGAGCGCAGCGGGACCTGGGGGAGGAGGACTCAGAGCCCACTAGAGCGGAGCTAATGGCAGCCATCCAGGGCTCCAGAAAGGCTTTGGAGGACCGCACAGATACTGTTTCAATAGATGTGAACCTACTACAAGCGGACCTGTGGAAAGTGTCTGATAGTCACGTGCGCCGAAGCAGACATTGTGGAGTTGAGAGGGGATGTGGTAACACTCAAACAGTAAGTTGCACAGATGACCATGGCCACAAAGGCGCTAGAGCGCCATGCGGAAGATGCAGAGGGTAGGGCACGGCGCAGCAACATACGTGTGTTGGGCATTCCGGAAAAAGCAGAACAAGGATCAGCTGAACAATTTTTAGAACACTGGATCTACACACAACTACGACCTAAGGGCTTATCGGACATGTTCGTAATTGAGAAAGCCTATAGCGCCCTGGTCCCGCCCCCGTGTGCGCAGCCCCGGGCAATAATAGCAAAAATCCTCAACTACCATGATAGGGATTGTATCCTGCGGGCAGCAAGGGAACACCAGAATCTCCAGTTTGAAAACAACAAGGTCACTGTTTACCCTGATTATACAAAGCAAGTCCAAGACTTAAGGGAATCCTACCTAGGGGTAAAGCACAAACTGCGTGAACTGAACTTACAATATATGCTTCTGTACCCCGCCAAATTGAAGGAGATCACGGGGGACAAAGCGTACTTCTTCGAAACCTCAGAGGACGTTTGGGAGTGGCTGGAGATCCGGGGAGAGGGTCTGCTGCCTAAAGAGCTGTGAGGGCAGAAGAGCAGATGAGGAACAAGATCAGTTAAAGGCCCCAGACAGCAGATAGGTCGGTATGATACACGGAACACGGCTGAACACTCGCAGCGGAGGATCATGGTGGGTGAGGACGGATCACTGCCGCTGGATGCTCTTGAGGAAGATGACACGTCGGACACCTCTTCGGAGGTCGCTCCAGCTGGGTTGGGAGCGGAGACCCAGAACCTGGGGCCGACAATAGACGCTGTGCCCGAGAAATTGATGGAAGAGACTCCTGAGGGGCAGGTGGATTAGGGGACGAGCGAAAGTGTAGGTACGGTGGAACACAGTCAGTACCCCGCATAAAAGTACGGTAAAGTTGCATAATGACTTCCGTACTATATATAGACCTTAATTGGCAGCTTGTCCCGATAGGAGTGTTAGGAACTGGGCTGCATGCGGGAGTGGTTGGGCGCGGGTGGGCGACTTGCTAAATCGGTGCAATAATGTATTGGGGGGGGGGTCAGCATCCCGGTGTGGCAATATGGCACCCGATAAGTGGGGGGCGTGCGGACTGGGAACAAAAAGTTACTTGTTCCACCTGTTGGGCTGATTGGGATGCTGTGCACGTCCTGGCACGAGCGTAAGGTGGGCATTATCTACGCTGAATGTTGCTGAGTATTGTCCGTGGGTGGGGGTTGGGTTAGTTTCTTTCCTTTTGTGTTATGAGACTGTGTTGGTTAATACATGTGAGCAGAATTTCCAGAGGCACAGGCTGTCAGAAAATTAAAATAAGAGAATATGGCATGGGAGGTAAAGTTTCTTAGTTGGAAAGTTAGAGGGTTGGGCACCTGCACTAAACGGCATAGAGTATTTTTGTTTCTTAAAAGGCAAAATATAACGTTTGCTTGCCTACAAGAGACACATCTGGATGAAACTGGGGCAACAAGGTTAGCAAAAAAGTGGCTAGGACAGGTGTTCCATTCTTCACACACTACCTACGCTAGGGGCACGCTGATTTGGGTAGCCCCAGGCACTCCATTCATGCTCCAGTATATGGAGGCCGATGTAGGGGGTCGCTATGTGTTGCTAAAGGGGAAGTTGGATGGTAAAGACATAACTATACTGAACCTACACCCCAAATACTGACGAGCCTGCTTTCTTCCCGACACTTCAGGATTTAATCACTGCAGATCTGGACACTTCAATTCTATGGTTGGAGGATTTTAATTGTGTCCTGAACTCTAACCTGGACCGACATCCGCTTAGAGGGCGGACCGAGCCACGCATGACTAAGCAACTGCAAAAAGTGATGCAGGATCTGTGTTTGAGGGATGTTTGGCGCATTCAGCACCCGACACAGAAAGTGTACACGTACTTCACACCCACGCATAACACACATAGCCGGCTAGACAGGATTTTAACATCAGAATCTCCTGCCTTCTTAGCAGCAGAAATAACCCATTTAGCACGATTCTTATCAGACCATGCTCCCATGTGTTGCGCAGTACGATGGAATGTCAGGGAACAGGGGCCCTGTTATTGGAGGCTGCCATCGTATCTCCTTGAAGGCCAGGTGGGCAGAGAGTCACTCTTGAAAGCACTGATGGATTACATGTCCCTTAATTGGAACAACACAGATAATAGAGCTAAAGAATGGGACGCCATGAAAGCGGTGATGCGGGGGGGGGGAGGGGGAATGGGATTAACGTATGAGGTACGGAAGCAATTGCAAGGTGAACTGCGTGACGGGGAGGACGCAATGGCTGAACTGTAGGTGGGTGCGCAGGGCTAGGGTGATACCAAGGAGCGGGAACGTAAACTGTGAGAGCAGGTCGCAGACACATTACTAGATACCAGCAAAGATTGCATGCAGATGGAGACAAGTCCGGTCGTCTGTTAGCATGGATTCTGCGCAGGGAGCAAGCACCCCCATTGATCACATGTTCACTTAAACAGGTGGGAGAATTGGTGTACTCCAAAACTGGTATTCTGGAACAATTTTAGCAGCATCTGCAGAAGGTGTATACGGCCGAACCGCGGTCAGGTCGGAATCATATACTCCATTCCTGGAGGGCCTCCAAATGAGGAGGCTGTCCGAGGAGTTTGTTAGAATTGCAAGCACAGTTAACAGTAGAAGAGTTACTGGAGGTAATAGCAGATATACCCAAAGCCAAAGCCCCGGGGGGAGATGGATTTCCGATTGAATATTATCAGGCTTACTCAGCAAAATTGGACCAACCACTGCTACAAACATTCAATGAATCGTTTGAGAATGGAATATTGCCCCCAACAATGCGCGAGAGAGAAATATGTATGCTCCCCAAACCAGGAGGAGACAGCCAGGACCCTGCGACGTACCACCCGCTTACGATGATAAACACAGACGTGAAAATATAATGTAAGGTGCTAGCCAGCGGCTGGGACCGCACATGTGTCATCTGGTTCATGAGGACCAGTGTGGCTTTATCCCGGGTCGCAGCACATCTATGAATATTCGGCGCTTAACCCACACAATACATGAGACACCGGCAAACGACGATAAGATGGCTCTGGTCTCCATCGAGCTCAAAAAGTTTTCGATACGATGGACTGGGGATACCTACAGGAGGTGCCGAGAGCTTCGGGGTTTGGGCCACACTTCTGTAAATGGGTTAAAATACTGTACATGGAACTGAGTGTCATGGTCCAACTGGGACAGACCAGATCTGCAAAATGGTTACTGGAGCAGGGCAACGTGGCAGGGATGGCCCCTATCCCCGTTGCTATTTGCCCTAGCCATAGAGCCCATGGCGGTATGGGCTAGACGGGACCTCGACCAATGAGGAATACGAATAGGAAATGGTACTCACCTTGTCTCGCTGTATGCCGATGATGCATTGTTTATGTGGTATCCCCCCGCACTGCGATTCTCAGGCTCTTACAGCTTTTAGACCAATTCGCAGTGTACTCGGGTTTGCGCATTAACAGTCAAAAGTCCTTGGTATTCCCGTTGGCGGGGCTGAGGGATCACGTTGTGGAGGAACTGCCCAGTCTGGGGATAAGATGGGAGACAGGCCATTTCCGTTATCTGGGAATGCAGATAGCACACGGGAATGTACAAGTGCTCCAATTGAATGTGACTAAGGTACTTGTGTCCCTGAGGCGTTCGGTTGCCTTTTGGAACACACTGCCGCTGTCCCTGATGGGCAGAATAGCAGTGGCAAAAATTGTGGTTTTGCCCTGATGTCTTTATGCCCCACAAAACTTGATGTGCAATATACCCATGTCTGTGTTCAGACAACTGAAATCAATATAGATATCCCTTTCCTGGGCGGGAAAGCATAGCAGGGTAGCGCTGCAGGTCCTCTCAAAGCGCTACGAGGAAGGGGGGCTTGAGGCACCCAGATTGGACCTATACTATTATGCAGCACACCTTCAGCATGCGGCTCGGTAGTTGGATGAGGGAGATAACTGGGAGAAGCGACTACTCGGCAGGCGAGTGCAGCCGGTCTACCTCTCATATTGATGGAGGGGGCAGGGGCGCGTACGGAGCTGCCATATGTCGTCAAACAAACAGCGTTTATATGGCAAAAGGTTGTGGAACGTGTACTTAGGCATGCACCGTTCCACCGGGAGTTAAATATTTGGCATTTGGCCCCAGTGCGCTAAATGGCTGAAAATACGTCCTTCCAGGCTAGGCGGGAGGGTGGATGTCTGGTCCTTGCAGATCTGTACAAGAATGACACCTTTATTACATTCGAACAGGCATGTGAGGGGTTTGATCTGGGGCAAGGGCAGTACCTGCAGTACGCTGGACTAGTGGAACTGGTCAAGGTGGTATGGCCCACTAACCCAATCATGCCTCAAATGACGGCGACGCTGGACGTGTTGCTTACATGTGTCAGTGGGCGTGGATTGATTTTACTATTATATAAAGCTATGAGGGCAGATTCGGGATCCCTAGCCCTTAAGGCATGGGATGCATGGAATGAGGCCCTACAGTCTCCGTTGTCTGAAAAAAGCTGGGTGAGGGCATGTGCATTAACGATTCCTCTGACAGTGACAGCAAAACGTAAAATGAGGATCTTATTATATGGCAGCCCTGTAGGGTTCTATCTACGTTTACTAGAATGACATGTCCTTATGTGTATATATTGCTATAACTGGAAATACATGACAGAAGTGTCACTGAATCTGCTAATGTTTGTAACATGCCTGGATGGAGATATGTAAAAGCCTGTGTACAACCACAGTGTTGTTGTTTAAAAAAAGAAGTTAAAGAAAAATTTGAATAAAATAAAGTAAAAAAAAAAAAAAATTGTCTAGAAGGTTACACAAAAACATTGTCTGGTAGCAACAGAAGGAAAGAAAGGATAAAGAATGGGCCACAATCTTCCAGTTATTAGAGGATTCTAATCAAGCACGATTTTGGACCCACATTAATAAATAAATAAAAAAAATAGTAATAAGATGAGGGAAAATGGAGCTTCTGAAGCAGCCTAGGCGCGCAATATGGTTGAGCTGTATGTGGAGCAGATTGACAATCCACCAGAGGCTGGACCGTCTGCCACTGCAATTCTAACCTCTAAAGACAATTTAGCGGCATCTGAACCAAGTCCACAACATCAAGAGGATCCAGAAGCTGGGCTGGGACAGCTCGATGAAGAGACCCAGTTGGTTCAGTGCAATTTAATCAATTGGGAGGTGGCAAAAGTATTAAAACAGCTGAAATCCGATGGAGCCCCTGGCCCGAATAGCCTGCCAGCTGGCCTTTTTAAGGAGGCGCATACAGGTTGGGCAACAGTGTTGTCAGCTCTCTATAATCATTCTTTTTTAAACGCTGATATACTGGAGGGCTGGAGAGGATCCATTTAATGCCCCATATTTAAGAGCGGAGATCGGGCTCTGGCTGCAAATTATAGATTGGTTGCTCTACTTGACATTGAAACAAAAGTCTATGCCCGAATTTTATTAGAACATTAGAATCCTGGGTGGCCGAGGAGGACATTTTGCCATTCTTTCACACAGGATTGAGGGCGGGGCATCCACGGTAGACAATATTCAAGCTCTCTCTGTCCTCAGGTACCATGCACTTCAGAGGAATAGACCACTTCTCTTGTGCTGTTTTATCGATTACAGCGCAGCTTTTGATAGGGTGGATAGGGCTATACTCTGAAGGAATCTTGAAGCTTGGGGTATACCCGTGGTACTCATAGTACGGCCCGCGGGCCTTCATTGGCGGCCCACGGACCTTGCGTGGCCGTTTCTACGTTTCCAGTGAGGCCGGCAGTAAACACAGAAGATGTCCGCAGGAGCATATGTAGTGAATAAGTATTAAATAGGTATTCACTACGTATGCTCCTGCGCCATATTCTGTGTTTACTGCGGCCTCTGTGACGTCACGGCACCATCGGAAAGCTTCCCAAAAGGCCCTTTAAAAGTCAGCTGTAAGTGCTCTCACAGCTGACTTTTAAAGGGCCTTTTGGGAAGCTTCCTATTTGGACAGAGACAGATAGAGGCAGAGACAGAGATACAGACCGAGATACAGATAGAGCTAGAGACAGACAGAGACCGTCAGAGATAGAGATAGAGACGGATAGAGACAGACGGACAGAGACGGATAGAGACAGAGACGGATAAGGACGGATAGGGACAGAGACGGATAGGGACAGAGACAGGCAGACAGAGACAGATAGATACAGAGATAGAGACAGATTGAGACAGAGAGAGATAGAGACAGATAGAGAGAGAGAGACAGGGACAGACAGAGACAGATAGAGACAGTCAGAGACAGATAGAGACAGAGACAAATGGAGACGGAGACAGAGACAGATGGAGACAGAGAGAGAGACAGATAGAGAGAGAGATAGAGACAGACAGAGAGAGAGACAGAGAGAGAGACAGAGATAGAGACAGATAGAGACAGATAGAGACAGGCAGAGACAGACAGACAGAGACAGATAGATAGAGACAGACAGAGACATATAGAGACAGAGACATATACAGAGAGAGACATATACAGAGAGAGACAGATAGAGACAGAGACAGATAGAGACCAAGACATATGGAGACAGAGACAGATGGAGACAGATAGAGACAGAGACAGATGGAGAGAGACAGACAGAGACAGATAGATAGAGACAGAGAGAGACAGATAGAGACAGAGAGAGACAGGGACAGACAGAGAGAGACAGAGACATATAGAGACAGAGAGACACAAATACAGACAGAGACAGATAGAGACAGATGGAGACAATGACAGATGGAGACAGAGTGACATATGGAGACAGAGAGACGGAGAGAGAGAGAGATAGATAGAGAGAGATAGATATAGAGAGAGAGATAGATAGGGAGAGATAGAGAGATAGAGAAAGAGAGAGATAGATAGAGATAGATAGAGATAGATAGAGATGGATAGAGATAGATAGAGAGATAGAGAGAGATAGATAGAGAGATAGATAGATAGATGTGTGTATGGCAGGTCTGGTGGCTCAGTGGACTAATGCGTCCGCTGCAGGGGCCTGTGTTCAACCTCATGGTCACAGCTTTTTTTTTTTTGCTCTAGCCCCGCCCCCTGCACCCACCGGTGCGGCCCTCGGCCACAAACCACACTGTAAATTTGGCCCCCGAGAGAAAGTTTGTGAGTACCCATGGGGTATACCATCAAATCTGCTTAGAGTTATTATATCATTACATACAGAGACCTGGGTTCAGGTCAACAACGGTAACACAGCAAGTAAAAACAAACCATGGGCTAAAACAGGGTTGTGTTTTAGCACCCATGCTGTTTAATTTGTATATGGCTGATCTAGGGAACGAACTGGACGCCTGCAGTTTGGTTCCTCCTAAGCTAAGCTCAGTCCGTTTACAAATAATTCAATATGCTGATGATATCGTGGTTATGGTTCATACCAAATCGGGTTTGCAAAGGACCTTAGACACCTTGAGTAGATTTAACAAGGCTAACCATCTATTGGTGAATCAGTCCAAAACTAAAGTCCTGATATTCGGTGGTTACCAAAGGACGAAAGCAACTTGGCCATTACTACAGCAAGGCATTATAAATATCTCGGTGTGTGGTTTAGAGAAACTGGTTCAGTTGTTGCCCAAGTTAAAGACCTTAACAAGAAGGCGGTAGCCATTACTTATGGAATTGGTCAATTGAATTGCTTATTAAGTAGCACTTACGCTTCCCCTATCTTAAGAGTAATAAAGGCAACCTTAACCCCAGCCCTAAAGTACGGTCACTTTGCTTATCCTGGTGCACTGGACGATACGCTGGAGCTATGTCACATTAGAGCATACCAAAAACTATTCCATCAACTGCAACATGTCTGACGCTCCAGATTAAGACTTGAGCTAGGGTTAGTAAGGCAATCAATCGAGTGTAAGTCATCCATGTTATAATACTACATCAAGTTCAGGATGGCTACCAAGAATTCGGTAAAATATCTTTTGAAAACCATTTATGAAAAACCAGGCAACCCATGGTCCAGTCAACTTAATGAAGCGATTCTGTTACTCAAGATTGAAGCTTCTGCCTTGGGGGATGGTGACAGCCCATATCTAGAATTAGCGTACCCTAGTAGGGTGCGTCCCCCTTGGCACTACCAAGTCCCCATTATCCGGGGTTGATTAATTTTTCAATGTTGAACATGAATAAAACATGACATGTTTTTCAATGCGTAGACGATGTTTAATCGTTTTTCTATTCTTTTTCTATTCAATTTTCATTCATTGCTTAGTTTCAGCAATAATGTGTGGATCCATTATATTGTTAGATACAATCCTCACACATTTTCCTCCATCCCTCCCGTTGCTGAAACTAAGCAATGAATGAAAATTGAATCTAAAAAGAATAGAAAAACGATTAAACATCGTCTATGCATTGAAAAATATGTCATGTTTTATTTATGTTCAACATTGAAAAATTAATCAACCCTGGATAATGGGGACTTGGTAGTGCCAAGGGGGACGCACCCTACTAGGGTACTCTATTTCTACATTGGACATTACACTCTTGGATCAGAGAGTGATACCCCGTGAGCACACTACAAATTGAAGATATTGAATATCACGGAAGAAAAAGCTGTGCATGTTCTCCGATTTATTCTTGATATCTCATATCTGGCATGGAAGACAGCTATTAACAAGCAAATTAAAGTGACTTCCTGGGAGCAGGATTTACTCACCGTTGAGTGCCGAGGGTTGGAGCAGCCTTTAAAGGACTCTTATTATGTTGGGAATCCACAAAAATATTGTTGGGATGTCATTAATGAAACTGCTCGGGCTCAAATCCTTTATATGAGAGTACTAGCGCTACCAATTTGGGATTTTAACCCGTGCTGGGCTGGCTCAGGGGGCGACAATAACTGCAGGTTATGCCATAACTATCAAGAATCATGGTTTTATTTGTTATGCTGTTGCCCTGCCTTAGATCATCAAAGGAGACTTTTGCTAAAGCCTATTTTCCTGGCAGAGGGAGTTTGTTCTTGTTCACAGGCATCTTCCTTTTGCTTCAGTAGTAGATAACCTGGGGTGCTGGGGAGAGGTGCCAAATTTGTGAATATGTTAAATCAATCGTTATTGAATGCTCGGGCGACAGCCCTTCCTTTGAAACGTCAGTTATTAATGACATCATTCATAATAAGTACTGGGCTACCTGCTCAACAGTCAGCGTGCAAGTAAGATTGGATTCGGAGAATGGTGTCCTTCAGCATAGAAGGTGCTCATTTGTAGGGTTTAAATCCTCTTAGAAAGAATGCCTTTGCATTTTTAATTGTTCCTAAATGAAGATTATGCTGGGTATTTTGGTGGGTACCCTTGCATTTTGAATTCACCCTTGGAGAGGGAGGCACCAGGAGGGCAAGCGTGAGGTAACAGGAGGGACAACTCCAGTAGGCATCAAGCATAAGCGGGTATACTGGAGCCACTAGGTATGATAGTGCTAGTGTGCAATAATCATTTTTTCTCCCTATATTGTACTGCTCCATCAGTGCATTCAGAAAGGCTTTGAGTATCGATCTAACTTGGTTTACGTATTTACAAAACAGTCTAGTGCATTTATTCCCGACCTCGTATTGTGAACATTTTTACACTGATTATGAATTTTAGAGGTTATGTAACTAAGTTTTATCCTATGAATGAAATCATTTATCTTAGATTTGGTTAGATCTTTGCACTTGGCACTTTAAATATGGTGTATCGCGCAGACTAGCCGAATAATGGAAGTTTTCTAATTCTTATTGTTAATTCAGTATTCCGAAAATTTAGAGTATCATGTTGATTTTCTTTTAAATTGTTATGGTTTTAATTAACTATGCAATAAACTTACTAATCACTCCAGAAAAAAAAAATATGGTGAACACAGTTAGACTTCCCCTAAACTTAGTTCAACATGTTTACATTGTCAGATCTAATCACCAGGCCCAGCACTGGACTGTGCTCAATCCCAGTCCCCCTTGAGAAATCACTACCTTACGTTTGGCACCTGGGGTTGTCATGTGGGTCCAGTATAGAGCTTCCCCTGATCACTGAGTGACTATGTTTCCCAGCACACAATGTCCCAGATTCTGTAAAAGAAAACGGGCACTCAGCTGTAGATCAAAGACATAGAGGGAGCCAATATGGAGCAGGGTCTTAGGCGGAGTAGTAGAAACCCACAAGCCTTTTCTGGTCCTCATGGTCTTGTATCAACACCCCAAGGGCAAAACCATTGCTTTAATGGCAATCCAGAGTAAAGGGTGTGGCTAAGTCAGGGAGCACCAAAGCGGGCGCAAAGACAAGGGCTTGTTTTGTATGAACAAAATCATGTTTGGGTTCCCTAGACCATGACAATCATTTGGGGGTACCTTTTCTGACATCTTGCAGGAGCTTTACCAGTGTGGTGTACCTCAGTGTCTACAATCTATAGTACCCAGCCATACCCAAGAAAGTGCGGACCTGGGAGAATGCCAATGGACAGGGCAACTTACGAATGGCTGCCATGTGTTCTGACAAGTGGCAGAGATTTCATGACCAAGATAACGCACTAGGGATGCAAAACTGCAGTTTCTCTTCTGAAGCCTTATGCCCTATTTTTGCTATTTCTGTGAGGAGATGGTCAACTTTTCAGTGATCTAAGGTAACAGAGGCCAACAATAAATCATCAGTGAACTACACTGAAGTAGAACCATCCAGAAAGACCAAAGTGTCCTTCTTTGAAGCTTGGGAAAAGATTGAGATTCCGTAAATGCAAGAGGGAGTCTTCACCTCAAAAACTGAGATCCGCTGAATAAAAATGCAAAGAGAAATTAGTCTCTTCGTGTAAGGGTATAGGAAAAAAAAGCAGAGCATAAATTGACTACAGTAGGGGGGCGCTAGAGAGCCCGGAGCAAGATGGCCGCACTCTAGTGAAGCTCTGCTGGCCGGGCCGAATATCGTCAAAATATCGGCGGATCCACACAGCATCGAACCCCCAAACCCTCCCAGTGTGCCAGCTTACTGCAAGGGGGACCCTGTGGGCCGCAGCGGAGGTGAGAGGAGGCGCGGCGATCCCTGTGCGACCATTTGCGGAGTTCCGGGGAAAGGCGGCCTGCCGGGCGCTCAAGATGGCGGCCTGACCAGACGTGGCAAGGCGGAGAGCGGGTCGCACTGGTTGACAGCCGCGAGCGGAGGTGCACTTCTGCCGGTTGCCACCCGGCGGTCCCTGAACTGGAGCGCGGAGTGGCTCAAGCGAAGAGGTGGAGAGCGAGCTGAACTGGGGGCGTCCCGACCGGCGGATCGCTTGCAGCGCCGGGAGCGTCCTGCCCCGATACCCAGCGAGTGAAAGCGGGCGGACGAGACGCCTCACGCGAGAGCCAGTGTAGCGGTAAGCACTTGCGGCAGAGCGCTCGTTGGGGATTGCTTCCTGCTCCCCGAGCGGTGACTTGCTGGCGCGTCAGCCCCAGGTGGCGTGAAGGTGGGCTGGCGCGGAGAAGTCTGGGGCCCGAGCAGCGGAGGGCCTCCCACGACCGCCGGCTGGAGCGTGCCAGACAGCGGAGGTCTAACGGTGCTGAGAGGGTGACGGAGGTGGCGGCCCTGTGTGTGAACCTGTGAAGTTACAAGCGAGCAAGCGGAATACAGCGGTGCCTGGCGGGCGGATCTGCATCCAGGGGCCACACCGCTGTTGAAACCTGAGCTTGGCCTCCCTCTGCGAATGTGATACAGCGCACGACTGCAGGAGAATACCCTTGGACAGGGTGAATGATCAGCGGTGCTGCGCACGGTTTTGCCGTACAGCACGTGGTGGGCCCCGGGGTCTTCGGAGGGCCCAACAACGCTGGGCAACCTAACCTGACAATGTGGATGGCATAGGCGACGCTGTGGTCGCGATTTATTGGTGGACCTCGAGCCGGACCTTGAGCTCGCGGCTTTTGAGAGGGCGCTGCGCGTCGCACAGGCAGCGGAAGCCTGGCGCGAACCACGACCCTGACTGTGGAGAGCTGCGGAGTGGCGTAAAGCACCAAGGAGTTCGGAGTGTCGGAGCACAGCTGGGGGAACTGCACAGGACCGCCAAATATCGCCATGGGCAAGACAGACAAACAGCAAGCGAAACTGCCCTTCGAGCCCCGCCGATCAAATCGCCCTGTAGGGACGCACTCCGACAAGGAACTCGAGCAGCAGACGGCACAGCCTTCGCGGTTAGAGGCAACACTTGTCGCGATGCAGCAGAGCCTCCAGGCCATTGATGGCAAAATCGATAGCCTGTCCCTCCGGATGGACAGAATGCAGGCGACATTGGACAAGCAGGGTGAGAGGCTCACTACCACGGAACGGCGAATCTACGATGTTGAGGATGAAGCGCAGTCCACCTCCAAGAAATGTCAGGACATGGAGAAATTGTTGGAGGTCATCAGGGCCAAAAATGAAGACCTCGAGGCACGCTCTAGGCGCTGTAATCTGCGCATCGCAGGAGTCCCCGAAAGCACGAACACGGGCCGCCTTGAGGACTACGTCGAGGCTATGCTGAAGGAACTTTTCGGGGCTGAAAACCTGTCTCTGGTGCTTATCGTAGAAAGGGCGCATCGCTCCTTGGCACCCAGACCGCCGCCTGGAGCACCGCCCAGGCCTATCGTGGCGAAGATTTTAAACTACCGGGACCGCGATACGGTGCTCAGGCTAGCGAGGGAAATGCAAAACACGTCCTACAAAGGTAATGCGGTGTCCTTTTTTCCGGACTTCACCATCGCTGTGCAAAATGCGCGCAGGGAATATGCCGATGTGAAAAAGAAACTGCGCACTCTGGAAATCCCCTACGCCATGCTCTACCCCGCTAGACTTAAACTCACATTAGACGGCAAGGTGAAGATGTTCCAATCTCCGAGAGAGGCACAGGATTTTCTCCAGAAGCTTCAGGCTAAACGGAAGGCTGCGGGACGTGAGATCTCCCCGGGGCCATCAGACCGCCCCAATACCGAAGATCAGCGTGGTGCTGTTACGTCAGAGACAGGTGCGGAGTAGCTGACCATCGAGGCCTTGAGCAGATTCCTGCATGATGTGACAATTGGTAAGGCGCAGCAGTCTGAGGGGCTTGGCCGCGCCACGGCAGGGGGTTAGCGACAGGAATTGGCACGGACCCTGTTCCTATTTTTCTTTCATTGCTGCAAACTACTAGATTGCTGGCCTTGACTCTGGGACCTGGGACACCCGCGGCTGGCCGTGGAGCTCTGGCTGGCGCAGGTTGTCGGACATATGGCTTTGGGACACGAGCCCCTTGATTACCCTAACATGCAATGGGGGTGGGGTCTCTTGGAAACCTGCCCACGAGCGATGGTATATATAATCGTGGGATGGTCATTAAAGGCTTCCCGGGACGACGATTTTCTGGCTGGGGGGACACTGTGAGTACTGCTTCACGGGAGGGGGAGGGGGGATTCCTTCATTGTTTATATCAATGTTCGTACTGGTCTCTAATCGTATGAGCCCGGCCACACCCGCCAAGCAGGTGGCACGTGGGCTCTCTGTTGTCACCCATGCGGGTAATACCTACGAGGGTTGTTATGTTCTTTCTATTGTATATTTGGGGATGTCTTTGGCATGTTTGGGATGCTGAAGTGGGTGGGGGGCGGGGAAGAATGTGTTCTATGTTTGCACCAGGTGACTATGATGACTTCAGCGAACCTTACTTGTACGATCGCCCTTTAGGCGGCAAGCCCCGCAATGCTAGACTATTCAACATGCGTGACACTGGCGGAGGGTAACATTCGTTTACTGACATGGAACGTGCGGGGACTTAATAATCCCAAAAAGACCCGACAGGTATTGGCCTACCTCGACAGGCATCATGTCCACCTGGCACTCTTACAAGAGACTCATCTGATGGGGGGGGACGTGAGAATGCAATGGGGAGCCGCTGGGCTATGGCGAGGGCGGCATCTTCTTACTCCAGTTATGCGAGAGGGGTTGTCAAATTGGTCAAGAAGGGTGTGCCCTTCAAGTTGCTGGCGACGGAATCGGATCAACTGGGCCATTTCACATTGATGCGGGGCAATCTGGCGGGGACAGTCCTCACAATCATTAACACTTACGGTCCCAACGTGGACGATCCTGAGTTTTACCAATGCCTCAAAACCAAGTTTTTTCAACTACACTCTGATTTGGTGAAATGGGGGGGGGCGACATGAACATGTATTTAGATCCGGACAAGGACAGAAGCACCAACACCACACGACAGGGGAAGCGTTCCGCCGACGTAGTTAAGGATATCATGCACACTTTCCATCTGAGGGACATATGGAGGTATAGACATCCCAGCATCCGGGAGGGAACGTTCACCTCGGCGGTGCATGGATCCGGATCCAGATTAGATTACTGGCTCCTTTTGGAGTCAATGGCGTCCTGGGTCACTGGGATCCGACATTTGACGCGCACACTCTCGGATCATGCCCCGGTGGCGCTAGACATTAACGTCCCGACTAGGCATCATCAACCCTTTCAGTGGCGTCTCCAACCGGCATCCCTACTGGACCCAGTCTTCAAGGAGGGCATACATCAAGCTATTGAAAGGTACTTTGAGGAGAATGTTGGTAGTGTGGAGGACGCAGGGACACTCTGGGAAGCCTTCAAGGCCACCATCAGAGGGGCCTGTATAGGCCTACAAGTGGGGGTCTTGAGGTCCTTGAGAACTCGCATGTCACACCTAGAGAAAGAAATCGTGAGACACGAGAGGGAATATGCTAACACACTGAGTCCCAGTATACTGGCTGAGATCCGACCGCTAGTATCCGAGTATAATGAGACCGCAGACCAAGAAATCAAACACATGTCCAGGCGGTGGAGGGCCCGCTCATATGGGGAGGGAGGTCGTCCTGGCCGCACTCTGGCTGCCAAATTGCGTGGGGGGAAAACACAGACGTATGTCGCACAGATAGAGGGTGAGGACGGGGCACAGCACTACAACACCCCTGGGATAGTTGAGTGTTTTAGGGAATATTACTCTACTCTGTATAGCTCTGACAAAGACGCTGAGGAGGAGAAAATCCAAGATTTCTTCGAAACAATTGCCCTAGCCTGGCTATCGAACGGGCAGCGGGATTATCTGATGCAACCCCTCACAATAGAGGACGTTAAATTGGCCATACGGTCCCTCCCCTCGGGTAAGGCAGCAGGTATGGATGGGCTGCCCGGGGAATTTTATAAGGAGTTTGTAGACTTATTGGCCCCACACCTGGTGAACATGTATGGGGAGGCGTATGAGAAGGGTTTGCTCCCCCCAACACTAAGAGAGGCGTTGATAGTGGCACTGCTGAAGCCGGGGAAACGGGCGGAGAAATGCGAATCATACTGTCCATTGTCCTTATTGAATATTGATGCCAAAATCATCGCTAAAATTATTGCTACAAAACTGCAACCCCTTCTTCCCGCCATGGTCCTTCCGGATCAGTCAGGCTTCGTGCCGTCTCGTTCCACAACACACAATCTCCGAACTATGTTTGCAGTATTACACCATCTGGACTCGGAGTACCGGGCAGTGGCGGTGCTCCTCGATGCTGCTAAGGCCTTTGATTCGGTCAGATGGGGCTATATGATTGCCATACTGCGGAGAATGGGCCTCCCGTTTCCATTTTTGCGGTGGATAGAAATCTTCTATACAAATCCAACAGCTAGAGTGCGCATAAACAACACACACTCTAGGCCCTTTAGGATTTGCAAGGGTACTAGACAGGGCTGTCCACTCTCCCCTATACTATTTGCGGTTATAATGGAGCCCTTGGCATGTGCGGTAACGGCATGCACGGGCAGCACTGCAGTTTAGTCAACGCCCTCTCATAATTTCCATGTATGCAGATGACATGGTCTTATATATACGCAATCAGAGGAGAATCTGCATGAACTCATCCGCAAATATGTAAAATATGAGCATCTGTCGGGTTGCGCATTAATTGGGGTAAATCATCCGTCTTCCCACTCACGCCGAGTACCGCGCCGTTCCTGATGGAGTACCACTTAGAGTGGACAGAGGAGCCGGTTAGATACTTGGGGGTATGGATACACCCAGACCCAGAGGTGGTTCTGAAGGAGAATTTTGGTAGAGCCCTGACAAAGACAGAAGAGCTAGTGAATCGTTGGCTGGGACTGCCCCTATCGCTTGCTGATAGGATAGCTGCAATAAAAATGACAATTCTTCCCCGTTTTCTGTACCTCTTCACAAACGTCCCCATTAAGCTAACTGTGGCCTTTTTCTCGCAGCTTCGCTCGATTCTAATACAACTGGTATGGGCGAATAAAACATCCAGATGTAGCTGGGATACCTTGACTAGGCCCTATGTACAGGGAGGGTTTGCAGCACCGGATTTGTATCAGTACTATTTATGCGCCCAGGCGCAATTTGCACATTATTGGTTCTTTCCACCCCCATTCATTCCACATGTGGCAGTAGAAATGGACGACATGGCACCCGACCGGCTAGTGGCGCTAATTTCTAAAGATAGATCCACCTACCCTTTCAGGGACATGTGCCCGGCGGACTGTACCGCGCGAGCCTGGCGGGAGATGGCGAGACGCACGGGTAGGCAACCAGTATACGTCCCCGCTCTTCCGCTAGCCCATCACCCTAAGCTTTCGGTTACACAGGAAAAGGGGATGCTGGAGGCACTGGCTAGAGTGGGTTTGAACACCATGGGGGACGTGTACCCGGAGGGTGCTTTCATCCGAATGGACGCCTTGCGTGAACGAGGCTCGTGTGACTTCCTGTCAGAGTTTGCGTACTTCAGACTACGCGAGGCCCTCAGGGTTTTTAATCCTAGCCATCCGGCGGAACCGGTTACTCTGCGACCCCTGCAAGCGCTTATGTCCGGCCCGACACGAGGCAAGCTGGTTACGCACTTATATAATACCTTACAAGCAGACATGGCACCCACACACTGCCCGGCACGCTTACGCTGGGAGTTGACAATCGGGGATACTTTTAGTGAAGAGGATTGGGTGTTTTGTTGCTCTATGACCAAGCGGCTAACTGCTAATTGTAATTTACGCTTCATTCATTTTACATTTCTGCAGCAAACTTACTACACGCCACTAGAATTACATAAATACGGCTTACGTGATTCCCCTAGTTGTAAAAGGTGTGGAGCACAGGAGGCTGGCTTCAGACATCTAGCCTGGGACTGCTCCAGAGTGCATGAGTTCTGGACGCTGGTCACACAAGCCCTAACAAATATGGTGTTGTAACAGGTGGTTTGCTCCCCGCAGTGCTGCCTGTTGGGGTTGTTGACGACTTTGCGGCCTCAAAATAGGAAGCTGGTTTTAATTGCATTGTTATTGGCTAAAAGAAAGGTAGCCCAGATGTGGGATAGCAGAAGAGCACCGAAATTGGAACACTGGCTTGAGGATTTAGTGTTCTGCAGAGATCAATTGTCTTGCTATGCGGAAGAGCTTCCCACCCCATCCAGACCTAGAGATGTGTGGGCGCCGCTCACAACATACCCAGAGCCTGGAGAGAGGGGAGATCTGAACTTCCCCCCAACTGCTGCCCCTGCACTATGAACTGTTGTATGCCACCGTCTGATCTGTAATTTGTCCGCCTGTGGGGATTGTCATATTTGTCACCTGGGGGGGGGTACGATTGTATATCACACATGTGCTGTCTGTATCTTTTGTTGGAAACTTCAAAAATAAAATTAAAAAAATTAAAAAATAAAACATTGACTACAGTAAACCTTTGAGCATTTGCAGATGCAAGAGAAGATAGTGGCTTTATCGGGAACCAGAGGGAAACTAGGGATAAATAGATTGTCAATGGCGCGCAAATCCTGAACAAAACTGTATGCATTGCTTTTTCCAGCCTCTTTATGGGAGGAATGGGTGTAGTACCTAAACCCTCTGCTTAATTAAGACAGCAATGACAGGTTGAATCTCTGCCTCAGTTTCGGGCTTTAGAGGGTCTTGAGGGATTCGAGGCAGGTGCTTCATCGGGTTGATCTTTATTTTGACTGGGTGCATAGAAGTGATGTACCCCACATTTTAGACCCCTGTGGACCATGCCGTGGAGGGCACCAGAGAAAGTAAATCGGTTAAATCTTTGGTCATTTCTATACTATTTGCAACATGTTGACAGTTGTTTCACACAGTAAAGCCGGCATCTTGTTCTCGCTGCGCTGGGGTAGACTCCAATGGGTGTACAGAACACAGTGCAATTGAGTTTGCACAAAATGTCCCGACCCAGTAAATTGGCTGGTGAGGTGGGACTTAGCAAGTATGTTTATCTGTAATGGGGCCAAGGAATCTGGTGGAGAAACCGCTGGTTTGTAATAGCAATGGAGTCGAAAGACCAGCCTGAGGGAGGTGATGAAGAGAATTCAGAGGCAGAGCAGCTGGTGCCGGTGTCATAAGGCAAGTGGTGAGTTTACCATTTATCAAACAATTGGCATTCAGACCGTTCTGATCTACAGGAATCAGAATATTCTGGGCACAGCCGGCAGGCACCTCTCGTGCTGGCCTAAAATTAAGGATAACGGTTTTGCGTGATCTGTTTAAACTCTGGCAGATCAGCGAGACCCTGCACACTAGAAGCAATGTCAGGGCAATCTCATTTCAAATGCCCCGACAGCAGGCAAAAAACAAGCATTGGCATAGCCAATAGGTCTCGCCTTGGGGACCTTATAAGTGTTTAGCCATGCAACGGTTGATGTTGTTGCACCAAGGATATTGTGCTGCATAACTAAATACTTATAAGGTCCCAAAAGCGAGACCTATTGGCTATGCTAATGCTTGTTTACATAGTAACTGTTGAGTATCAGCTACGTCCTACTCCCAAATAGACAGCTAGCATGTCAACCGACCAGAGTGAGAGAGAGAGAGATTTAGAGAGAGAGATTTAGAGAGAGAGAGAGAGAGACCTGAAGGTTTGCTACATTTTTTAAAGACAATAATGTGACAAGAGTACATTGACAACGGTTAAATACTGTTTTCATTCTCTTCATTCCACATTGCTTTGAAAAATGGAAATGGAAACTTTAGAACTTCAAAGCAGGTGGTGGTTTGACATGTGTTTACGTCAATGAAAGCAGTACTATCATGGAAAGAGTAAGGACTTTGTTGCTTCCCTACATGAAGAACAGACCAGTAGCAGTGGTAGGCATTTAAGCCATGTGTGTGACATACACTGAATAGAAGACCATCTCACTTTAGATCTGGAAAGCAGCAACTACATTCTGATTGAAAACAATCCTCCTTTTCGCCCAAACAATAACTGTTTTGTGCTAACTGATAGATGTTGTTGGAAGGATCTTTAGTAAGATGTTTATAGCGCATTACATAGATGTTAAAGGCATCAGAGCTTCAGACAGGTTTTTATACAATGTATACAGCCATTGCCTAGACCAAAAATATTATGCATGAGAGGAGTGAAGATATTTCAACCAGACCCACACTTGGAGGAAAGAAATATATGGAAAGAGAGACGGGGAGATACAGAGGGAAAGAGAAAGTAGAAGACAGCCGCAAGAAAGGACAAGCCCGGCAGGGTGTGGTGCGCGCGCGTACTAGGGTAGAGGGGAGACAAATGAAGAGCAAAAGATGGGACCTGGCCATGGGAGAGGGACAATGAGGGAGAATAAGGATAGGAGAAAAATAGTTTGGGCGGACAGACAGTAGATGCAAAGAGCTCCAGGGGAAAGAGAATATAAAGCTGGAGGGGGAAATACTGAAATCGGACTATGGTGATGGATAGGAGTAGTGGAGAGAATAAAAAAAAAACTAGATATATGACGAGAAGAAGGGCTGAAGACCAGGGGGCAGAGAAGGTGTGAGAGAGGGTGACAGTACTGCCAGTAACAGTAGGGGAGAGAAAGTAGATTACAAGAGACAAAGATAGAGACACCGAGGGTGGCAAAAGACAGAGACAACAGAGGAAAGAGGGGAGAAAGGGCGAGAAAAGAGTGGGGCGTGAGGACAGTAGAAGGCACACGAGTGAGTGGCAATAGTTTACGAAACAGTAAAGGAGATACAGTTGGTGAGAAGAGAGAAACGGACTGATGACAAAGAAGATTATGAAATATCTAGAGACAACAGAAGAAGGGGGCAGCTGAAGAGATACTGGGTGAAATCAGACCTGAGAAAGTAGCGGAGGCAGAGGATTAAAAGAGACATCAGAACAGCATAATGGAAAGAAGAGGTGCCAGGCTGGGGGAGAGGAGACCTGAAGACAGCAGAGTGGTGACCACAGACGTGGTCTGACAGCAGACAAGGGGGAGGGAGAAGAAATGAAATTGCCCTTAAAGGTGAATGCAGACATGCACAGCCGATGGGACAGACAGAGGAGCACGCGTTACAGACAGGGCTGGTGGAGGGGGTAGAAGAGAGGCGGGGTGAGAAGATCCCTAGGGTCAGGAGAAGAGACAGAAAGGAGAGGGAGTTGAAAAGAGATCGAAAGGGCGCATACAACAGAGGAGAGAAGGGCACGAGAGGATGGGAAGAGCATAGGGGCCGATGGAAGGAGACAGAGAAGGCAACAAGGTGTCCACGGTCACTAGAAGAACCAGAAATGGGGAGAACCCACAAGTGTCTGTTTTCTTTTACAAAACCAAGTGCACTCTTTTAGCCACTCTTTTAGCAGGGAAGATGCTAGACTGGAATCCACACGACGATCCCAGGTAAGGGAGAGATTTCTTCAGGTAATTTGGGGTAGAGCTCGTCCCAATTCTGGGCCTGATGATTGGACCGCACAGTGTAGGCATGCTGAACTAGATTTAGGTGAAGTCAAACATTGTTTATCGTATTGTGTTTGGTTGTTATGTTATGTTAGCAGATTTGTAGAGCGCACAGCTGCCCCAGCAAAGGGGCGTCCCGGCGCTATAGCTGCAGACTGCTAAGAGGAACGTGTAGCGGGCACCTAAGGCCACTCAGGCGGGGAAAAGATGGGTTTTAATGACTTTGCAGAATTGGGCATGATTGCTGATGCTCCTAATGCTCATGGGTAGAGAGTTCCAGAGTTTAGCGGCGAGGGTGCGAAAAGAGCGCCCACCCGCTCGGACCTTTCTCGTTCTCGGGACAACAGCCAAGTGTTGATCTCGTGAACGTAGGCACCGAGTGGGGACATAGGGTGTAAGAAGGTTCGCCAGAATATCCGGGACCTGCAGATTTAGAATTCTGTGGGCGATGCAGAGAGTTTTAAACTCAATGCGTTTTGCCACTGGCAACCAGTGCGAATAGCACTGGTTTTGGGACATCTTCTCGGCAAACCAAGTAACGTCCGAGCAGCTGCATTCTGCACTCTTTAAAGGCGGAGAATCTCAGCTTTGTTCATCCCCAGATAGAGTGAACTGGCATAGTCCAGCCTAGAAAGAATGCTAAAATTCAAACTCGAAGGGGTAACCCAGTATCCCTCAGAACCCAGGCACAATTATTACAAAAAAACAATGGTTCTGTCGGGTATAACTTATTTCTTAAATAAAGTCAACAAATCCTATGAACAATTACATCCAGTGATGGCGCAAATACAGAAATTTCATAGTCAATTCTGAAGTTTTATATATGAAAAAATCATACATTTATTTATACAATTAAGAATAAGAAATGACAATAAGGCTGTCTGATGATTTGATCAAATAAGCGACGCAAGTGACAAATATTTACAGTGACAGAAGTGAATAACGTGAAATTGTGATAATGTCAAAGTGACAAAGTAAATACGTAAACATTAAAATCCGATTATGAAATTTCTGTATTTGCGCCATCACTGGATGTAATTGTTCATAGGATTTGTTGACTTTATTTAAGAAATAAGTTATACCCGACAGAACCATTGTTTTTTTGTAATAGAAAGGATGCTGGCTTGGACAATGACCTGCCGTGTGGTGGGATAAAAAAAACCTAGCAGTGGTTTAAGCCCGCGTAAAAGTCCAAAGCGGGTCCCAGCTACCACTTTGGTTTGGGCCTGAAAGGTAAGGGCGGAATCCATCCACCCAGACTCCCAGGTTTTTTACTGCCTGCTTAGGGACAGGTGGGCTGATGAGATGATAGACAGGTTGGGTAGGTAGAAATGGGGAAGAGTCCTATAACAAAAACGGTGTTTGTATGCAGTTCATAGTTTAGAACGAGCAGGCTCTAGAAATAGCATAGAAACAGGGAAGAGAGTTACAGACCCTTAAAGGATGTGTGTGTTAGAAAGAGGCTCTCTGATCCAGCCACCTGGGGCGCACAACCGAAGGTCAGCCGAATATAAGCGGATCTTTGGGTGTGAGTGTACTATACCTTTCCCTCCACCCCTCCGCCCTTCACGGAATCAGTAAGAAATATAAGAAAGATTACCCATTTCTTTCCCACTCCCCTCCATGGGGTGAGCTTTGAGTGAAAGGCGCTTTCCTGTTTTCCATTCATGAATGAGGGAGCAGCTATGGGGGCAGAGAAATCTAAACAAAGCGAACACCCACTGAAAGGGACTCCTGCCCACACTTTGCACCACCAGTGAAACACTGGCTGGGACTGACTAACAAGGATGGGAAGAAGAACATTTGTGTACATGGTACCTTGGATCTAGAAAGATTGGGGAACTTACAAAACAAGTTGAAAGATCTTAAAAACAGGAGAGAGGCTGAACAATGGCCACTCTTTTTACATTGGCACGAGGCCAACAAATGCAAACATGAATCCCAAGTCCATGTGAAGACACAGAGCCAGTAGAAACAGGAATAGCAAATAGGCCACCTTATGGGCGGAGTTGAAGCTTGCGCTCCTACTGCTCTGCCTCCTCCCTGTTAATCTCCCAGATGACTCAAACCAAAAGATAAAAAGCAGGAGAGCAAGGGCCCATGAGAGGAGGATCTGCTGGATGTTTACCACATGCTAACTGACGGGTCTGGTCCTGGAGCACAAGGAGGTAACCCATAACCGAGTGCTGCAATGTGAGCCACCAACAGACAGAAGTGTTCAAATAACTAGACAAGTTGCTACTGTGGAGTGGTCTAGTCCAAGATTATGTTCAGTCCCAGCTGGGCACACAGATCACCGTAAGCATAGCCCGACCATTACCCCAGACTGATCTTTGCTCCTAGCCCGTCAGTAGGCAGTCCTCCTTACACAGAGAGAGCGAGAGGGGGTTACAGGCCTTCCCTCACTCTAGCGATGCAGCTGACGAAGATCACACTCCACCATTTATGGATACCCTCCTTTCGTTAAGAGAATACCCTGCCCTGTAGAGTCACTGTTCCTGCCCTTTGGACCCCTTCCAGTTTAATGAGCATTAAGAAACAGTTTCTCAACATTAAAGAAAACCCACCCAGTTCCATAAACAATTGCAAAGCATGTTTGAAGACAACAAACTGGGCTGACGAGAATCAATTGTTGCCTTTAGTGGTTCCCAGTAAAGTGAGGAACCAGTTGGTTGAAAAGTCAGAGTAGCTGAGACAGGACCCAGGGAACGATGGAACCCTGAACACGGCAAAGGATGCGTTGTTGAATGCTGGTATGAATATGTGCCCAATGAAAACAATTGGACTAAAATGTATTTCAAATTACAAACAAAATAAAGGATCACCATCAGCATATTATCAGACAGTCTTATGGTTGTGTTCGAGAGATAATCGTGCATTGCCCGTAGAAGGGAGGTGGAGCAGGAAGCCGAGGGTGCTGTCTTTGTGCAGGGATTGTTACTGAATGTGAGAAGCCAATTTATGTCAATTTATATTGGAATTCAAATGAAGACACTGGCTGAGTAAGTGACTGTTGTTAGTCAAAGTAACTTTATTTTGGCACTATTAGAATAGGCCATAAAAGTACATAAAATATCATACAATTAAAAACGAGTGAATACCCTTTAAAACATTCCTGCCATCAAGACGTTATATCCATGTAATGGGGAAAAAAGTACAATAAAAAAGTTTTCAAATATACCACATTTTCATTAAAACTGTTCCGTCTGGCACAGCCTTTTCCTGATATGGCTTGCTTTGCAGATAAAGAAGGCAACACTAAATCAAAAGTTCTTTCTTAAATCACCATCAAACTGACAGAAAAGCATGAAATGCCCAGTGCATTGTTTGGAATTGCCGTCGCACGGGCACGGGGTAGCGGTTAAGTTCCACCGGTTTAATCTGGGAAAGAAACCAGGTGATGTACAATGCTCAATCCTAATCTGGTCAGGACATAGCGATGTTGATGACTTGTCACCCAAGATAGATTGGGTTGAAATCCTTCCGGGAAGGTATAAGCCATTTAGGTTTTAACCGTGTGTTTCTGTTATGAACCATTGCGTAGCTTCACAGGAACGAAAGAAAGAGAATGTTGAATCTAAACGCATGCCTTTGAAATTGCACAACATTCAACAGACTGTGAAGGAGAGAGGGCGGGAAGCTGCATGAGGAAGGAATAAAAGAGGAGACAAGGGGAGGGACAGCAAAGAGGGGCAATGGTAGGGACAGAGGAGAAGCCACAGGTGCAGGAGGTCATTAGGTCTCGCCTACGCAGCGCGCATGCGCTGCATAGGAGGACCTTTAGCCGTCGCTCTGCTCTTTTTGGAAGCACACACTCGTGTTTGTGGCGGCATCCACCTTGCGGGAGCGAGCAGGAGTGTGCCACAAGCACGAGAGTGTGTGCTTCCAAAAAGAGCAGACTGCGCGCGCACGCATGCACCACTCCCGGGCTTTTTCCTTCCATGCAGACCAGCAACACGAGCACGCGTGCCCGCACCACTCCCTGCCGGGCTTGTCATGTTTCATGAAGTGCAGTGGCCATGAAGCGGGTGCCGTGTTGCTAAAAGAAAGGCACGTGGCAGCTTCCTCTGACTTTAAAACAGGGCTTTAATTCTTGTTTTTTATTACTTTAGTTTACTTCACTCGCAGGAAATGTTCTAATTTGGTGTTATGTAAAGGCGGGTAACGGGTCTGTCAGCACCGGGCTCTCTACCAGCCGAGTTCTTTGATGTGCGTTAAACATACGGACATTAATGCGCAGATTACTTCTGTGTTTACACAACCGCCGGAATCGAGTCTCTGTCTCCTCCCACTGCATTTCTCCCACCCCCTCCCGTATGTCCTCTAGCCATTCTCTCCTCCCTTTCCTGCTCGCTCTCCCTCTTGTATGTCCTTTAGTCCTTCTCTCCTCCCTTTCCTGCGGTTTCTCCTCCCCCGGTGTCCTACTGTCTACGCTTTCACGCTCTCCTGTGTAGTGTCTTCTGTACCGTTTCCTGTCGATTGCCTCGTCCCTTCTAGTCTCTATTCTTTTACCTTTCCCCTAAGATCTGTCACCCCTTTTGTTCGTCGCTTGCTACTCTGTTCCTCTCCCGTCACTCCTTTCTCTTTCAGTTGCAGCAACCCTCTAGTGCCCGAAGTTACATATTACATAGCCTAATCCTTGCATGTGGCACTTTTGCACAGCGTTCTGATCCCGTTCCCTTGACGCTCAACGCCTCCCTGTTCCTCTCAAATCTCATTCTCTGAAAACTGCATCTTATTTCCTCCGTTTTCTCTCAGGACTCGTTCTCATTCACGCATCTCGCCCTCCTCCTCTCTACCCCCTCCTTGCCCCCTCCTCCCTCCCAGTGGTCTCCTCCGTCTCCAGGTTCCTCATCTATTCACCCAATGTCTTTTCCTGTCTCTTATTTTCTTCGTCAGCTTCATTTGATTTTTTTTTCATGTATTTGGTCAACCCCCGTCTCCTCCACTGATTCTATTTCACTTGTCACTCTGCATCTCCCCTGCGGTCCCTATAACTGTTTTCACTATTGGCCCCACACCTGGTGAACATGTATGGGGAGGCGTATGAGAAGGGTTTGCTCCCCCAACACTAAGAGAGGCGTTGATAGTGGCACTGCTGAAGCCGGGGAAACGGGCGGAGAAATGCGAATCATACTGTCCATTGTCCTTATTGAATATTGATGCCAAAATCATCGCTAAAATTATTGCTACAAAACTGCAACCCCTTCTTCCCGCCCTGGTCCTTCCGGATCAGTCAGGCTTCGTGCCGTCTCGTTCCACAACACACAATCTCCGAACTATGTTTGCAGTATTACACCATCTGGACTCGGAGTACCGGGCAGTGGTGGTGCTCCTCGATGCTGCTAAGGCCTTTGATTCGGTCAGATGGGGCTATATGATTGCCACACTGCGGAGAATGGGCCTCCCGTTTCCATTTTTGCGGTGGATAGAAATCCTCTATACAAATCCAACAGCTAGAGTGCGCATAAACAACACACACTCTAGGCCCTTTAGGATTTGCAAGGGTACTAGACAGGGCTGTCCACTCTCCCCTATACTATTTGCGGTTATAATGGAGCCCTTGGCATGTGCGGTGCGGCAACGGCATGCACGGGCAGCACTGCAGTTTAGTCAACGCCCTCTCATAATTTCCATGTATGCAGATGACATGGTCTTATATATACGCAATCAGAGGAGAATCTGCATGAACTCATCCGCAAATATGTAAAATATGAGCATCTGTCGGGTTGCGCATTAATTGGGGTAAATCATCCGTCTTCTCACTCACGCCGAGTACCGCGCCGTTCCCGATGGAGTACCCCTTAGAGTGGACAGAGGAGCCGGTTAGATACTTGGGGGTATGGATACACCCAGACCCGGAGGTGGTTCTGAAGGAGAATTTTGGTAGAGCCCTGACAAAGACAGAAGAGCTAGTGAATCGTTGGCTGGGACTGCCCCTATCGCTTGCTGATAGGATAGCTGCAATAAAAATGACAATTCTTCCCCGTTTTCTGTACCTCTTCACAAACGTCCCCATTAAGCTAACTGTGGCCTTTTTCTCGCAGCTTCGCTCAATTCTAATACGACTGGTATGGGCGAATAAAACATCCAGATGTAGCTGGGATACCTTGACTAGGCCCTATGTACAGGGAGGGTTTGCAGCACCGGATTTGTATCAGTACTATTTATGCGCCCAGGCGCAATTTGCACATTATTGGTTCTTTCCACCCCCATTCATTCCACATGTGGCAGTAGAAATGGACGACATGGCACCCGACCGGCTAGTGGCGCTAATTTCTAAAGATAGATCCACCTACCCTTTCAGGGACATGTGCCCGGCGGACTGTACCGCGCGAGCCTGGCGGGAGATGGCGAGACGCACGGGTAGGCAACCAGTATACGTCCCCGCTCTTCCGCTAGCCCATCACCCTAAGCTTTCGGTTACACAGGAAAAGGGGAATGCAAGAAGACCTTGAGATTTAGCTACAATCTTCTCAGTTCTCGCTTCATTGTGTCAACTTCAGAACGAGGCTACGCTTACTAGTATATTTGAGCTAAAATGTGCAATTTACAGTAAGGGACAACAAAAAAGGCACTGCATTTAAAATACATGTAAATGTGCAATAATGCTAAGAATTTAATGGGCTTTGAGCAGGTATAAACAACAAAATTGCAATTGTCAACACAACAGTGGGCTCAGTTTCAACCGATTTCAAATGGTAGAAACTTTCTGACTTGAAATCTTTCTTACTCAGTTTAAACTGT
Organism: Calotriton arnoldi; assembly: GCA_963921515.1. Taxonomy (NCBI): domain Eukaryota; kingdom Metazoa; phylum Chordata; class Amphibia; order Caudata; family Salamandridae; genus Calotriton; species Calotriton arnoldi. The sequence continues at coordinate 649,603 of CAWUFW010006810.1, read as the reverse complement.
AAACCAATGATTCCCCACTGGAGGACAGCATTGCCATATCTATTTTACAAGTACTTTGTGAGTTATTAACCACAACTGTAATTAGGTTTTTTTATGGTCTCTGGCTATTTGTCTTTGGGGGGGGAGGGGCTTAGGGGGAAAATAGGATTAGAAGGAGGGAACAATGAAATTCATTATATGCAATAAATTACACCATCAACAAGAAGGTGTTCACTTGATCTATCACGAGGGTCACAATGAGAAACCTACAGACTAAATTAATACCAGTTAAAATTATTTTCACCCACAGACGTTTTCCAAAGAGGTAATTAGTAGGAGATGTCCCTTCTGCCATTTTTAATTGAGCATTTTCATTTGAGCACCTCTGCAATATTATGCATTATGCACAGAAATGCATATTTCTGATGAATACTTCTAACTGCGGATTCCTCAACTTCTGAATACCCTCTGGTGCCAGACTGAATCCAGAGATTTTTCATAGCATTGCTCCCACACACTGGTAAGTGGAGTTGTGTAGCTCCGCATCAGCTTCATCCCGCTCCTAAAGCAACATCAGAGCTGCATACAAGCACAACCTCTGCATGCTGACGTTCGTTCCTTTTTTTTTTCCATACCTTTGGACATGGATCCGGAGTTTGCTGATCCTCTGACGAATTTCTACTGCAAAATCTTTTTCACAGTATGCAAGGTAAATGTCCCCACAAAAAAACAATAGGTTTAAAACATTGTAGGTACTATTAACAGCAGATGTCTGACAGATTGAAGATGCTGATCACGTTGGCCCAAGTTCTATCTCTAGATCCAGGAGACTTGATGATAGCTCTGGACCTGCAGGATGTCTATTTTCACATTCCTGTCCTGCAGGCCCATAGGTGTTATCTGTGGTCCAAGGTGGGCAGTGTATTTTCAGTTTGCTGTGCTCCTCTTCAGCATCACCGTGCCTCTCGGGTGTTCACGAAACTGTTGGAGGTGGTCGCAGCACACCTTTGGAGGTGAAGTATGCCAGTCTTCCCCTATCTTGAGCAGTGGCTGCTAAAGGCAGGCCTCTTAACAATCGTGAAGTTTTTGACAAGCGTGCCGAAGTCACACCTGACTCCATCGTAGCGCTCCCATTCATTGGAGCCATTTTGGATACAGTGCAGTTCCAATCCTTCCCTCAGGTTCAGTGAGTCTAGGACATTTGGGCTATGATCTCAATCTTACAGCATCAATCCTGGATCTCAGTGAGAGAGGCTGTAAGGCTTCTTGAAGTTGGAGGGGCACTAGATTTTATACAATGAACAGAAAAGACCAAAAAAAGGATTCAGTCTGGGGAGAAAGCTCCATATTAGTCCAGATGCCAGACTCAAAAGCAGATATAGCAGCAGAGAAAGACATTTGTAAAAGGTTTACTGCAAGTGGACATAAGCAAGCAGTATTGGTCAAAGGAAACCATGGTTAATGAGCATTGGCAAAGCAAATAAAGCTTGGCTTGCATTTGAGTCCCAACTAAATCATCAAACACCCTCCTGCACTGAAAAAACAAATCAAAACAAAACATAATTGCATTTTGTATAGATTGCACCAATGGAATACATAGTTAAATTTGTGATGATTAATAGTTCTTTTCAGATCTAAAATAGTGCCTCACACATTGCCATTCAACACTCTATAGGAGGCGGAATGATACACCAAACAGCCAATAGCAAGCGGTGAGTGAAATACTCCTCTAGGTGGAGCTAATGCACAATCTTTGTAGCACTCAGTGAAAGGTGGAGCTCGAAGCCGGCAAGGTACATGTCTTTGAGCCAAGTTTTTACTGCTTCTTGTATGTTGTTCTTGGCAAACAACAGGAATTCTGTCTTGGTTGGGTTGAGCTTCAGGTAGGCAGAAAACCTCCAGGTTCGGCTGATGTGCAAGCAGTGTTTGAGCATTTGGATGTCTGAAGAGGAGGAGAGGTTTATATAGGCTGAAATATTTGTGGATTAAAATTATTCCTTTTGCCTGTGCACCCCCATCTGTGTGTTAGGAGTGAGTTTTTGTCAAGGGCAGAGCTCTTGTGTGACAGCTGGAGTCTCTTCTTGGAGTGAAGAAAAAATTACCACTTCCTGACACGACCTCTGACTCCAGATTGCGACAGGTTGTCAGGAGGTGCAATAAAAAGTCGTAAAGATATTGAAGGGAAAAAACTGTAGCAGTGAAACAACCTTCCATCAAGTCAGGTCAATCAGCAGGGGGAGCAGGTGAAGGAATAGAAGCAAGGATAACCAACGAGTGAGAAACAGGCAAACAAGAATAATTGCGACACAAGTTGGAACTAGTCTGGTCTCCTTTATTAGCTCCCCAAGGAGTAAGTGAACCTGTGGAGAAACAGGAATTAGTAGCCTGCCATCTTACTTTGGAAGTTTCAATTGACAAGGGATGAAGGCAAAATCTTTCCCTAATAACAAACATTTGAATTGGAATAACCAATGTCCGAATTACATGTTACAATATTGCCTGCAGTGTTACGGAGACTGCAGGCATTTTACTTGCCTCATAATGCCAAGTGGTTATCGCATGGCCACCGAGGAAGACTCCGTGCACTCAGTGGAGGAGACCATGCCTGTAAGGCACCCTGGCTTCCAGGTCAGTGGGAAGTGACAGTTTCTGAAATCTAGATGGTCCTAGACTGAATTTTCTATAGACAGAATGGCCTTCTCCTGTTGTAGGAAGCACACAGGCCTCAGGGTATCTATAATTAGCTGCATCCATCATCTTTCTTAGTCAATCAGGAAAATCTAACAGAACTACCTGAACGAAGGGTGTCTATAGATAGAAAGGAATTTTTAGCCCTTTTTCAGAATCTTCTTGATGTGGCAATCATCATAGCAAAGTGAACAGGGAAATTTCTTCTTCCTTGTGCTCTTAAAGTTTTAGATCTATCAGTCCTTTTGTCAGTGAAAATTGCTTTAGTATATACAAAGTAAAACTTTCTGTAGCCTGCATAGTTTCTGTCATCAACAAGAAATACGTTTACAGTGGATACTTTGATAGTAGGTTGGTGGAAAGGGATTTGATTGTCCCTGCTAATAAGACAGTCACAAGATAAGAATTAATTCATGTAGAAATCATGGTTTTAGTTAACAGATGTTGACTCAATGAGAATTTGGTTGAACAAGCTTACAAGCTAGATTCTGATTGACAAGGACCAGTTTTGAAGTGCTAGCCCACATCAACAGGAATCTAGTTGATGAGCTGACTATCGACTAGGTTTTTGAAATACACAGGTACAGATGCCATACGAGCCTTACACTTTGTTTACAGCTTGTAGTACTATAGATGCTCTTATTGTGCAAACACCTGCTATCTAGTGTTGGGCTCAGAACACTACAAGTTGCTTTCTCCCAAAGAAAGGGATTCAGTTTTGAGGTGACTCAAAATACCTCCTGTGAGAAGTTGGTCTGGTATATGCTGTCCACTAATTAAAGTGGGCACCTTGCACCAGTCCAAACAACTCTTATGGTGATTTAAGAGGTCAAAAATAACCTTAGAAAGCTATCCAAGTGGTAGCTGTGGAGAGCAGCCTTCAGGCTTAGTCTTGAAGGGATGTTAAGCAGCCTGTTTTACCAGAATGCAACCTTATAGTATTGGTTAAATGAAAGGAGAACCACACAGTAGTTATAAAAATATATATTTATTAATATAACACTATCTAGTACGACACAGTATCTCCTACACGGAGATAATCACAAAACACACAAGACTTAAGCACAGAAATGACAGTAAATAGCACTAACACACAGTAGGCCCCAGGGGGGGGACCAAACCATATACTAAAATAGTGGTATAAGAACCATGACTCGGGTCAAGACAGTGTCGAGAGGACGTAGAATCGCTGGGACCCCAAGGAACCACCCAAGGTGAGTAAGTAGGGACCCCACGGAGGACGGGTGCAGTGTGGGAACACGACCGCGTGCTCCGTATAATTTTATGGGAAAGTCGCGGGTGAAGTTTTAGAGTTTAAGGACCCTTCCCAGTAGACTACGAAGAAACCCTGTGGAAGGTTGGAGAGCCACCCCACACGTGGATACCGAGGTGCCCGAGTTACCTATCCCAGGTAAGCCGGGTGCATTGGTCTGAAGTGGCGTCGGAAACCGCCGTCGAACCCAATGGAGGACTTCGAAGAAGAGCCGCTGCTGGAAGGAAGAAGAGTGTCCGTTGGAATCCAAAGGTGGATTCTTGTTGAAGAGTACCTGAAAGCAGAGGGGACAGAGTCTGGGTCACTTAGGAGTTACCAGGGGCTCGGTAGACGAATGCCCACCGATGTCAGGTGCTTCAGGTGCGTTGATGGAGGTCTTGACTCTGCAGCTACGGCGACCAGTAGACATCGAGGACGACCAGGAGCCGGATACGAGCTCTCCCACGAAGGATGTCAAGTTCTGAGGGGTCGGTGTCTGGCAGGAGCCCCAACAAGCCTTGGCAACGGCAACCCACGCAGAAGGTCAAGGAGGGATATGGTTCAGACCAGCAAGGTCCAGGAGACTCAACAAACACAGGGGGGTCAGGGCAGGCCTGGAGTAACCAGGCGAGCCTAGGAAAAGCAAAGTTGACCCTCAAATGGACCTACAGGCCGGAGGCACAGGAGTCGCGAGAGGATCTCGAGAGATTTCACCAAAGGACAGCCCACGGAGCACTCGGTGCGAGGAGGCCGAAGTTCTTGATAGGAAATGGTGCCAGAGGTTGGGGCTACTTGGAGCCCAATGCACTTGTTTGGCAAACGCCAACAAGCATATGCACTTGCAAATGTAAGCGGTGCACAGGGGTTCGGGTATTGCAGATTCTGACCTCAGACTTGGTGAGAGGGCAGCTCGGACCTCGAGGGACCTACGTTTCTACACCCACCTCCTGTGTTGCTGAAGCCTTCGGAGTCCGTAGGAGCTCAGGGTCAGCAGACCGAACAGCAGTGTTGGGGTGCCTGCGAATGCAGGGGAGTGACTCTTTCACTCCAAGGGAGATATCTACGGTTGTCCTTGATGCTCCACAGGTCCTGCACGGAGCCTGTATGGTGCCCGGGCACAGACGATGCTTCTGACCGAGAGGGAGACGAAGTCGGGCCCAAACGAAGTCCAGAGTGTCCAGACGGTCGAAGTTCAGTGGTTTCTGTTTCAGAATCTTGTCCACGTAGAAGGGCTACTGTTCTATGGCACCTGTGTTAAAGAGTGAGTGGTCGAGCAGTCGACATGTTTCAGCCCTATAGGTGCCCAGTCGGGTCGGAGGGCTTTCTTCAGAACCAGATTTGAAAATCACTATTGTGTGACCTGCGCAGGTAAGTAATAGAACAGTAGCTCTTCTATTCATGCACCACACCTTCTTTTAACCTTGCCCCACCTCTGACAGAATAAATCCAAACCAGGGGAAAGGAGGCAATTTTAAGTTCACTTCACTACCACCCTCACTATTCCTGATCACTACTGCGAATAACCAGCTGGTCTCCCTCCTGGTGGAGGAAAGCACAAATAAGACCCAATGATGATGCTGCTCACGTAAAAGATAAAAGCGGACAACCAAGATATACCGCTATTACGAGCACTACGTGAATGAGGGTTTTTTAGATGGAGAAAACCCCCAGACCCTGGTAAAAACAGTACAAGTGATCCATTCTCCTTTGATTACTTTATTATTACATGGAAGCCGAATGGATACTAGCTTCTTTCTCCCCCCATTTGATTTAAAAAAAAAAAAAAAGATATATGAAGGAGTACGCCAGCCCAAGCTTTTGCAAATTCAACAAGTAACAAACATATTTTGGATAGTTGCTACTAAGGACTGATTCTTGTAATTGGCACAGAAATTTGCACACCGTTGTATGTAGCTGCAAAAAAAGCTTGTGGAGCAGGTTTTCTAGCCAATTTCTAAGATCTCAGGTGCCAAATTGCAAGACTGAGAGACTTGAGGTTGGGATGCAGCGACTGACTCATGTTGAGTGAGCAAGTCTGTAAGGGGAGTGCCTTAATCACAAGGCTTAAACAGGCCAAAGCTGGTCTGACTCTGCTTGTGCTCCCATCTGGAAAGGCCCTGACCTGGCAGTACAAGTTAATCTGTTCCTATTGGTGCAGGGCCAAGACTGATTTGCATAATTCCGGTCTCTGTTAAGAGTGACAGTGGCAAAAAACAATGGAGTAGAATGCGGCCTGAGCTATCGCCAGCAGCTGAGATTAATTCAAGCATTCCTTCCGCCACTTTGTTGTTTATTGCAGTCAACACCCTAAGTTTGACGGATAAGCCCAGAAGTAGGCCCCATGCTCACTGTGACATAGCAATCAGACTATACATTTCTGATGAGGCCTAAATAGGCCAGCACCAGTTTGGTGTTCCTTTTGTTTCTATCTAGTAGGGACCAGGACTGGACAGTTCGGGCTGGACTATTCCTACTGGAGCAGAACGAAAGCTAATCTGCATATGTCTGGTCTTTGTCTGGCGTAGCACAGTGGGCCTAAAAAGGCTGTGGGATGTGGCACACAGTAATTACCAATGGCTAAGATTAAATTAAGCATTCCTTCCATCGCTTTGTTGTTTTCGTAGTTGACGCCTTGAGAACGATGGATTGATCCAGAAGTTGGACCTGTGCTCCCTGAGCCATAGGAATCAAGCTATACCTCACTGCCGAGAAATAAATTGGCCAAAAACAGTGTGGGCTTCTTGTGTTCTACCTGGAGGGGACCATGCCTGGCAGTATCGGTTGGACTGTTGTCACTGGAGCAGATCTAAGGCTTATTTGCATATGGCTGGTCTGTGTTTGGAGTAAGGGTGGGCGTAGTTCGCGAAGTAATGCTTCGCGAAGCTACGCAAAGCGCAGTTCGCGCTACGCAAGCTTCGCGTAGCACTACGCGAACTGCGTAGCGCACTGTTCGCAATGATTGCACAGTGCCGGATGCTTGTCCGCACTGTGCAATCATTGAAAACGGCAACTTGCACAGTGCGAGCTGTCTCTTACTGCCGCCGAGTAGATTTTTACTCGAGCGGCAGCTTCTCAACGCGGACTGGTAGTTTCTCATCGCGAGCGGTCGCAAGCATACGCGACCACTCGCAATGAGAAACCTGACCTCCCGCGTTGAGAATCTCGCCGGGAGGTTTATTTTCCACGCTCGCGATCGGCAACTTGATGTTGCTGATCGCGAACGAGGAAAAGTCTCGCCGGGATGTCATTTGCTTGCTCGCGGTCGCCAACTTGACGTTGAGGACCGCGAGCAAGCAAAAATGACCGCGGCACTACGCTACGCGTGTTCGCACTGTGCTACGTGCACTTCGCGTATGCGAAGTAGCGCAAACTTCGCAAACTACGCGAGCGTAGCGTAGCACTTCGCCCAGGGTTAGTTTGGAGTGGCCAGGTGTCGTATAAGGAATACCAACATTATATGCTCGGTTGTGTTCTGCTCCTGTAAGAGCAATGTGGATTCCTAACGCCCTCCTGTCTTCTCACAACTTAAAAAGGGAATGCAATTGTTAAAACACACGGGAGAGGTCAAGGGGAATGAGATGAGAAAAGACAGAGTTGAGACCACCGTCTGACTTCTGACTTCCAGGATCTCAGTCATTCTCCCAGCTTGGTAGAATTGGTGTGAATGATGTGCTGGATCATGATTATGGTGAGGCATTGTGCATGGTGGTGGGTGGCTGGCTGGCTCCGTCTCAGCCCGGGTACTTCTGGAACTCAAACCAAAAATGAGCAGAGCTGAGTTTTGAGCAATTGACTCTGCCAGTACAAGGCATCAGTCAGACAGGGAAGAGATGGAGAATGGAGAGGAAGAAACAGGGCATGGGAGAGGAAGAGAGACAGGAAAGAGGAAGATGGGCAGTGGTTAGAAAAAGGCAGAGCAGAGTGGCAAGACCGGTGAGAGCCTGGTGAGGGACACGTGAGTGAGAAAAGAGAGGGATTTGGCATGGGAAGCAGTGAGGAATGGGAAATGGGAGAAAGATGGAGGATGAAAGGAACACCATGGAAGAGAAATGAGACTGTGATAGGCTGATTTGAAAAATCAGGCAGAACTGTGGCAGAGTGATTGGTGTGAGATGTAACTGACTGTGCCTACCTCCACCACTACAGGCACCAAACTATCTAAGCATGCTAATATTAATGAATGGGCCAGTCCTCTGCTATCTCCCCCATGCACCCCTCCTGCTGCCTCCCCATGCACCCCTCCTGCTGCCTCCCCCATGCACCCCTCCTGCTGCCTCCCCCATGCACCCCTCCTGCTGCCTGCCCTGACCCCTGGCTTGTCACAGTATCACAATGATTTTGCTGACTCAGCTCGTGCTTTGGTTTTGAGAGGCCAGTTGGACCCAAGGCTCATCTTATCCTCGGCTCTTCCCTTAAATTCTCTGGATCGTCCGCCTCCAGTGTTACACCATGCAGTAACTGATAAGGAAAATTAAAAAATACCCATAGGTCTATGAGCCAGATGTACTAAGCACTGCAAATGTATCCGAATTGTAAATTGCTATTCCATACGTAATAAAATGTGACTCGGCGATTTAGTAGGATTCGCAAAATGACAAATTGTAATTTGGGATTTGGAAATAGAGTCAAAAGTTGCAAATTCCTCTCTGGCAGGGTCTGATGACGTCACTACTACGAGGATGTACATAAGCATATGCCCATTGCAGTCCAGGACAAAGTACAGGAAAGGAAGAGAGCTACTTCACAGTCCAGTGCATTCCTTGCAAATCATGGCCAGCCAATAGCCACCGCGGGAAGGAGTCAGGAAGAGGAAGCACAAGTTTAGTGAGAAGGAATTTGACATCATTGTAGAACATTGTGTGGTAAGCAAGAAAGGTATGAAGTTCCTCTAAGTCAAAGTGAACAGAAAGCGAGATACAATTGGTGGGATCAAACAGGGATCATCCCACGATGTTAAAGGGTGAGGAGGGGTTTCCTTCGAACTAGGGCTCTCACACACCTAGCAAGCTAGGTGTCATGCTTCATCATATGAGCCTGCCCTCGTCAGGTCGGCGCTGCAATACCCGACGGGCACCCAGTACGGGGCTCTTAGGGGGATCTTTGTTCCTGCCGTTGGGTGCAGTGGGGTAAGGGGCCTAGTGTGTGTAGATGTGAAGGGAGTGAGTTAAAACAAGTCAGTTAGTCCTAACAGTTATTTATTCAAGAAGGTAAACTGCCTGATTAAAAAATGGGAGAGTGGCGGTTTCGGCGGCAGGGTAGGTCATGAGAGAAGCGTTTATTGAACGCTGGACACAATCTGGTGTCCTTTATGACCGCCGGACACTGTTGAAGTCTACTTTAGATAACAGTTATGGTCATTTACCTGAGAACGTGGTAGGTAGTTTTGCCCTTACCACGTTGTTGTAGATAGCGTTTTCCTGGTCCTGAAGAAGTGCCTTGATCCTCCTGACACCCAGGGCACGAAACATGTTGACCGACAGAGTAGGGCGTACTTATCTAGATACATAGCCTCTAGTTTACCGCCACTCTCCCATTTTTTAATCAGGCAGTTTACCTTCTTGAATAAATAACTGTTAGGACTAACTGACCTGTTTTAACTCACTCCCTTCACATCTACACACACTAGGCCCCTTACCCCCACTGCACCCAACGGCAGGAACAAAAGATCCCCGCTAAAGAGCCCCGTACTGGGTGCCCGTCGGGTATTGCAGCGCCGACCTGACGAGGGGCAGGCTCATATGATGAAGCATGACACCTAGCTTGTAGGTGTGTGAGAGCCCTAGTTCCGAAAGGGGAAACCCCTCCCCTCACCCTTTAACATCGTGGGATGATCCCGTTTGATCCCACCAATTGTATCTCGCTTTCTGTTCACTTTGACTTAGAGGAACTTCATACCTTTCTTGCTTACTGTACCCGTTGGGCACGTATGCTGGACCTCTCTAAACTTGCCCCTCTGTCCCTCTCCTTGGAAACAGAACATTGTGTGGCCCATTATTGTTATGGCACCTGTCCAAGTCAGGTACAGGCGTTGGCTCTTGAGCATCATTCATCCTGTTTCCTGTGTTAGCTCCGACCATTGGTCCCTTCCACGCACCCAAATTTCATTATTCAGGGCCGCCAAACTTCAGACTATCCTTTGATAGGTTAGAAGCGGTTTTTATACTTCTCTTCCTTTGTGTTCCATCTTCCCCAGGGACCCGATTCGAAAAGACCCAAACCCTTCCAACAACAAAAGGAAACCATGCTCGACCTCTCGCGAGATTTCACAAGACTTTGAAGGCTCACACAAGTTCAGGCAGCCATCTTGAGGGCGGGTGTATAAAAAATATGGTCTCTGCCTCGTTTGGCTTGTGGGCTGTATATGGAAGACGGAGGCTTGGGAGATCTTTTTCCAACAACTTACCTATCTCCTTCCAAAGCTCGCCATACTCAGAGAGCTCTTCTTGGCATCATTGGAGGCTCATCTTGGACCTTTGGACAAGGAAAGAAGAAGGAGAAACTAGTGAACTCCGAACTTATTGAAAAACGTGCGTGTAACGATTTGCTACTACACAGGTTAGTGAAACAAGTCAGTACTAGTTGTTGTTCTCTTCGGACCCCAGTTGGGACTCGCCGTTTTCCTCTAACAAGTTTTGTCATGTGCCAGCACCTGGTGTTTTAAGGTAATCCAGGTTTTAAGGCCTACTTAGGGAAGGTGGTGTGGGCTACTAATGACCATTCGCTGGCACACAATAATAACACTCATTAAATAATTGTCCAGTCAGTGGTTTTTCTTTAGAAAAGGAAAAATACATTTATTACACACACATTACTAAATACTATGCATTCCTTTATAATTATATACTTCAGGCAGATTAGAAAATACCTCTGACACTCTGAAATCCCATTTCACCACTAAAGGTTCTTGACCCCCAAAATCACATTACCCTTTTACCTACACCAAATAACACATCACAATATAGTGTCACTTTAAATAAACAGGCCTATTGGCTTTGTTAAGTGGTTACAGCAGCAATATATCTGGCAAGCCTATTGGCTTTATCAAAGGTCACCACGTTATAAAAACCAATAACAACATGCTAAGAAACCTGTCATTATATCACCATAGTTATAACCATGTTTAGATGCAATCATTATCAATAAAGCATTTATAACATTCATGATAAATCACCCTCACCCTCACATTGTTATTAAAGCATTGGAAAATCAACATAACATGTCTGAGTCTTCCTTTAACACATTTGGTCCACATAATAAGCAGGCATACAACCAACCCCTAGAGAGTACTGCACTCCCAGCTGAAAAGCATAAGCTCTAGCCTTAGGAGTGCTTGATAACAAATGGTGAAAAGCCTGGGAGATCATGCTTTTAAATGGACTTTGTGGGGGGCTGAGATATCAAGGAGTACGTCCAAGCATGTCCCATGTGTGCCTGCTATAAAACCACCTCCCAGACCCTCTCCAAGGGACTCCTACAAACTTTGTCAATTCCCCCTGGGCCTTGGCCTACCCGTCTCCAACAAGACAAACATAATTCTAGAGGTTGAGGATCTGTTTTCTAAAATAGCCCATTTTATTCCCTTAACTAAATTCCACTTTGTGAAAGAATTAAGTGACACTGTCATCCAGCAAGTTGTAAAATTGTATGGATTACCCTCCAATTCACTTCTAAGTTCCGGCATGCTCTCAGTACCTCTCTGGAAATTGAAGTAGGGTGGTTATCAGCATATCACCCTCAGTCTGATGGGCAGACAGAACGGGTCAACCAATTTATGGAGCAGTTAGTACGTTGTATAATGTCCACCATGACCAGTCAAAAGGACCAGGATCTGCCCTTGGCCGAGTTTAACTACAACAACATTATGCGCTCTGCCACAGGCTACTTCCCTTTCTGTTGTCTAGCAGGAATACATCCCAGAGCACTACCTCTACTAAATCTTAGCGGTATGTCCTTAGTACCATGTGTGTCAGAACACACAGAAAACTTACAGAAAATCTCTCTTTCAGGACAAAGCAGTGGACTCCAATGGTTGCTGGCTGACCTCCCTTGTGGCTACAAAGAGACAATAAGCTGCAAGAGGTCTTTTCCATGGAGTGCCCAGCTGACTAGTAGCAACTGGATCTAGACTGGACATTACTGGTGGCCTCTAAGTGCAGCCTCTGATGTCCTGGGATCTTTAGAAGTGACCCAGAGGAGCTGCAGCGGATACCCTGAAAATTTGGGCCTTAAAAGACTCAGTCAGAAGATAAAATCTTTGACTGGAACCTGGTTGGTGTATCCGAACTGAGTTCCATCATGGTCAGCCTGAAATTGCACCAAGATCCTGGTCTACCACGACAACCTGGTTAGTGTATCCAAAACGCACTCCATCGAGATCAGACGGAAATTGCACCTAGCACCTGGGACCACAGACTATCAGTTTATCTACCGTTGGCATAGGATTTGTATCAAATTTAGCAATTTTGTTCACTTTCCTGAAATCAATACAAAATCTTAATGTAACACCTGATTTGGCACCAAAACTACCAGTGAACACCAGGACCTGTGGGAGTATTCTATAATTCCATCTAGTTACATCGCATCTACATCTTGTTCCAAAGCTCTTCTCCTGGCTTTGGGTACCTATAAGGCCACTGACAAAGCACTACCTGTTACTAAATCATGACGCATCATGTACGTCTTCCCTGGTTTTCCTGAAAAGAAATCTGGGAATTCCCGCAACAGATTTAATTCTGGTTGTTGTGATTCACTTTAATTTCTCACCCAACACTAGCTCACTATAGGTCATTATCCACATCGGAGGTAACTCTATTCCTAACGTATTATTATAAGTTTATTTTCAGTGAAAGGAAGAAGGATTAACATCCTGTCCCCCCAGTTTGAGTTTCTGTAGTTTGGTATGTTTATCATAATTTCCCTTCTGCTTCATTTGCCGGTCCTTCAAATTTTTGTGTACTTGGTATCATGCGTTATTCAGTGTGCTCTTCACACTAAGTGCATATTCCAGAATGTTATGGCTCATCTTCCTGATCTTCCAAGTGTTTCTTAGCCATATCCAACAATGTCCTGGGTTCTTGTCCAACAACTACTTCAAAATGAGAAAACCGTGTTGACTCTTGAAGATGACAGTGAATGGCATACCACACCAATGGTAACATCCTGTCCCAATCTTTCCCATTTTATTGTTCCATTTTCCTTAACAAGGATATAAGAGTTTCGTTATATCTTTCAATTAAACCATCTGTTTGAGGATGTACGAATCTGATGGACACCTAATAACTGACATATGCCTCATGAGGCAGGATGTAAATGGTGTGTCCTAATCTGTCAAACTTTCTTCGGAAAACCTACTCTTGCAAAAAAAAAAGATCATGGAGCTACCCATTGGCGCTGTCTCATGCTGGGCAAATAATTGCCTCTGGATATCTAGTGGTATAGTCTACTAAGACTAGAAAATATTGGTTGCCTTTGGAGGATGAGGTTAGTGGACCTACCAGATCCATCCTTACTCATGTAGTGTCTATCACTGGTAGGGGCTGAAGTTGAGCTTTTTTCATGATTTAGATTACACAGCTGAAATTTACTACATTGTTGATAGTGTTTTCTGAGATCTGAAAAAACCCCGGGTCAGCAAAATGTTCCCATCATATAATACTCAGTTTTGGCCGGACCATAATGCCCTCCCCCTACTTGATCATGGGTTAAACATAATACTTGCTCTCTGAACGGTAGGCAGATCATTAGTTGCTTCATATGACCCCTATCACTGATTATATATAGCAATCCATTACATATAAGGAAATATGCTCCTACCTTCTCAGGATCGACAATGTCAACCACCTGCTGCAAGGTATGTTTCAGGGAAGAATCTTCTCTCTATTAAACTCTGGAACTCCTGTGTGTCTCCCATTTGAATTTTGTAGATAACAATGAGCAATTAGCGGTGTCCGCGGAGTCTGAAACAAATACAGGCCCTGCGGGGGGCGTGGCCGGCAGCCGATGGAAATGGCCGCCGACTAGAGAAGCTCGGGGCGTCCGCAGCCTTCCTTGATTATCCGTATAGTAATCCGCAGATGAATCATCTACAAACCTAAGAGACGGCGTCGGTAGGTGACGGGCTTCGATCTAACTGCCCGCGGTGTTAAAAGTCCCAAAATTGAAAGAGTTATGCCGTAAGAAGCGACCGTGGCCTGCACAACACGCCGCGGCCGGGGCCTCAAGTGATTCACAAGCCCAGAAAGACAGAGGCTACTATTTCCCCCCGCTGAGAGCAACCAGGGCGGCAGCACAGACGGCATATGGGAGCGCGGCTCGATGGAGTGACGGGCGGCGCTGCATGAGCCTGGTGAAGTCCTGATCCGGTCTGGGGAAGCACCAGGAGCCGTGCCCGAGACGCCATGCACCGGCCTCACATAGTGAGGATCGAGACCGCGCATGGCCCGGCTGCAGTGAGCCGACAGAAGGTATGTTAGCGCATAGGCCTGAATAGCGCTGAGAGGCAGGCCCTAGTACCCGGCGGAACCGCAGACCGCCCAGCAGCGACTAGAAACAACAGCCCCCCTCATGTAGATGACGAGGACCCACTGCCAGGCGCGCTGCAACTCGATCTTGGCAGGGAAGGGCCCCGGCCACAACACGCCATTAATTCAACTGGGAAACAGACCAGACTGCAGGGGGTAACAAGAACAGTGGTCTCCCATACCCCACGGGACCAGCGCTCACCAATACCAGGAAGGAGTGGATAATCACCACAAAGATACTCGTGGAGGAAAGAGGCCTCCACACAATACCTGTACAGCGGGGGAAGGGTGCAAGCTCGCCCACAATACAGAATAGTTCAACACGATAACCGAGTGGCGCAGCCCCTATAAGGAACCCATCGACATTCAAGAAGGACAGTGCAATAACCTGGGTGTAGGAAACCCGAAAGGCCGCGTGCGACTGTTCTTCTCACTGGCAGGCAGCGGTGAGTACTACCACCTATATCTCCGCCAACAAATATATTCACTGTACACCCGGAACAATGGGAGGACGGGGCCAGCGCGTCACACACCAAACTAAACTTGACAAATACGCCTGTAGTAAATCAAACCAGGAGCCACCGGACCACACTGCGACCTCCGTAGAAGACCGCAATGCAATGGAAGAGAAAGAAGTCACGTTACAAGACATAATGACCACGCTAACTAAAGTGCATACGTCCTTAGAGTCCAGAATAGACACTGTCGCTACAGAACTCACACTAATCCGTGCAGATTTCCAAAAACTGAGCACAAGGGTGACGGACATAGAAACGACGACAACGAACCTCTGTGCAGACACTACCGCCCTTAAACGGCAAATGAAACACCTAGAAACGGAAAACAAAGCTATGGCTGCAAAACTGGACGACTATGAAGGACGTTCTCGGCGCAATAACGTTCGTATCGTAGGTGTGCCAGAAGGAACAGGAGGGCCAGCAATCGACCTATTTGTAGAAGACCTTATTAAGAACTACCTGCAACCTCTAGGTCTCTCCAATTATTTCTCAGTCGAAAGAGCCCACCGCATCCCAGGAGGTAGGCCTAAGCCAGGTGCACCCCCTAGGCCCATACTGGCCCGAATTTTTAATTTTCGAGACCGGGACCTCATTCTTCAGACAGCCAGAGTGGCCCCTCCGGTACGGTACGAACAGAGTACAATCTCCTTCTTCCCCGACTACACGGCCGCAGTAGCAAAACAAAGGCGCAACTTCTTTGCAATAAAGAAAGAACTGCGGGCTCGCAAGCTCAAATATTCAATGATGTTCCCCGCGAAGTTAAGGGTGGTGGCAAACGGGAAAGTGTGGTTTTTTACAACGCCGGAGGAGGCACAAGAATGGCTTGAGGGATGGCGTCAAGTCACTAATCATGGAAGAGCCGGGAAGGACTACGGACGACAAGCGTCAAGTGCGCCACAGTCAGAACTGCGAGGAACAGTGACCACAAACGAGGGCCCCGATAGAGAGGACTAAACAGATAAAGGGCTACCTCCTATTAGAGACTAATTGCCTCAGATGCAACCTATCGAGATGTCATATACACATACGTAACAACGCTGAGACGATCTCACCATCAACAAAAAGGCCAGGAAAGTAAAGGCCAACAGCCAGATGCTCATTGACGCCCAACGCAACCTCAGAAGCGCCTAACGGCACTTACAGAGTAACCCTTATGAGTGAACAATATGGACCCGTGGTGTTCGCGACTAAAACTGTGGATTCATGGACAACTGCAAAGATGTTGTATAACAGATAAGAGGATGTTCTGGGGAGGGTACCGGGGAGGTCTCCCCCCTACAAAGGTATTGGGAAATGGGTATTAGGCACTCTGCAATGTTGGGGAGGCGGGTAGTTTTCAAACTGTCATGCAGGGAGGCAGGGAGGGGGTGGGACGAATGCTTAATTTTACTAGTTCTAGTTTATTTTTTCTTTATTCTATTTTACGGTTTATGGTACGACTTTTAGACACTCGAAAGAGACCTATGTCTCGAGATCAGAATAAAGACTCCACCTCCGATAATCCCAATGCAGCACACAACTACACACCCTAGCCACACCGCTGCCTCGCCCACACGTATTCAGCACCTACCACTGATCTCATGGAATGTGAATGGCCTCAGAGATAAATTAAAGAGAGGATTGGTGCTATAATATCTTAAGCGCAAGGCACCAGCGGTTGTACTGCTACAGGAGACCCACCTAGTCGGGACAACTAGTAGGGCCCTCGACAGATGGGGCTTTAAACTGGTAGTCCATTCCGAATTCACATCAGGCTCTCGAGGGGTGGGGATCTTAATTAAGAAACAATGCCCACTCATCATCAAGCATACGCAAACAGATGAGCAGGGTCATTTTGCAGCCGTCTCATGCCAATGGGAGGGACGATTGATCAACATCGTGACAGTATATATCCCCCCAGCACTTCACTCGCTAGCATTCCCGGCGCTTAGCGCATTTCTACTCCGACTTCCAGAGGGAGAACTTATAATGGGGGGCGACTTTAATGCGACCCTTGATGATACTTTAGACCGAACGCCCCCCCGGCAACAACACCGAACGCACTCCAACTTAGCAGACTTCCTTGACACGATAGGCCTAGTGGACATCTGGCGTTCACAATTCCCACAAACGAGACAATATACATACCATTCAGGCGCGCACAACAGTCTCTCTAGAATACATTGTGTGCTGGCACCAGCGGACTGTGTAGGGAGATTTGAAGGTATGACACATTTACCATGGGGAATATCGGATCACTCCCCCATATTTGTTAAATATACACGGAACACGTCAACACAATGTCGTAGATTCCCGATATACCCAGGCTATCTCAAAAACCCCAAGATCTGGAAAGGTCTGACCACGGCCACAAAACACTACTTTAGCGAAAACGAACCCTCGGCCCCTTCGCCCCTCACTCTCTGGGAGGCATACAAGACCGTTCTTCATGGGCAGGCCATTTCGCTGATCACAGACCACAAAAGGGAAAAGGCAAGAACGGTGTCGACACTTGAGCAAGAACTGAATGCATTAGAATCACTACACTCTCAAGACCCCTCAGACGTAAACACACACCGACTTCATCTCAAAAAACAAGAATATAAAGAATACTTATGGGAAGACACGAAAACCCAGTTAACTGCCACGCTCCATACAATATACGAAGTAGGGGATAAAGCCGGCAGGCTCCTGGCTTGGCTTGATAAACGGGAACGAGCAGACCGATGGGTGGCAGAACTCCAGTGCACCACGGGAGAAATTGTAACAGACCCCCAAATAATAGCAGACACACTGGCGCTTCACTATGCCAGTGTGTACACCCCAGCGGCCACAGTACAGCAGGAGGAAACGGAGGCATTCCTCCGAGACATCCAGCTCCCCACACTCACAGAAACACTACTACTAGAAACAGAACTCACAACTGAAGAACTAACGATAGCGATAGGAAATATACAGTCGGGAAAAGCCCTAGGGCCTAACGGCATCCCCATAGAATTATATAAACGAAGTGCAACCACAGTCACCCCACACCTATTGAAAATGTACAACGCATGCCTAGAAGCGGGAGAGCTCCCTAAAGACCAAAGAATAGCGACAGTGTTGGCCATCCACAAACCTGGGAAGCCGGCTCGGGAATGTGCCTCTTATCGGCCCATCTCCTTAATCAACGCGGAAGACAAGATCCTGGCCAAAACGTTGGCCAACAGACTGACACCTCACCTAGCTAAACTAATACACCCGGACCAATCCGGGTTCATGCCGGGCAGGAATACAGCCCTAAATCTAATGCGCCTACACAATGTAATAGGGCACAAACACACGATACAAGAAGAGGCCATAATACTGACTCTTGACGCCCGTATGGCCTTTGATACGGTCGAGTGGCCTTTCCTTTTTGCTGTTCTCACGCGGTTGGGATTCGGGCCTAAGTTTTGCTCATGGGTAAGATTACTGTATACAAAACCTCTTGCCCACGTAGTGGCAAATGGGCATATCTCCAGAGAATTCCCTTTAGGACGAGGCACAAGACAGGGCTGTCCACTATCACCGCTCCTTTTCGCCCTCGTGCTGGAACCATTAGCAGCCTGGATAAGGCAGGATCCGGTTATTCGCAGGCTTCGCTGGACAGAGGGATGGGAAGATCGCATATCCCTATATGCAGATGATATTCTCTTATATATGGCCTCCCCCAAACGCTCACTGCATAGACTCCTGAATATATGCGACACATATGGGAAGCATTCAGGGTACACAATCAATTGGAGCAAATCAATTCTTTATGTTCTGAAGGGCCCGCCACCGATGCTACATAGAGGGTGCGCAGTGAAGATAGTGGAGAATAGTTTCAAATATCTGGGGATTCATATTACTTCAGAGTCAGAGGACTTCATGACCCTAAATCTTCTAGAGCCCCTAAAGAGACTGCGTAGAGACACCAAACACTGGCAATTCCTACCATTAACACTGCTAGGAAAAGCGCGCTTTTCAAAATGATGGCACTCCCTCGATTTCTTTACGCTCTGCATAATACCCCGTTCTTAGTTCCCCCATCCTACTTCCGAGCAATAGAGGCAGAAGAGACCAAACTCCTTTGGAATGGAAAACCAGCCCGGATAGCATTGGCCAAATTAGTTAGAACTTGGTATGATGGCGGCATTGCGCTCCCAAGTATACAAACGTATTATTGGGAGTCCCAATTGACCGTAATAAATCAATGTCTCCATGTCTCTCATACCGACCCGGCCTATCACCTGGATAGACTTGTTTTGGGAAAGGGAGGGATCAACCGAGCACTATATAACAAAAACCAGAAGACGACCCTACTGGGAGCGACAAAACAGACGATTCGTATCTGGCATACAGTACTTGGAAAGCTAGGCTGGGACAATAAGATCACGCAGGCAACGCCCCTCTGGGAAACTGGCAAGCTAGGCACACTACGCAACAGCAAAGGGTTCAGGCAGTGGGACATCATAGGACTATCGAAGGTGGGAGATCTTTGGGCCAAGGGAAAAGTAATTCCGCTCACCCAACTCCAAGACCAATACGAGACGGCACCTACGGAAAGGTTTCGCTATCTCCAGATCAAGCACTCACTGGAGGCTGTCATCCCACCTGACACCGTCCTTCCTGAAGCTTCCCCATTAGAAGACAGACTTGTGACAGAACAAATGGACAAAAAAGCCACATCCCTAACGTATCGTAAAATTATTAACAACCATCCTGACCCCACACAGCCTCTCCGGGATAAATGGCAGAAAGATGTGGGAGAATAAGACGAGACGGATTGGCAAGAGGCATTAGAATCCCCGAGAGAGGTGGCGATCTCCTCTAAATTGCGCCTTGTGCAACTTAAAGTGCTCCATAGGATCCACTACACCAGGGTAACACTATGCAAAATAGGAAAGACCGACAGTCAACTCTGCTTGCGGCAATGTGGAGTAGTAGGTACATTTTATCACACGTTATGGGAATGTCCAGAAATAGCGACATACTGGGTGGCAGTTATGTCCACAATAACAAGAGTGAGTGAGGCCCCTGTACCACCAGAACCTAGGCGATGTCTGCTAAATATATGGGATGCAACGGACCTTAATGCCACGGCACAAACCTGGGCGACACTGGGTAGGACAATAGCTAAGAGAAACATTGGCAGACACTGGGGGGCACGAAACACTCCCACTGTAAAAGATTGGGGCAAGGACATGGATATGGTTATGGTGGCCGAAAGGGCTGTGTACATACATAGAGGGTGCCCCAAAAAGTGGGAACGATTGTGGGGAAAGTGGAATGTTTTCAGAGGTGGCATATGTACCATACCCACCGTGGAGTCTTCATTGGAGGACAGTTAATGAGCCAGGGAGCGGCGAATGTTTCAGTCCTGTAAATATACTCATGTACTAAAAAACACACAAGTACTACTGTAATGAAGTAATGTATAAGAATGTGTAATTTGTAAAGGTTTCAATGATTACTGAAGATAAAAGTGTAAGTCATGTACCAAATAAAAAGAGTTTAAAAAACAAATACAGGCCCTGCCCGCCCTACTTAACCTGCCTTTTCTCTTGCTTAGTTTTCCTGGGTTTTGCCTGAAAAGGGAGCCTTACACAACCAGTGGCATTTTCCCTCTACTTTTAGTTGTTCTTGAAAACAACACTCAAAAATGGAATTGTCTGTTCCTATTGTTAAATCTTCCAGGAGAGTAGAGATCACTCCTACTCTTAATTGGAAACTTTGTTTTCCTATTGCCAAAGAAATGACTACCATTTTATACATCTTGGTATCCCCATGTACACAGGTGATTTGTATTCCTCTCTTTTCCTTAATAAACTCGGGTCATATCCACTTGGATTTCACCACAGAGAACTTATATCCTGTATCCAACAGCACCTTTACGGGTAGTCCTCCCAAAAGTTCTACTTTGGTATACCCTGTCGAGGCTTCACCCACACACAATACATGTGCCTTAGAAAACCTGATGTCCATAGGTTTGAGATTTTGTTCTTTGTGTGGACAGACTCCAGTTATATGCCCACGTTCCCTGCAATTAAACATTGAGGACCCATTGTTCCAGACATCTTCCTGTCCCTGTTGCTGGGGAAACTCCTTTTCAAGAATTTTAACTACAGCCTTAGGGGAATTCCCTCATTGTGTGGAGCTACCCCTTGTATACAGACAGAACCCAAGGCGAGTATGATAAGCAAACTAAAGATCAATAGCATCACTCAGAGACACCCCAGAGTGTTGTTTGATCCAGGTTTAAGTACCAGAGGGCAAAGTGTCCACACATATATCAAAATAGATGTTTACAGTAACTTCTTCCATCGTGGTGGTAGCAGATTGCAACCATCTGTCCCCCAAGTCCATAATCTTAAAACATATTGCTCTAGGGTTCTTCCCAGAGACTCATTTCACTTCCAGTAACCTTTACCCGTCAGTGTCCAAGTCCCACCCCAAACATTCCAGGATAGCTTTCTTTAATTTGGGATATGGGTAGGTCCTGCAGGAATGGCTGCTTTATATGCAACTTACAAGTCCCACAAGAGTAATAGAGAAATGTATTGGCCCCGGTGTTCCAGAGACCAGGCCGCATTTGTGGTTACCCTTTTAAAGTTGACAAAAAAGAAATAAGGGTCTTCCCCCGCCTGATATTTTTGGAGCACTGAGCACATTACATTAGGGTGCACCCCGAGTGGGACGGGTATGCCCAGACGTGGGTCCCGTGCTCTCCATGCCACTGGAGTCAAGCTATCCTGGCTGATGAGGGCTGAAAGCCCGAAACCGGTCCTAGGATGCTTGTTTCCAGTCCAGGGAGGGCCTGGCCTGGCAGTTCGGGCTGGACTGTTCCCATTGGGCACAGGGTCAAGACTGATTTGCATATGGCTGGGTCCAAACTGGAATGGCATGGTGAGCAAAAAAACGATGGATTTAGGCCCAGATCTCTGTACTGGGGTGAATGTATGACATTGTTCTGCATTCTGTCCATCAATTGTTCTTTTTGCATTTGGCACCCTGGCACTGGCCAGATCATCCATTAATATTAAGATAGCCGAGTCCTGGAATTGCTTGTTGCTAGAAGTTAGGACTGCCTGATCTCTCAGAGCTGCCTGGAAGTTCTCTTTGTTCTTCTGGGCCACTTGCTTATTTAGTTCCACCACTAGTTGAAGGTATCTCTGGCCTTCGTATAATTGCGGCATCATATACACAAACATTATGGGCTGGGACATGTTGGTCAGTCCCACTTTTGACACCACGTCTCACTGCCAATTACCAGATACCAAAAGATGTGATATAAAGTTGCTTTATTTAGTCACTCCTAGATTCTTAAAATTGGCCCAGTAGGGTAATCCCCTGTTTTTGCAGTTCCCCAGTCCTCAATCCCTTCTGGTTCAAGTCTCAACTATATTCCTTGTCACACCGGTTAAGAACAGACTTCGGGCACTTACTGGTCCTTCTACTGACCGATGGCCTCCAGTAGATGGGTGTTTCCCCAATCTCTACCTCAGAAAAAGCAAAGAGTACAGTGTACTTTGTGGGATGCTAAATTGCGGTCATCCTCTCCATTGAACCTAGTGGGAAACCATCACCACCCACCACCTAATTGATGCTTTGGGACCCCCCTACACATTTTTGCCAATTATGCAAATCTCTATGTACAAATACACCTCACCCCAAAGTGCCTCTTCAGCACCCCTTTGTGCCTGAATTATCAGTGTGTTCCCATACTCCGTTTTAGTGCCCCTAGCTGCTCACCAGCCACCAGGACTTGCCAGAGGCCACAGTTCGGCATTGGAACTGTGGCATTAGGGGACACAGTGGCCCTCTCCTCCTGGGGCTGTTCAGAGGTGTTTCTCCACTTGGCCTGCCTCCTGTGGTTGTGGTAATTCCCTTGTAGCGGCTCTTCCACGGATGCCATCATCCCTGCCGACCTTTGTCTCCTGCACTCACTGTCTCTATTCCACAGTCCTATCTCACTGTAGACGACATTCCTTGCTTCTTCTTCCTTCAAATCCCTCTCTGTAATCACGTCAGTTCCTTTCCTATACATTTGCAGTAGTTGACCGTCCTTTTAATTTACTTTTGCAGTGGATCACAGCTGAGGAACACATGGTTGATGGAACTGGATATATAATACACATTATTATCAGTTTCTCAAAAATGTAATCAAAACAACTTTGAAAGATTTTACATTAATTTATGTTTTACTGGTATTTTCCAGCCTTCAAAAGGCCCCAGGACTGTGCGCCACGACGAAGTGAAACAGATTGGCAAGATTAAGATTTATTGCACAAAACATTTTAGTGTAAACATCTGCCAAATCCTGAACAACCCTACCTAGTTTTGCTGTGAGGGGTGGGGGGTCATGCCTTCAGGGGATATGCATACGCTTTTTAATTATCAACCAATATGGCTCTATTAGAGTACTTGGATGTGAGGAACACGGTTCTTTCATGTCAAACATCAGACACCGCCAGTAGACCATTTAACTGGTCAAACATCAGACACCGCCAGTAGGCCCTTTAACTGGTCATCCATCAGACACCGCCAGTAGGCCCTTTAACTGGTCATCCATCAGACACCGCCAGTAGGCCCTTTAACTGGTCATCCATCAGTCACCGCCAGTAGGCCCTTTAACTGGTCAAACATCAGACACTGCCAGTAGGCATTAAACTACAGACACTGCCAGTAGGCCCTTTAACTGGTCAAACATCAGACACCTCTAGTAGGCATTAAACTACTTGCATTCCTCATGGCCGTGGAGTAGAGACTGCTACGGAGACTGATCCTCAGAGGGAAGATGCTCGGCATGTGATATGCAGCAGCACAAGCTGCAAACATATTATTTAGGCACTGGGCTGGTGGGGTGTCTTTTTGAAGTGGTACTGGACTCAGGACAGAACCACTGGCCCTTTTATCTCATCCCACGAGACATAATGCTTTTCGTTTTTTAAGACAATGAGAGTTGGAAGTTTTCCCATCTCTAAATATGCGTGGGGGGTTGGCAGAATCTCTCAATGACAATATTATATAATGCTTCACGCAGAAAAACCATCAACCGCCCCTGCGTATCTCTAACAAATGTGCAGTGCCAATAGTATGGCTCCGTCCTAGACCTCCGCTGGTAGGGGAATGGATGTAGGACATTTGTGAATGGGCAACAGCGGAAAGGGTACGAATGAAGATGGTTCGTAAAGATGAAAAGCTAAAGAAGACCTCCATGCATGGTATCAAATGTTACAGGATCTTAAGGGGGAGCAGGACACGGGGACCCAGGAGTCTACTCACTGGATGGGGGCTACGCCACACAAGGGAAGTTAGGATATGGGTGCAGCACGATACAAGCCTGACATTAAGGAAGAGTGTATAACAACCATGCAAAAACCCATTATAGCCGGGATTCTAGTTGGGAGGGGAGGGGGAAGAGTGGTAGGGAAGGACATACCCAAGTTAGGATTGGCATAATGTTTGTAAGCCACGGAGGGGTGTATCAGAGATACACATGACATCAATGGAGGGGATACTGATGGAAACTTGGACTCCCCCTATTCAGATCTCATGACTTGTACAGATCATGTTTTGCAAGGTTGAAGATGATGGGACTGAACCCGATGGGATGATGGATAATGGGGAATAGGGGACCGCTTTGATGTCTCAACATTTGGCTGTAACATTGTCCTTATGAAATTTAAATGCCAATAAAGTTAACTTAAAGAAAAACGATCCTGAAATGTGCAGCATTATGCCGCATAATATGCCTTTTCTAGCCGCATACTTTAGTCAATCCCCGGTATCTGTAGGATATACAATCAGGGAGTGGGTCTTTTGCAAATAGTTCCTCAAACCCACAAACCTGCTCTAAGTCTCTGATGAAGGTATTAGATCAAAAAGGTTCCTGGATGAGGGGCGCGGCTTCGTAGCCGACTAAGATGGCAGCTTCATAGCGGAGCTCTCGCCCTCGTGAGCAGAAATACCCCATTATCCGCCCAAATATCTGTCCCTGCTGATGCAGAAATAAAGGTGTAGAGTAAAGGCAAACCCGGAGGACACAGATGAGCCGAGCATAGCTCCGGAGCACTGCTGAAATGGTGAGACGAGGTGCCGGCAGAGGAGGGCATACGAGCGCCGACCGTTACGTGATTCCAGGCCCGGGGCAACGAGGGCGCTCAGGACAGCAGAGACGGGCCCCCATCCACCCCCAAGGAAAGCGGTGAGTGGGTAGCGGACAGAGGGAGTGCGCCCATCGTCAGGGCCTAGCGAGACGAGCCCCGGGAGAGGGGCGGGGAACTGAGAGCGCGAGGCCAAGCGCCGGGCCCCAGAACCGGCTGAAGACACGGGAGACAACACCAGGGTCCTCGAGCCAGACCAATATAGGAGGAGGGAGAACGTTGCATGGAGAGGCCCTTGCAAGACGGCAGGTGTGCACAGCGAGATCCCCAAACAGACGCAGAAAGGAAGCAATTGAGCTGGCCGAGGGGCACCGGAGCCGGCCCATAACCGGTGGCAAGTGATTGGGGCATTCATTTAGCACAAAGGCAAGCAGGAGAAAGCACTGGTGCCCACCTGGCAGTTCCATCGAGAGGGCTGATCAGAGGCTGAATCCTGGTGGCAGGGGTAAATGAACTCCGGCGACCCAGAAATTGCAAACCCCCCCTCCCTCCAAAGATCACAGGCTGCACTGCAGCCCCTGCCACACGCCACTAGCAAAGAGACCCGTCATATGGTGCAAACAGCGGGGTGCCGGTGGGCCACGAGCGGAACACCCGGACCTCCGGCAATCGAATTTGGAACTGTACTGTCAGCAAAGCGGGACCGGGTGGGAGCAGTAAGCTCCACTTGAAGGTGGATTCAGAATAAAGGGAACAAACAAGAACCAATGACCGCCCGCCTCCCTTAAGGACTATATTAGGGACTGGCCTGTACAAACTGCCCTGCTGAGTCTGCAGAGGGGGACCTGCCGGGCCACGGGTCCCCCCCCCCTGGGTATGAGTCGCATCTAGGCAATTGAGAAGGGAAGCCGGGGACAGTGAAAGAGCACCCAAATATGCAACGAAGGGGCGCAAAAGAAGCTACCACGGGGCAGTGCTCCCGCATGAACCCCAAAGGACAAGCAGGGACCCAATCTAATAAAATGGACAAATACGCGGTCCCAAAACAAGTGATGAGTACCCAGGACCAACGGACAGACGAACTCGCAGAACCCTCTCTAAGGGCCATCATGGCAGCAATCGCAGATCTGAAAGGGTCGATCGAACCCAAGCTAGACGCGGTGACCCTGGATGTAAACCTTCTGCGGGCCGATCTACACAAAAAATAAAGTCAGAGCGGCAGAGAATGAAGTAACGAATTTACAGTCCAGCACAAAGCGCCTAGAGGAGCAAGTATTAACCCTCACGAAACAGCAAGAGATTATGGCTGCGAGACTGGAGGAGCAGGAAGGGAGGGTGCAACGGAATAACATCAGAGTGGTGGGGCTCCCAGAAGGCGCAGAGGGTCCAGGTGTGGACCTATTCTTGGAAGACCTGATACAACATCTAAAACCAAAGAGACTCTCCAATTATTTTACAATAGAACGGGCACACAGAGCCCCACTCCCTAAGCCAAAGCCGGGTGCACCGCCCAGAACGATAATAGTTCGGATCCTCAATTTCCGAAACAGGGATGCTATATTGCAAGCGGCCCGCATGCACGGCGACCTCCACTATGAAAATGCAACCATTCGGTTCTTCCCTGACTTCACGTTGCAAGTTCAGAGGCAAAGGCGGACATTCGAGGCGGTCAAGAGGGAACTACACAGCAAAGAGATCAAGTACATGATGCTGTTCCCAGCGAAACTAAGGGTCATTGCAGAGGGAAAGACCTGGCACTTCAATACGGCAGAGGAGGCGTGGGAGTGGCTAAGGGGGCTGGCGGACGGCAGGACACAACTCCCAGCTCGGCCAGCGATGGGGAAGACAGAAAGAACAGCCGCCCAACCCAACAGATGAAAGAACACACGCGGCCAACTGACATGGACAATTGCACGACAGTCTGAAGTGCTGAGAGCGATGCATAGCCAAAACGGTTGCCGGCGACCAGAAGGCAGTTGATGGGTTTGAACATTGCGGTCAAGCATATCCTTTATGAATAAGGGGAAAGACTGAACAGTTATGGGACATACCGCAAAATGGTTAGGGGAGGTATTTAACAGAACACTTTGTTGACAGCAGGGATAATAGACTAAAGGTTTGAAGGGGTGGGGTCAAGCGAGGATGTTCATCTATACTATTAGGCACCGGCCTACCCCGTTTTAGATAATAAAGTTACAGGGGCGACAGGCGCTCTGCAAGTTCGGGAGGTGGGTGGTTAGTTAAACCCACCTAGCAGGGTAGCAGGGAGGGGGTGTTACATAGTTAAGGAATGTGGCGTCGTTTTAGCCACAATGGGACTGTTTATTGTATGTTACAGTATTGTCCGGTTGCAAGACATTTACAGTGGTCAAGATAAGCGGGGAAGTTTCAGCCAGCAAGATGGCCAACATAGATGTTAACGACACCACAGAGAAATTCCCACCGCAGGGCCTCAGAGAGGGGCGGGATGCCAGGGCGATACTAAGCTGAAAATCCAGACCTGGAATGTCAACAGGTTGGGCAAGCGAATCAAGCGTACATTAGTACTACAATATTTGCATAGGGATTCTCTCGACCGAGTGCTATTACAAGAAACGCATCTGAAAGGTAACCACTATAAAGCACTAGATAAGTATGGATATAAGTTGGTGGCGCATGCAGGCTATACGTTGGGGTCGAGAGTGGTGGGAATACTGATGAGGACCACCCTTCCCTTAGCAATAAAGGAGATCAAACACGACCCACTTGGGAGATGCGTGGCCCTCACTGGGACGTGGGAGGAGAAGGTTCTGAACATAGTTTCGATCTACGTGCCACCGGCCATGCATGCAGATACATTGTCGGTACTGGGTACCCTGCTCGTTGACCTCCGCGGGGAATTTTAATATTAGGCGGAGATATGAATGAGACAATGGAACCAGAGAGGGACAGGGAATCGAAGGCAATCAGGGGACGAGGGGAGGAACCGCTACGGGCGTTTGCGGAGGCCATAGAGCTGACAGACCTGTGGCGTCTACACAATCGGCATAAAAGGCAATATACTTTTTACTCAGCGGTGCACGGCAGCTACTCCCGCCTTGACCATATCCTAACACATATAGAGAATTCTGGGCTGTTCCAGGATGCGAAAATTAAAGCACGAGGGATCTCTGATCACTCTCAGATGGAGGTGACCCTCCAGGGTCCACCAAGAACAACGGTATTGCCACCCAAAATAGATCCCTGGGTTTTTAAGAACAAAGATCTAAGCGACCAAATTAGAGAGCGAGCACAACTCTATTTTCAGGAAAACGAAGGGTCTGTAGATTCAACATGCACTCTATGGGAAGCATTCAAACCAGTGATACGTGGACACATCCAAGCACTGCTTCGGGGGCGCAAAAAAGAAAAAGAAAAATCAATGGGACGCCTTAGAAAGGGAAGTAGCTCAGTTGGAAGCAAGAGCGTTAGCAGGGGAAGAAACTGACCCGCCACTCCCACACCAAATCAGGCTCAAGCAGCAGGAAATGAAAGATCTGGCGGAAGATGCGGCGAGATCATTAGCAACGCAAAGGAGACTGTAAGACCTCGGAGATAAGGCTAATAAAATGATTGCGTGGCTGGAAAAGAGAGATAGAGAAAGGAGCTGCGTAGTGGAAATACGAGACTCCAAGGGGGTAATGCAGACGACCGGGGATGGAATAGCGGAGGCTTTTGCCGATTACTTTGAGGATATATATACCTCCAAACCACTTAGAACAAGAGACGACTGCCGAGAACTACTGGTGGACGTTCAGCTCCCTAGTCTAATGGATGGAGATAGGGACGACATAGATAAAGACATCACAGTTCAGGAAGTTGAAGGGGCCATAAGTGACTTACAGGTCGGGAAGGCATCGGGACCTAACGGTTTTCCAGCCGAACTGTATAAGGGTACAGTGGGGGTGGTGGCTCCACACCTGTTGAAAATGTTTGAGGCGGCAAGAGAAAGGGGATGCCTACCTGCAGACCAGCGAACGGCTACGGTAGTGGTGATCCCGAAAGTAGGCAAACCCCCGGAAGAGTGGAGCTCGTATAGGCCCATATCCCTGCTAAACTCAGAGGCTAAAATTCTGGGCAAGGTCTTGGTGAATCGCATACTAAGAGTCGTTACGACTCTGATACACCCGGATCAATCGGGCTTTATGATGCGCCGGAGTACTAGACTAAACCTTAGGCGGTTGTTTGGGGTGATGCATTTGGTCAAGTCCCAGCCGGAGGACAAAGCAGTACTGCTCTCGCTAGATGCACGAATGGCGTTTGACTGTATTTTTATTTATTTGCTAAGTTTTATATAGCGCTGGCTAGACCCGTAGGTATCAGAGCGCTTTACATGAGGATCAGCAAGTTAAAGATTACATAATTACTTCAGTTACAGATTCCAAGTATAGACATCAGAGAAAGATAGGGGGAAGGAAACATAACAGGGAGGCGAGGAAAACAATGTCAGATGTCCGGCTGGGTAGGTGACAGCCGAGGGGGTGAACCAGGGCCAAACTCCTCTGTAGCTGCATAGGACAGCTCCACCGGGCATCGGCCAAGGTTGTTCGGACTCCGCGGTGAGAACAGACAGTCGAAAAACATGATATTACACGATAACATAAGTTATTTTCGCGTTACGTAGCAAAGACAAACGTCTTATGTGGAATGGAAGGTAGAGGGGGAAAGGTAAACAGGGGAAAAAGGAATGCAGATAGCGTCAGGCAGACCAGAGGGGGGAAGGGACTTCAGGGGAAACAAGCAGTCAAAGTGAAAGATAGACAAAACCGTGAAGCACCGTTAAGAACAATGTCCGATGTCCGGCTGGGTAGGTGACGGCCGAGGGGGTGAACCCTAGCCAGACTCCTCTATAGCTGCATAAGATAGCTCCACCGGGCATCGGCCAAGGTTGTTCGGACTCCGCGGTGAGAACAGACAGTAGAAAAACATGAGATTACACGATAACACATTATTTTCGAGTTACATAGCAAAGACAGAAACGGCTTATGTGGAATGGAAGGTAGAGGGGGAAAGGTAAACAGGGGAAAAGGAATGCAGATAGCGTCAGGCAGACCAGAGGGGGGAAGGGACCTCAGGGGAAACAAGCAGTCAAAGTGAAAGATAAACAAGACCGAGAAGCACCGTTAAAAACAATGTCCGATGTCCGGCTGGGTAGGTGACGGCCGAGGGGGTGCACCATGGCCAGACTCCTCTATAGCTGCATAGGACAGCTCCACCGGGTAACGGCCAATGGTACTCGGGTTCAGCGGTAATTACAAACAGATTCGGTTTTTCGCCCATGGGGCATCATCATAGTTCATTCACAGATGTCAGCACTGACGTCCCACGCAGGCCAAATGATGCCGGTTGGTGTCAACCCGATGCAGCCAGTCTTCCAAAGTACCAGTGTTGTCAAATTACTGCCAGTTTTTCAAAGACTACTTGTAAAGCTTGTGGCCTCAGGCATGGTATGAAGAGCACGACTCCTCACATAGGATGGTAGAGGCTCTTAGTATAGTAGAATGACAAACGCCCAGGCTGTAGGCTGAGTGGCACTACCTATCTGTAGTCCTGGAGAGATTTGGGTTTGGTCCTAAATATCAATCATGGGTCCAACTATTTATACGAAACCGATGGCCAGGGTGTGTGTAAACGGCTCGGTTTCCCGCTCCTTTGTTCTGCATAGAGGGACGAGGCAGGGGTGCCCGCTATCCCCCATTTTGTTTGCATTGGCGTCGCTTGCGGCTTGGGTGAGAGGAGACCCAGTAATCACCGGGATAGCGGGAGAGGGGGACTGGGAAGTGCGTATTTCACTATACGCAAATGATATTTTGCTGTATGCCACCAGGCCTAGCTTCACAGTAAGTAGACTGCTGCAAATCTTTAGATTATTCAGTGGCTACTCAGGGTACCAAATTAATTGGGACAAGTCTCTTCTGTTCCAGCTTACGGGAGGGCCAACACTCTTTCTGACTGGGGAGGTCAAACTTAAAACCAAAGACAAATTCAAGTACTTAGGTATTACGATAAGGAAATCAGAATCGGAGTTCCTGGAGGATAACCTAACACCCAAACTGGAACGGCTGAAAAGGGACGTGACACACTGGAGGGCCCTACCAATCTCATTGATGGGAAGAGCGGTGCTCTTCAAAATGATGACACTGCCGCGCATGCTGTATGTCCTGCAGAACACCCCGTATAAGATATCGGACAAGTTCTTTAGCGAGGTAGATAGTGAATTGAGGAAGCTCCTGTGGGACGGGGGAGGTGCTAGAATTGCCTTATCCAAACTCCAGAGGGGAGATATGAATGAGACAATGGAACCAGAGAGAGACAGGGAATTGAAGGCGATCAGGGGACGAGGGGAGGAACTGCTACGGGCGTTTGCGGAGGCCATAGACCTGACAGACCTGTGGCGTCTACACAATCGCCATGAAAGGCAATATACTTTTTACTCAGAGGTGCACGGCAGCTACTCGCCATTCCAAATATCAAAAAATACTATTGGGCGTCTCAGTTGGTGCCAATTAACGAGCGGATTTACGCAGACAGGGATGACCCAGCTTATAGAGTGGACCAACTAGGGATGGGGCAGAGGGGCTACCCAGGGGCGTTGTATCGTAAAACCGCAAACAAGCACATGCCCCTACATACGCAAAACAGTGGTTAATGTTTGGCAGAAAGCCACTAACTTCCTGGGGTGGGACAATAGACTAACGCAAAGAACCCCACTGTGGGATAGTGACATGTGACGAGAAGTGGGATCACTACAGGGATTCCAAAAATGGAAACTGATATAGTCCACCTGGAGGATGTGTGGAGAGGTCCGGCAATAATCCCATTTGAAGACCTACAAAAAGAATACCATTTAACAGACTCAGAAAGATACAAGTACATTCAATTGGGACATGCACTCAGACGACATTTTAGGGAAGGAGAACAGCTCCCAGAATATAGTCCATTGGAGGACCGACTTTTGCTAGACCCGATCACAGAATAAGCCATATCCTCGATATATAGAAAGATAACAGCTAATGCACCTGACCCACTGAGGGCATTGCGAGAAGCTTGGGAAACAGACATCAGGTTGCTGGAGGATGATGACTGGTCCGAGGCACTACAAAGGCCGAGGGAGGTAGCGATTAGAGCGAGATTCCGGCTGGTCCAATTGCAGATCCTGCACAGATCTTACTCTACTGGAGTGCTGCTGTGCAAGTTAGAACGGGCCCCCACAGACTTGTGTGTAAGAGGCTGCAACCATAGAAGCACATTCTTTCATATTATTTGGGAATGCCCAGCAATACAGCAATTCTGGAGAAAGGTAATAAGGGTTATGTCCGAGGTCATGGGGCAGGAAGCCCGAGCAGAGCCCAGATGTCACATCCTATGTGTAACAGACGATCAGGCTTGGCAAAGATATCAAAAGATTTGGCTAATGGTGGCAGCAATGGTAGCTAAAAGAAATATTGCTAGAGTGTGGGGGCGAACCTCCCCCCAGGGATAGGGCAATGGAAGACCGACCTAGACTGGTGTGCTACCGAAAGAGTCGTTTACGAGAGTAGAGGCTGCCCAAGGAAATGGGGGAAAATATGGAACCGTTGGGTGGACTATAGAGGCCTAGGAAACTTGGGAGGGGAGGAAGGGAGGGGACCAAGAGTTAGAGATACAGGTGATGTGAACATTATCCAATAAGTGTATTACAATAGTAGATGTCAGAATGTATGTCAGAATATTTGAAAATAGACTTGTAATGTAACCCGGTTGAGGTATGGTCAATACTTCTGTGTCTGAAACAATGTACGTTATAACCAACAGTGGCTAGCTTCTTGACAATGACACCATGGCTCCTGTAAATGATCAACTGTACACTACAACTGACAAAAAAAATAATAAAAAGACTTTTAAAAAAAATAAAAAGGTTCCTGGGCCCTCACCACCAGAGGTCAGTCTTTTTGCCGTGCTGCCAGAGGGAGTGGGAAACTGCTGAAGTCCCCAGAAAGTTACATTATCTTACCCGTGAGTTCTAGAGATGCGGTTTTTCCAGTTGTTCTTGCCTGCAATATACTATTCAGAAACAGCGAAGATAAGCTCGCAGAAGATTGCCAGTCACAGGACAGAGTGAAATCACAAGCTCGCCGGAGAGCAGAGTTCAAGCTTACCCGCTGTACTTGCTGAAAAATTCACCGAAACACAATGAGGTGGATAGGCTACAGTCCTAAATAAACTGGTAATATTACACCTATGATATCTGTATTCACAACCCACTGCTTATTGACCAGGAATAATCCAGAGCATTCAAATATGAATCTCTAAAATCAAATGCTGGAGAACTTCTTTTACCCACCAGGAATTAACTTCGGCCTATGGTGAACCCGGCTAAATAATTATCACTTCATTACTAAGCCTTGCTGGGCAATCAGTGAAGCTCAGACTGGATCCTGACCTCAAGTGGAAGCCAGCAAGGGTAGAGATGTTTGTCAGACAAACTGATTCACGCAGATACCCTGATGATCTCACTGCATGCTCTACACGCACTGGACCCAGCAGAGGAGGGGAGTGCAGTAATCCACGTCGACAGTGGCCAAGGCATCTTTCATGCTCAAGTGATACATTGCAGCCATTCTAGTGACGCTTCTGCTCGACTCTATGGGAAAGAGATCCCTGCCCTACAACATCCCCAAAACCCTTAGACATGGGCATAATGGAGGGAGTGGCGACGCTTGGCCAGGGTGATTGGTGCCCCAGATGTTTTATAGATCTGTACCCCGCCCCCATAGATGTATTCTGTTTTCCATCATTACGCTGGAGCCAATAACTGGTCATCAATCAGACACTGCCAGTAGGTCTTTTAACTGGTCCTTCATCAGACTCTTCCAGTAGACCATTTAACTGTTAAAACAGACACCCCCCGTTCGTCCTTTAACTGGTCATCCGTCAGACACTACCAGTAGCCCTTTAACTGGTCATCCACCAGACACCGCCAGTAGGCCCTTTAACTGGTCAAACATTAGACACCGCCAGTAGACCCTTTAACTGGTCATCCACCAGACGCTGCAAGTAGGTGTCAAAGATCAGACACCAACACTGGGACCTTTAACTGGTCATCCAACAGGCACTGCCAGTAGGCCCTTAAACTGGTCATCTATCAGATACTGCCAGTAGACCCTTTAATTAGTCAAACATCAGACACCGCCAGTAGCCCTTTAACTGCTCATCCATCAGACACTGCCAGTAGACCCTTTAACTGGTCAAACATCAGACACCGCCAGTAGGCCCTTTAACTGGTCAAACATCGGACACTTCTAGTAAGCATTAAACTACAGGCACTGCCAGTAGGCCCTTTAACTGGTCAAACATTAAACACCGCCACTAGTTACTTAAACTGGTCAACCATCAGACACTGCCAGTATGCCCTTTAACTGGTCAAACATTAAACACCGCCACTAGTTCCTTAAACTGGTCAACCATCAGACACTGCCAGTAGGCCCTTTAATTAGTCATCCATCAGATACTGCCAGTAGGCCCTTTAACTGGTCAAACATCAGACTCCTCCTGTAGGCATTAAACTACAGGCACTGCCAGTAGACCCTTTAACTGGTCACACATCAGTTGATTACCTGTAAACACTTTACCAAGTAGTAATAAAGATGGACTCTGTTTCAGTGTAGCGAACAGCTCTATGTGATTATTTTGGATCCAATAATTACTGGAGAACAATCTAGAGAGATTATAAATGGAGTAACACATTTTTTAATACAATGTTTTGGCATTAACATCAGTTAAAGTTTTATCCAATATCAATTTAGTCTTATACTTTCCCACCAGATGGCAAAGTTGCATCATCCACCCAGTTGTGCTGATTCTTTTACCCGCTTCTTCTAGTATTTTTTTTTAATTGCCCTTGTTCTGCCTGACACTTCCCCCATTTTTAATTTACCCCCTTTGCTGAATTAAAATTGAACACTTTTTTCCTACCTGTTCCTTTTCAATTGTCTACCTAACCCCTAATCCCTTAAAATTATCTGTGCCATTCACAACGTTTTTGTTCCTGAATTTTTGCGTTCCCAATTTTTAGGTCTTGCCTATCCGGCAACTTTAAATTGTCTGTTTTTTAAAAACCTCTTGTGGGCCACAACAAACACTTTCAGTGGGCTTAGAGCCCACCCTTTGCTTACAATTGGTTGGCTTTATTGTTACTCGTATGTACTTGCTTTTTATTCGATTGCTTGCCTTCCCCTTCTTGTGTTCGTCCCTCCCCTGGAGCATAGCCTCTTTAAAATCCTTTTTACTGACTTGACATATCCTTCCACTGCTCACATTTAAGTAACTACTTGTTTTTAGGTCGAGCCTAGAGCAGCGCATGCGCTGCTTGCTCAACTTTTAGTAAGGGGGTTTTCAAAGTGCTACCCAGCCGGCCACCAGCTTGCTGTTACGCGCACAAGCGCGCGCGCGCGACGTGCACAGCTGCCATCTGGCTTTCTACAGCGCGTGAATCCCCTCCCCCTCTCTTCTCCCACTCCCTCCTCGTCAGCTTCATGCGCTCGGAGCGCTGCTGCAGCCTCTCACCGTGTGTTTCCCGTACTTCAAGGCAAGCGCGCGCACATATGTTTCTTTACTTTTAATGCAATCGCGATTGCATTAAAAGTAAAGAAATTGATACACTTTTTTTCCTATTTCTTTATTTTTCTTTTAGTATAAACTAGTTGTTTTTTTTACACGTTGGTTACTGCACTCTGTACCCACGACAATGGGTCTAGAACAGTAATGATTATTTTAACACACATAATGGCGTTGAGTATTCCTTTATATCGCTCTTCACCTACGTTAGTCTCGATTCTATGGCTGTGAACTGTGATATTTAAAGCACACCAACATGGCGATTAAGTAGAACGCCGATTGAGTTACATTATGCTGTGATTGTCTGCTTGCGTCTAAGTTCACAGGGCCTGCCTTATGTCTCCAAGCGCTGTAATATCATATGCTACTACCCAACTCATCATACTTCATTCAATGTCTCAGAAAGATGAATGTCTTTGATGGCCCTGCTTTCATACACGCACAACAAACTCTTTAGCACACATTTTCTCGTTCCCTTTAAATGCTTTTCTTTTGCTCTTTTGTGGTCTCAATTTCTCTTTCTTCTTTTTTTGCTCTTCTACATCCTGACGTTCTTTGTTACTTTTCTGTATATTTAATTTGTTCTTCTGGAGTTTCCTTATTTTTATATATTTACGTATTCGAGGCCTGTTAGCTGTGCCATTGCTCGTTTGGTTCTGTTCTTTTCTTCCTCCCATGTTTGATCTGATGTGATCACATGACACCCCTTAACAAAAGATGGATCCTCAGTAAATCGATTTACAGCTGTCATTACTGCTGGCTGTAGGAATAGTGTTTTAGCACTTCTGCTAGCCCAGGGAGGCTGGCT
This sequence comes from Calotriton arnoldi, assembly GCA_963921515.1. Classification (NCBI taxonomy): domain Eukaryota; kingdom Metazoa; phylum Chordata; class Amphibia; order Caudata; family Salamandridae; genus Calotriton; species Calotriton arnoldi. Next base: position 613,136 of record CAWUFW010006810.1, on the reverse strand, counting down.
GGGTTGTGCCTGGAGTTTTTTTTTTTTAAACTAAAACCATGTGTATGTGGTCATTTACTGCTGCTCTTTGTACAGCTGCTCCGACCAGGGGCGCAACTAGACCCGAACTTCGGGGGGGGGGGTGGCATTGGTGCAAGTCTTTTTTGGCGCCCCTCCCCTATTTCCTCCTTCTCCATGAATTACCTCACTACCACTCGCCAACAATGCACCACATCTCTCTATAGCCCCTTTCTGAAAAACATTTCATTTTTTATAGGGCTACCCGTAGTTTACTCACACTTAGTTCTGTGATCTGCATGGTACACGTTCTTTGTAGCAGGCTCATTAACCCTTTGCGCTGTGTGGGTGATAGGATTGCCCATGTGAGTTCACGGTGAGCGATGCGACAGTGTGAGAGTAGGGTGAGAGGGGTGACTGCAGGGTGAGTGAGGTGACCATATGAATTTGGATGCAGATGTAAGTGCAGAGTGGGACGAATGAATGTATGATTAGTGATGGGCTTGTTTGAGTGAGATTGCAGAGTGAGCAGTGAGGGGGACAGGCGAGTGAAGTGTCACATGAGTGCTGGGTGAGTAGTGTGGTTGTGTGACTGCAGGGTGAGGTACAGGATGAACAGCGCAAGTGCATTGTGAGCGGTGTGCTCATGTGACCACAGGGTAAGTGGAGGGAGAACGGTGAGAGTTCATGGCGAGTGGCATAAGTGCAGTGTGGTCACTGTGAGAGCAGGGTGAGAGGGTGAATGGAGTGAGTGCATGGTGATCACTGTGAGTACATTGTGATCGCTGTGAGTGCAGGGTGAGTGTGAAAGTGAAGGGCGAGAATGAGGAGTGAGTTGTCTGAATGCAGGGTGCATTCCCAGACATTTGATGTAACAGCATTTTATTGAGGGCTGGCGTAGGGCTTCAGATACAAGTTAAACTATTGCTATTATGGCATTATTCATGGTCCAGGTATCGAGGGTGGAGGAAATAAATATTGTGCTCATCCTGCAACAAACTTCCAGTGTTGTGATTGGGGTTGCCAGCTTATTATATTGATGTCCTAGACGGTACAAAAATAAGCAGTCACCTAAAGCCTTTTTTCAGCACTTATCTGTGCATACTTGGAACAGCAAATATGAATAGGAAGCATTTTTAATTGTGTTCTAGGACTGCCTGAATGATCCATGACTGATAATTAAAGGGAACAAAGAAAGAAAAGTCACATTACAAATAAATACATGCTATTTGATTTATAACCCTATTTAGTGTCAAGACCACTGTCAAGAGACTTTGCAGGCTCTTTAAACAACAAATGGCTGGAATTTTTTCTTTTGACAACCCTACTTTATATTCTTTTTCATGAAATGCATTCTCACACGACGGCAGTGAAAGTAAGATACATATGTAATGAATAAGCAGAGTGGGGGCCCAAGTGGTACTGGAACCAGAAAAAAAACTAAGCCTCGGTAAGCAGTTTACAAAGTTATGTAAATATGCAAATGGTCTTTCAAAGACCTGTGAAAAACTCGGGCGTGCCAGAGATAAGACTCCAGACACTGCCCAGCTGAGCCCACAGCAGCTCGAGCTGCAGCAGCCCGGGCTGAGACACATGACAGAGGGGCTGAAGCCCTTTCAGCCCTATCGGCGTTGCGTGCCTGGCTCCGACCGTAGGTAAACCTGAGGGTGGAGCGCTGATAGGATAGGAGTATTCCTCACACAAGAATCTACCATATAGGCTTCATGTGTGCTATCTAACACATCATGTATGTCATGTGTTCTCCCTCTTCAGATATGTAGTTTGGAATTAACCACCCTTAAAGGAAGGTGCGTCTTCCTCTGATAGAACAGCACACACCTTTACACAGACCTACGTACAAATAAAGAATACTAAAATGCTGAAAGTCATCTTCAAAATCCCAAAATAAGGACAGTATTGCCATTAATTTATTAACATTAAACACATCACGACCTCAAGAAAAAAAAAGAAACTTCGAAAAAAATCTTATTGCTAGTGGAAATCCACTAAAGAGTAAATTCCTTCCTGCTTATTCTGATTTTGGGATCCTTTTTCCAAAAGTCACCCCCATGAACCTCCTTTACAATTCCACTTCCCTCTCCCACAACCCCCAACTGATAGTCTCCGTAAACCCCATCCTCAATGGCAAAAACCTTGTTTTTATTAAACTTTACGCTAGGAATCGCGGGTTATCTACAGTCTATTTGTGGAGCTCGAAGCATTTACACAAACAGCCACAGTCGCTGCTGTACACAGAGTAGTTACTCAACATCAGACAAATCCTCTCACTGATTCCGTTCAACACTATCAATTCACTGTTTTCAGCAGATCGAATACTGCAATAATCTCCTAGCTGAGCTTCCTAATTACGTCTACTGTCCAAAGATAAAGTTCTATACATCGCATCCCATTGGGCCTCATTTGAAGATTGGCACACGAGTTCCCCCATCACAAATGTAGGATATAATGCACTTGTAATATGGCAGATGGGATAGCCGTCACAATCTGTAACGCAGTAACCCGCCAACTCGCAATCAGGCCCTTAATCTTCTCAAAAGGTAGTGTTGTGTAGTTCCTATGAACCTATATAGGATCTGAGCGTTTAGACAACATAGACTGTGGGATTGGTGTCAGACTGATTCCAGACACCCCAACCGGGTATGTTCGCCTGTATACCAGCTAGCTCACAGTGCCACTAGAAACCCCTGTTACCAAGGAGAGAATAGTTCTTGGCAACTATCGAACATGACAACTCTGTCCCATCAGGGATCGTGGAAACAGTGTGATACTTTTCGCTCAGTCACTAGTGCTCACTTTGTCTCAGAGAGATACACAGAATAAACGGTGGCATTTATTGAACCAGCGTCATTCTAGTGTAAAATAGGTGTGCTGCAACAACCATTAGACAGAAACAGATATAAATGATTATAAGCACCAACAGAGTAAAAGGATGGTAGATTCCTACCATAGTGCTAAAACAATGAATACAGGCAGGTATAAAAATACATGACAGTAATAATGCGTACTCCTTCTATGCAACCCTAACTAGATGTACCCAAGTGTACCTAGCATGTATGTGTAGAGCCAAGAATCCCTCTAGGATCAAGTCAACCCTATTACCTGAAGTGAGAGACTGTGGGACCCCGTCTTGGTCTCAAGATGGACACCCCACGAGGGATATCAGACCACTGCGAGCTGGAGTGTCTGCGTGCAGGAACCTCAGCATCTTGCGTCAGTGTGTCAGCATGGAAGTCCTTTTTCTCCTCTCTTTGCTTCAGCAAAGATATGGTGTATATATACCCAAAGTGGTACCCTCAGGGGTTCTACCTTGCTGTGTCATGTCGGACTTAGAATGACGGAAGAAATGACCCTTATACATAGTTATTATGCAGGAGATGGTAGTCCTGCAGAGTTTCCAAGAATCCTCATGCATAATGGATGAGGCTAGTTTTCAGGGAAAACCCCACGTCCTGTAAGCAGTACCGTAACTAGGTAAAAGGTCAGTCCCAAGAACCGTTATGTAGTGTAATGGTAGGGGAGAATATAGGTGAAAGGTTAGGTTGCTACCTGAGCCTATATTGGGGTACCTATATAAAACATAACAGTAGAATGGCCGAATGCGCCCGCTCTTCCCTGCAGGAGGTGTCTCCCCTCCTGTTGCTGCCTGCCTGCAGCGCTAGAGAGCGCCTCAGACCCCCTCCTACCACCGGACTACGCCGGCCGGACCGGACTTACTTTCCCAGAAGCCTCGGAGGTTAGGCCAGCTGGTATCCATATTTTCACACGTCCCGACACCGAATAAAGGTCCCCTCCAGCTCCTGCATAGCGGGATGCTCACTGGGCGGTCCACGCCCGTCAGAGCCCGGAGGAGGCAGGGCCAGCCCGTGTTGCCTAACCCTTAACTCAAGGTATTGTCCTCTGCCCCTGCGCTGCCTGTGGTCCCTGAGCTGGCTGCTGCCCCTGCGCTGCCTGCAGTCACTGCCTGCGATACCTGCCCCCTGCGCTGCCTGTTGCCCCTGCGCTGCCTGCAATCTCCCCACAACCTGCGGTCCCTGCCCCTGCGCTGCCCGTTCCAGATTCTTGTCCGGCACCCAGGACCACTAGGACCTCTAATGGAGGCTGCTGCATGGCCACGCAGTGGATGCGCGCAGCGGGCGCAATGCAAATGCACATCTGCTTAGACAACGCCCAGTGCTAGGACCCCTGACCCTTCCGCCATCCTACGGTACACTGCCAAGGAACTCCTGGAACTGGACCCTGGATGCCATAACAGCTGCATCTCCTCCTCCCAACGATCCACCAAAGGACCCTTCACCTTTCAACATGACCACTTCCCCTGCAACACAACCTACAAAAGATCCCTCACCACTCCTGCCTACAACAACAAAAACACTCCGCAACCGCTCAATTGTATACTGCTCAACGCCCGCTCACTCTGTAAACACGCCACGGAAATCTGGGACACCATCACCACCCTCTCCATGGACGTTGCCTTTATCACTGAAAAGTGGCTCAACACCTCCTTGAACCCCGACATCACCATCGCCACTCCCGAAGGCTGCAAGATGATTCACTGAGCCACACCAACAAACAAAGCAGTCATCGCCATCATCTTCAAGAAAACCATCAGATGCACCATCACCAATGACAACCCCACACTTCTCATGTAACACCTCAACTTCCTACTACAAACTAACGCGAAGACCACGATAAGAGGCAACCTCGCCTACAGACCCCCAAGACCCCAAGCAACATTCTATGACACCACCTCCAACCTCATCCCCCCAGCAATCGACTCTCACCACTACGTTCTACTCGGCATCCTCAACTTCCACATCGACGACCCAGACGCCAACTCCATGCCCTCCTGCAGAACCTTAACATCGGCCTCACCAAACTGGCCACCGAACCCACCCACAAAGCCAGACACACACACTACTCAATTTTCATCTCTAGTGACAGAATCAAATTCAGCCACACCACAGAACTCACCTGGACTGACCACACCATTGTACACTTCACCATCACAGACTCCCAGCATACCATTACCAGGCGTCAGATCTCGACCCACTGCAGCTGGAGCAAGGTCACCGAAACTCAGTGGTCACAGGCCCTCACCACTTCCCAACCCAAGGCCTCAACAGACCTCGACCAGGCTGTCCTGAACTTTGCTGCCTGGATCATCAACAGCACTGGCAGAGTCGCCCCACTGAAACCTACAAAATCCAACATGACCTCCAAACATGGCAGCTGGTACACCATAGAACTCAGGACCACCATGCGCAACTGACACCAACTGGAGAAACGATGGCACGCCACCTAGAACCCTGCCGCCAGAGCAGCTCACAAAACAGTCCTCAGCAACTATCACCACCACAACAAACAAGCCAAGAAAGCAGCCATCACTACCGGCATCGACTCCACAGCCAACCACACAAAGGAACTCTTCAAATTAGTACAAGAATAATCCCACCCGGCGCCATAGAGAACACCATCCACCCCTCCCACGACCTCTGCGACACCCTCTTGGACGAATTCTACAGCAAAATCACTAATCTCTACAACCATTTCAACCTCCAACCCTCCACCCTCAATCCCAGCAATCTCAACCAACCAGCGAACACCAGCCAAACCATTACCACCTGGTGACCGCTCACAGCCCTGACCACCTTAGCCATCATGTCTTCAATCCACTCAGAGGCACCCAATAACCCCTACCCCCACCACCTCTACAGCCTCACAACAAACCAAATCAGCACGCAACTCACCATCATCCTCAAAATCTCCATCTCCACAGCAACCTTCCTGAACAGATGGAAACACACAGACGTCAGACCCTTCCTAAAGAAAGTCTACGTCGACCCTAACGATATCAAAAATTATCGTCCGCTCTCCCCGCTCCTCTACCCGGCCAAAGTACTCGAGAAAGCCATCAACCAGCAGCTCACCAAATTCCTGGAACAAAACCACCTACTGGATGCCTCACAATCAGGGTCCGTGCCAACCAATTCACTGAGACATCGCTAATTACTACCACAGACATCAGAACACTCCTTGACCGTGGAGAAACTGTGGCTCTGATCCTCCTGAACCTCTCCGTGTCATTTGATTTGAGACAGGTTCCCACAACACCCTCATCAATAGACTCCACAACATATGCATACAGCAAGACGCCCTCAATTGGATCGCCTCCTTCCTTACAGGACGCACACAGAGCATCCGACTGCCTCCCTTCACCACTGCACCCAAATACATCATATGCGGGGTACCACAAGGATCATCCCTTAGCCCCACCCTGTTCAACATATACATGACCCGCCCCCCCCTTGCAGATGTCTTCAGATCCCACGGACTCGACATAATCTCCTACGCAGATAACATCCAACTGATCCTCTCGCTCATCGAGAACCACTCCGACGACAAAACCAACTACTGCAACGCCATGACCAACGTAGCCAAATGGATGAGAGACAACTGTCTCCAACTCAACGCCGACAAAACTGAAGTACTGATCTTCAGGGAGAACACCACAACATGGGACTAGAGCTGGTGGCCTTCAGAACTCAGATCCACACCGACCGACCATGCACGCAACCTTGGCATCATCCTCGACAGCCAACTGACCATGAAACTACAAGTCAACACAGTCGCCTCCTCCTACTTCCATACACTGCGCATGCTTCGCAGAATCTTCAAATGGATCCCAACCAACACCAGAAAGACTGTTACTCAGTCCCCCGTGAACAGACGTCTCGAATATGACAATGGCCTCTACGCCGGTATCTCCACCCAGCTCCTCAGAAGACTCCAGACCATACAGAATGCGGCAGCCAGACTAATCCTGGACCGTCCCAAACAAACTCACATCGCCCCCCCCCCCACCTAAGAGACCACCACTGGCTCCCCATCCAGAGGAGATGCCAGTTCAAGATCCGCACGCCTACAAAGCCCTCCATGACCTAGGACCGGAGTACCTCAACCATCGACTGAACTTCCACCAACCCTCCAGACCCCTACGCTACTCTTCACTCACGCTCGCACACACACCCCGCATCCATCGCAACGGTGGCTGTTCCTTCTCCTACATCGCTGACAAAACCTGGAACAACCTTCCCCTCCAGCTCCGTACCCCTTACTGGCAGACTTCAGAAAGAGACTCACGATGATGTGAATGATCGAGGGAAGGCCGGATGGCCGAGAGGGAGACCTTTGAGGCAAAAAGAGACTGGGTCCGTGTGAGGAGAAGTCCACAGTTGCATGGGACAGAGATTACGCGGTGGTATCTCTGAACGAAGGGCTGGGTTGCCTCAGACAGGGTGGTAGGCGACTGAAAGGCCGGGATGCAGGTCGAACCTTTAGTGGGATTGGGTTTAGGTCCGTGTCAAGAGAAGGGTCCGCAGTAGCGTTGTTCACTGTTATATGTAGGACGCAGGATTGTGTCCCACTTTATTTGCTTTCGCAAAAATTCCTCACTACAAGTTTATTAAATCGTACTGTCCGGCTGGACTGAAGCAATATAGCACTGATTCTAGTCTATATTTATTTCTTTTGTTTCAACTAAATTTCTGTCAAGGACCACTGTTCCTAGAAGCTGAGACTATGACAGCACTCACCATCACTTAGCCTCCACTAAACGCAACCTCTAAACCACCATGTGCTTCATCAAACTTTTGAGACTTTTACCTGCAACACCATACAATGTGTCTCAATTTCCTCCCAGAGCTACAAAATCGCACCAAAGAGTGACTGTTACAAAAAGAGGTGCACACCAGATAACTACCTTCTCATTCTTGCACCTACCACCTTTCTCCTGGTTTGCGGTCCTGGCTAAGTTTTTCCTCTGTCCTCATCTAGCTAACTAGCTAAGTGAGAAAAAAAACTCTATTTTGCGTTGTTTGCTATGAATTAAGCTAATTTTTACCAGGAGGAAAACAGGCAAGACTACACCCATGGGCTTAAATCAATGCAATTAAATACAACATCTTCAGACATGCACATTATCAACTGCGATGTACACATTCCTGAAAAGTTGTGCAAATTACATGGCTTTTTGTTACAAAATGGCCCTTCTTTATTTTGAGTGACAACAATTAACTGAACAAGCATTGCCAATTCCGTTATGTATGACTTGCAATTTATGTCCTGACAAAAATATTTTAAAAGAGCCTGCTGCATTAAAAATATAAAAGAAACAAACTGTACCTAAAGCATTTTAGAAATATAAACTCAGATGTGTGATGACCGTGTACTTACGAGATGTAAAACAGTCACTCATACATTGCAATGTAAGTGCACCATAGGAGGTGGAATGATAAACCGTCAGTATGCAGTGAGGAAGAAACACGCCTCTGGTCGGAGCCAATGGCAACTTTATGTATATTTAAAAGTATTGGCAAAGCAGCGTCACTTTCAACCATCCTGGTGGTTAAAAAGGGTAATTGATAGTGTTAACTGAGATTGTTTACCTCCACTCATCTCCCATTCTTTGTCATTCACTTATTTACTCTTATTGCCCCCAATCCACCCCCTGTGTGAGTTCACTCTTAATCTAAACAAACCAAGCCAGAAAATTCAAATTAATAAAACACAATTCCACATACTCACACCTATGGGGGTCTATGTGTCACCGACTTCTGGGAATGACTGGTCCAGCTGCAGTTGGGCTAAGAGGGGCTAACAGGGGCAACTTCCAACACGATTCAGAGGAACCTGTATTAGAGCTCAATAATATTGGGATCCTTCCATACACCCCAGTGTTTGAAAGAAAAGCTAAATTAAGAGGCAAATTTACTAGAAGAATTTCCTCCATCATACAATCACCATGTGGGAGGAAATTCCTCCAGTGAATCGTCCTCTGGGTTTACTGTTTCCTCCACAAATTTGAAGATTTTCAATTCCCCCCTACTCCAAATCAGCTATTATTTTGAGGCTCACAAATGCCCAAATCAATCAAACTTCAATAAATTTGGCATTTTAGCAGCATGAAGTTATGATGTCTGTGTTTTGGGTATCTAAAATCAGGAGATATACATAAAAATGCTTACATATATGAACACGTGCTCACTTTCCAAGGAGGCGGGCAGGGCTCATGTGAAGCTGCAGCTCCACAGGCTTCAAACAGATTGTAAGCAATGTTTTTCTGTTTGTACCTGTAGACCATATTTATTTATTTATTTATTTATATAGCGCCTGAATCGACCCCCGAAGGGGTATCTCTGCGCTTCGGATGGGCAACGGGAAAGCCGAGCTTCTCCAACATAATCAGAGACAGAAAAGAATAGTCTTGAGCTGCTTTCTAAATTGTAAGTGGTCGGGGCATTGTCTCAGATGCAGAGGGAGATTATTCCAGTAGAGGGGACAGAGGTGGGAGAGGGCCTTCCCACCCAATCTGGCTTTTCTAACTCGAGGGACTACAAGAAGAGACTTAGATCCTGAGCGAAGGGATCTAGAAGGCAGATAAGGTGTAAATTTCTCAGAAAGATAGGCGGGGCCGAGGTTGAATAAAGCCTTGTGGATGGTGCAGCAAACTTTGAACTTAACCCGTTCGCGTATTGGAAGCCAGTGAAGCTGGCAAAGAAGAGGGCGGGAGGCAGTCCTGGAGGGGGCGTTGAGGACCAATCGTGCCGCAGTGTTCTGGACTACCTGCAGTCTGCTAAGCGAGGACTCATTAGCAGAGACCAGTAGACCATTGCAGTAGTCCAGACGGCTTAATATAAGTGCCTGAGTCAGGGTCTTCCGAGTTGAATCGGGAAGCAAGGGAAAGACTCGGCGTAGTAAACCCAGTGTGTGGAAACAGGAGCCAGCTGTCTGAGTAGCGTGCTCCTTCAGAGTAAGGGCCTGATCCAGGCGAATGCCTAAGTTCTTAACAAGAGATTTTGGGGCAGGGGGAGCACCGAGATCGGCCGGACACCATTCAGGAGTCCATAATAGGGGGGCATCTCCAAAGAGCAAGATCTCAGTCTTCCCAACATTACATTGGAGGAAGTTGCTCCTCATCCAATTTGAGATAGCTCTCATGCCAGAGGAGAAAGCCGACTGTACCGATGGAGTAAATTTATCATAAGGAAAAAGCAGCTGTGTATCGTCGGCGTTAGATATGGGAATGAACCCACACGCCCTAAGAAGGTTGGCCAAGGGAGCAACATAGATATTAAACAAAGTGGGGCTCAGACAGGAGCCCTGGGGTACTCCCTTGGTCAGTTTCATAGGCGCCGACCGATACGGGTCAAGATTGACGGTCTGAGAGCGAGAAGATAGAAAACTCGTCATCCACTGGAAAGCAGAGTCTCTAAGTCCGATCTCCTTCAATCTCCTGAGCAATATCTGATGTGAAACCGTGTCGAACGCAGCAGAAAGGTCCAACAGCACCAGAATCGTAGATTGGCCCCTGTCTAAGGTCATCCTGATGTTATCTGTGACCACTAGCAGGGCTGAGTCTGTGCTGTATTTGGGCCTAAAGCCTGACTGGGAAGAATCTAAGCTACCGGTGAGTTCGACATGGTTGGAGAGATGTTTATTGATGTGCTTCTCCAATAGTTTGCTCAGGAAGGGAAGAAGCGAGATGGGGCGGAGATTGGAGAAATCCATCAAAGGAGCCTTGGAGTTCTTACGGATAGGCATAACCTGTGCTGCTTTCCATTCTGAAGGAACGTGACCCTCTCTCAATGAGAGATTGAGAAGACACTCGATGGAAGGAGACAGTTGACAGGCCAGAGAGGTGACAACTTTGGCCGGGATAGTATCTAGGGGGGAGCCTGATTTAACAGTGCAAAGCAGTGTTTCTACATCTGCCAAGGTCACAGGGGGAAGCTCTCTAGCAACTGGGAGGTTGCCTGTTCTGGCTGATCAGATGTCATAGTAACCGAAGGCTGGCTCCCTGACGGGACAATTTTTTCGTAGATGAGCTCTATTTTCTGCGAGAAATATTGTGCGATGTCGTTACAGAGCATTTGCGAGGGGACCTCTAGATTCTCGCAGGCCATAGGGTTAATGAAAGACTGAAGGATACGGTAGAGAATTTTAGGAGCATTGCCAGCCTGGGCTAATTGAGATGCAATGTGAGCTTTACGTGCCGCCTTTATATTTTTATGGTAGCCAGAGTGACCAAGAATCGGGCTTTATCCCTCTCATCATGGGTATTGCGCCAGCGTCTTTCGTGTTTCCTACAAAGTTGTTTCTGAGCTCAAAGCTGGGGAGAAAACCAAGCCGTCTGAGGACGCTTAGGGAGGTTAGGAAGTGGTTTCAATGGTGCGAGTTGATCAATAGCGCTGGAGACAGCAGAATTGTATTTGGCAAGAGCATCCTCTATGTTGTTCGGTGCAGTGTCCCAAGGCACTAAAAAAGAGGCTTGAAAGCACTCCGGGGTGACTTTCTGCCATTGTCTGCGAGTATGGTAAGTGACAGGGTTAGATCCTTTCACCTCCCTTGGGCCTTGAATGGAAAATTCAATTGACGCATGATCTGACATGTCAGTCGTTGAGGAGGTTCACACAGAACACTGGGAGAGTTGGAGAAAATGATATCCAGTGTGTGACCTGCTGTGTGGGTTGGGCCTTCATTGAGCTTAGATAGGCCTAAGAGGGCTAGGTCTGCCAGGAGTGTCAGTGCGTCAGCATTGGAGGTGCATTCACTGTGGATGTTGAAATCACCCAGCAATAAGAAATTACTGCTCGAAATCACGTGAGGGGCTATTAGTTCAGTGAGTTGTAATGAAAATTCGGCTAAAGGACCTGGGGGTCGGTAAACTAAGGCCCCCTTCCAACTGAATTGGGAAGAAAAATCTATTCGGAAGACCAGGATTTCCATTTGCATATGCTTTGCATAGACACCTAGTACACATAGTACACATAGTACCTCTCCTCCTGTGGCTAGCGGGCATGTACGTTACACATATGGCAATATGTTTTGAGTACTGTTTGCCCACCTAACACCTCTTGTTAGGCACAAATATCAACATAGTTTTGTTTGGCGAGTGTGTGGACAAAACTCCAGTGGCAGCATTACAGGATCCAAGAGGCAGCATCAGCTAACGGAATATTCCCAAGCAATGGCAGTGTCGCCTTTTTTGCAAGCAGAATATGCACTTGGCAAGGAATGTTATGTACATTCTGCTTTATTACGCAGAACTGATTACTTTTAACTATCCGTCTAGCCAACCCTGGCTTTGAGATAGCCAATCCTATGTGTAACTGTTGAAAGGCAACAAAATGTTGCTTTGTTTCCTCATTGACTGAGTACCGCCAATATGATGGCCCTCCAAACATTTAGGGGCCGATTCCGATCTCGGCCGGTAGGGCTCCGAATCGGATTCGGATTTACCGGATCCGATTCGGAGCCCTGTTTCCCGACCGAATCGTACGTGGGTCCGGCCGAGCGAGTACGATGCAGGCACCCGTGAAAACTCCGACCGACTCGAACGCGGCTTTAACACGCTCCGACCGACTCGCATGGACACGACTCGCACCGCGCTATGGAGACGTTTGCCGGCCGGGTAAGTACGATGCGCGCCGCGAGCAGTCCGATCGACTCGCGCCGTCCGGCTCGAAAAAGCTGTCGGAGCCGGACTTTGGGGGTCCGCGTCAGACCCCCTGTACGCGTAGGCGCGCGAGTCGCACACAGGGGGACCCATGGGTCCCCCTACCTGTGCGTGTACGGCGCGACTCGCTCGCCTCGTACACGCTGTAGGGGCGCCCTTGTCCGCCTCGCACCCATTGAGTCAATGGGAGCCCGCGTACGCGTTGTACGACAGGCTCCCATTGACTTCACTGGGAGTCCGACCGACTCGAGTCCGATGGCATGCGTGCGCATCGTACTCGATCGGTCGGACTGCCAGAGTCCGATTCGGTCGGAAATCTCTCCGGGTCCGGCTCGGTCGGAGAGATTTTCGGCCCGAATCGGAATCGGCCCCTTAATGTGTGTAATGATTTTTCTGTAAGAAATGGAGGCAGAGGGCAAAAAGGGTATCATTCTATTGACTGTTTGACTCGAAAAGGTGACAGAGCTTTTGGTAAAAACAAGAAAAAGTTACTTACCTTCACTGACGATCTTTCTGGTGGATACTCAGTCTACCTGCAGATTCCTTAACTGCAGAAGGTGATGAGCTGATCCAAATGGAAGGGAGTCACTACTTTAGGAAGGAA